>OX388024.1:33229665-33750538 GCA_947578705.1 Lacanobia wlatinum
CATCTGCCCAAGATGTTCGCGTAAGTTTGGAGAGTGCGAGCGATAGAGTCAGGGTCACGACCGCTATAGTACATGGCCGTGTCGTCTGCGAAAAGGGCCAACTGAGCGTTATTACTTTTGGGCATATCGCTGGTGAACAGCGTAAATAATAGGGGGATAACACTGAGCCCTGGGGGACTCCTGCTCGGACGGGGTGAGGGGACGAGAGTGCACCCTCGATTCGATAGCGAAAGGTGGTTTGACAAAAAGTCTCGCAAGATGAGCACGAGGCGGTCTGGCACGCCGAGTTGGTATAGCTTGTAAATTAAGCCATTGTGCCAGACTTTGTCAAATGCTTTCGCTATGTCAAAGAACAAGGCGCCCGTCATCGAGCCACGCTGGAAGCCAGCGCTTAGGTGTTCGACGATGCGGTGCACTTGTTGGATGCACGAGTGTTCGGTTCGAAAACCAAACTGCTCGTCAGGGATAAGACTCTTTGCTTCGGCAAAATCTTTGAGCCGCTTGTAAATAAGCCTCTCGTAGATTTTACCGAGAACGTTGAGTAGACTGATGGGACGGTAACTGGCGGGATCAGACTTGGACTTGCCTGGTTTGGGGAGGTATCGGTAGATAACGGTGGCCTGTTTCCATGCTTGGGGGAAGATGTTATTGCTTAATGCGCCATTGAAGATGGCAGTCATTAGCACTATGAGTTGGGCGGGGAAGAGTTTTAACACCATGTTGGTGATGCCGTCGGAGCCAGGGGCTTTCCTAGGCTGAAGCCTTTTGATGATATTCTCCACCTCTTCAGGAGTGACGGGGAGTAGAGGATCATCAGGATCTTCGACTGGTGGGAGGGAAGCCGTACGTTTGACTTCGGCATTCACGATATCGAGGTGAGCTTTGTCTACTGGTTGAGAACTGGGGGAACATTGGGACTCTACGCTGTCGGCTAGACATTCCGCTTTATCAGAGTTGTCAAATGCGACACTCTTGTCGGGGCCGATGAGAGGGGGCATTGTGGCCTCTTCTTTGGATTGTAACTTCCTCTGAAGTTGCCAAAAGGCGAGGTGGGTGGGCTCGAGTTCGCTTAGCGTCTTGTCCCAGCGCGCGGTACGCAGCTCAGCAGTGCGTTTCCTCACAGCACGCTGCAAGTTGCGCATGTGAGCTTTGTTTGCGTCACAGGGAAAAGAACTGTACGCACGGATGGCTGCGTTCTTCTCGGTTATTAGACTCCGTACATCGTCCGGGAGCTTCCAGCGGTGGTCTTCCACCACTGGAATCTTCTTTGAACATTCATTCAGGACGGATTGTACGTGAACCGTAATCAAGTCGATCGCCGCCGTCGTGTCAGCGACTGAGACAATATGGTCGGGGATGGCGTCTAGGTGAGGCGACGTGGTGGATTTCAGTCTTTCGCTTACTTTCCTCCAGTCGGTGATCACGTGAGACGGGGGAGGCTGGTCGGGATCGAGCTGGCCCGAGCGTGAGCCTAGGTGCATGATCACTGGACGATGATCAGAATTGAGCTCGTGTAGCGCTTCTATAGATTGTAAACGTAGGTTTACATTCTTCAGCAACGCCACATCGAGGACATCGGGATTCTGGTTGGCATCGTGAGGGAAGTGAGTGGGAGTCATCGGAGCGATGACGTCATAGTTTAGGGTTTCACCTAGGCTGTACACTACTCTGCCTCTGGCATTTGCTGTGTTGCAGTTCCACGCAGAATAATAATAATAATAATCTTTATTGACATAAATTATTATTTACATTTTTATGAATTCCCTAGCTCCTGCGCTAGTGTACACTGTATTACAGGAGCTAGTGTCTTCCCCTAACAGTGTAACATGTTATTTATGACATACAAAGATTGCAAACAAACAGAAGATTTAAAGAAAAAAAAATAAAAAAGGAAAAAAAAATAACAATAAATTAACATGTATAGGCGTATTATCAGGATTGGATATTTTAAAGTAAAAAGTAGTAGTGGGATTCATGTGTGGGTAGACAAAGTGTTTACATCTTAATCACAAAGCTCTTAGTTTAATTAAGTTTTAAAAATAGTAGAAAAGGTAAATTTATGAAATAAATCAGTTCTTTTAATATTAAACCACCCCACACACTCCATATATTGTTTTCAAGTCTGAAGCACTGGTACTTACCTGGTTACAAAGTCAACACTTCATCACTGAACATGGACACAAAACTAACTGCCAGCCTTGAGGACCTTGAGAAGTTGTTCGGATCCCGCATGCAGGAATATGAGGCTAAATTGCAGAAAGCCACCACTAGTCAAGCATCTGCTTCTCCAGATATATCATCTATTGCAAGTGAGTTCACGGAATTTAAGCAGTTTGTGTGTCAAGCACTGTCTAAATTAAAAACTCAAATTGAGCTGCTTGCTGCTGGGTTTGACAGGCATGAAAATGCTATGCGGAGAAAGGTCCTTCTGATCCATGGTGTTCCAGAGAAGGATAACGAAAATTTATTAGATATGGTCAACAACATATTAACCAACCAAATTAAATTATCAGAGTTCAGTAAGGACAACAGTAAAATTCATGTTTGTCATCGTCTCGGATTCTCAAAGCAGAAGACTCGTCCCATACTAGTCCGATTCTTCAAGATGGAAATCCGACAGCTGGTATGGGATAACAAGAAAGCTCTCAAGGGAACTGGGATTACCATCTCCGAGTTTTTAACGCAAGTTAGGCACCGTATGTTTGCAGCTGCTCGTAAGCATTTCGGCATGCTAAACTGCTGGTCTATGGAAGGCAGGATAATTGTTATTTGCCCTGACAAATCCCGAAGGAAGATCGAATCGACAGGCGAACTTCACGATCTCATCGCCAAATTCCCGTCTTGCTCAATCGACACCGGGGATTCTGCGCAATCTGAAGATACCGGATCTCCTACGGTCACAACAGCAGCTCCGCCCGCTAAGAACTTGAGGAAGGCGCGTTTGCGCAAGTAACATATTCGTTGTTGTTGTTGTTATTGTCAGTCCATTTACTTTACTCCTGAATTTTGCCTCTTTGCACATTGGCATTCAGTATTTTAATTCGTGAGCCGGTAAACCATAAAGTTATTTTTAACGGTCTCACCTTTAAACTTTTAATTGTAATTTATTTACTTAGCCGGTACTTAGTTTTATTCAGTTTTATTTTTGACGACGGTATGCCAGGCCGGTGTGAATGTGACAGCTGTCATCTGTCAGTTGACTTACCTACTGTGGTTGCGTTCCGTTTCATTTTACGCAAGGTGCCAAGAGAAACTTTGCCTTACATTGTTTTCGTTTCTCATTTTATAGCTTTTAGGTTTAAAGTTATTAATAGTGTTTCGTGTTAGTTTTATTTAGTAAATTTCTACCAATATACCTTGCGAGTTGGGGTGGTTTTATATTTGAAAGTAAATCTTTGTTAGTGTTTTTAGCTTAAATATAATTTAGTAATTAATTAGTAGTAATTTTTATTGTATTGTTTTATATTTGTATTATTATTTATATTTATATATTATATTATGAACGATGTAGCTGATCTTAACGACAGTTTTTTCTCGTGCTCTTCTTCTGATAGTTTTGCTAGTGCGGACAGTGACCCTTCCGCTCTGCTCACTTTACAAGATAAAATTACTTCTCTTTTCTCTAATAATCCTAAAAATCTGCACATAGCGCACATAAACGCCCAGAGTGTTCCTGGCCACTATTCTGATCTTCTGGCATCCTTTAGCAGTGCTCACCTTGATGCCCTATTGATATCGGAATCTTTTCTGAAGCCTTCTCTACTCTCTACTCAATATTCCCTCCCTGGCTTCGTCTTGATTCGCAACGATAGGACCGGCAAGGGTGGAGGAGGTGTAGCTATGTACCTACGCGCTGACCTTCCCTATAAGGTTGTCAGCTCATCTCCCTCTTTGTATTCTGAGTCGGCTGAATATTTTTTTGTAGAAATTTCTATTCATCACACTAAAGTCTTGCTTGCAGTGCTTTACAGCCCTAACCTTCGCATTGACTACTTCGACTCTCTTGACTGCACCCTCAGTAATCTTTGCCCCATGTATGAGCACGTTATTTTAATGGGCGATTTTAACACTTGCTTGATTAAAAATGACTCGCGCTCGCATAAGCTCCTTTCACTCCTGTCTTCTTTCAATCTTCAAGTCTTGCCTCTTTCTGCAACTCACTTTTCTCCTAACTGTACGCCTTCTTTATTAGATCTTATGATTGTTTCCTCTCCCAATAATGTATGTAACCATGGTCAACTTACTGCTACTTTCTCTTACCACGACCTCATTTATCTCTCGTATCGTATCCGTGTTCCCAAGCGTAAGTCCCAACTTTTATATCTCCGTAATTACAAGGGCATAGACCTGGAAGCATTGCGGCGTGATGCCGGCGATCTCGACTGGACCCCTCTGATTGAGATCGGGGACATCGATGGAAAAGTTAAGTTCTTTAACACGACCGTCCTCGCTTTGTATGACCAGCATGCCCCCATCCGACGCGTCAAAGTAAAACAAAACCCTGCACCATGGATAACGTTTCAAATAAAAGAACTTATGGCTCGCAGGGATAAAGCTAAGAGCAGGTATAAGCGCAGACCTTCAGAGCTGAACCTCTCTTATTTTAAATCGCTACGTAATCGCTGCAGGCGTCTGTGTCAAGATGCTAAGAGACGCTATTTTCATGAACAACTTGACAACCGCAGTTCTTCCGATGTATGGAAATTTCTGAAGTCTGTTGGCATAGGCAAATCTTCTACCAGCCAGTGTAAGGATGTGAACCTCAATGACCTGAATAAGCATTTCTCTCACCTTCCCTTTTCTCTTGATCCTTGTGTTAAAGCTGCAACACTGGAAAGTATTTCTGGTTTGCCATTGCCACAATGTTCTCACTTCGAATTTAGCGACGTTACCGAGGATGACGTTGAGAAATCTATTCTTGCTATTACTTCTTCTGCAGTTGGTAATGATAAATTATGCTCCAGAATGATTTCTCTTATCCTTCCTTCATTACTTCCTGTTCTCACCCACATTTTTAATTACTCTTTTACCTCTTGCTCCTTTCCGTCGGTCTGGAAACAGGCTCACATTATACCTTTACCCAAAACTAATAATCCATCTTTATTAACTCATTTTAGACCTCTTTCTATTCTTTCATTTCTTTCTAAAGTTTTTGAGCACTTGGTTTATAGACAGCTATCTTTTTTCTTAACGTCAAACTCGATAATATCCCCTTTTCAATCCGGTTTTCAAGCGGGTCACAGTACTGTTTCTGCGCTTATAAAAGTAACTGACGATATCCGCTGGGCTATGGAGAATAAGTCGCTCACTGTCCTTGTATTGCTTGACTTTAGTAGCGCCTTCAACTCAGTGGATTTCGACATCTTGCTGGGTTTACTCGAATCTATTAATCTCTCTTCTTCCGCTATAGCCTGGTTCAATTCTTATCTTCGGGGACGCTCTCAGTGTGTCCGCCTTGATGAGTCCTTCTCTGATTGGTGTAGCCTCACTGAGGGTTTTCCTCAGGGTAGCGTTCTCTCTCCTCTTCTTTTTTCGATTTTCATTAACTTTGTTACCAGAGTTATCTCTTCCAGTTTCCATCTATATGCAGATGACCTGCAGCTTTACCGACACTTTACTGTAGATGACGTGGATTCTGCCATTGCTGCTATGAATCATGATCTGTCTTCTATCAGCAGTTGGGCTAAGTCATTTGGCTTGCAGATCAACCCAACGAAATCTCAGGCCATGATCATAGGCAGCAGATACGTTCGAACTGCTGCTATTGTTTCAGCTATTTCGCCTTTATATCTCGATGGCGTTCGCATTGATTACACTGAAACTGCTAAAGATCTGGGTGTTATTATTGACTCCCATCTTTCCTGGCGTGCACAGGTCAATGAGGTCAGTCGAAAGGTCTATTTTTCTTTTCATTCACTGAAATGCCTTCAGGGTGTTTTACCTTTGAAGACAAAAATCTCTTTGGCCCAAACTCTTATTCAGCCGATTATAGACTATGCCGACGCCTGCTACCTGGATGCTACTGAGGAGCTATTAAACAAGCTTGAGCGACTACAAAATGTATGCATTCGATTTGTGTTTGGTCTACGCAAGTATGACCATGTTTCTCACCTTCGTAAGGAACTCAAGTGGCTCCCTATCCGTCTTCGCAGGAACACTCGGATTCTTTGTCTCCTTTTCAACATCCTTCATAACCCTTCTTATCCCTCTTACCTGCGTGAGCGCATTTCTTACGCTCGGCCTAGTGACGCTCCGTGCAGATCACACCTCAGGTCTATCCTTAAAACCCATCCTCATAAATCCAGCTACTATTCCTACTCTTTCTCTGTCCATGCAGTTAGATTGTGGAACTCACTTCCGCCTAGCATTCGTGATTTAAAATCCATTTCTCTTTTTAAGAAACGTCTTAAAGAGCACTACCTTTCCTCTCAACTATGATAGTTATATATATATGTGTATATATTTATTTATTTTATAATATAGTATTCGGTATAGGTATATATTTTATTTGTATATTATATTTTTATTTGTTACTTTAATTTTAAGACTTTACATAATCTTCTCTTGTTGTCACACACTATTGTCTACATTTCTTTTTCATTTCTCCTGTCGCAGGTCTGCTGGAAGAAATTTCACTAGAAATAAGCAGTTCCTTTGTACTCATATTTATAATGTTAATTTTTACTGTTTTTCTGTGTGTACATAAATAATAAAATAAATAAATAAATAAATAAGTAGGTAGTTTATTTATTAATCAATTTTATTCGATTAACTCACTTAATTTATAATAACTGTGAACTCAATTAATTATCATATCATAATTATTAACTAAAAGGTTTTAACACGATATTAGCAAATCTAGGCGCTATGACAACACGTGTATCGGACCGAGGTCTAGAATAGAATGCCCCGATCGCTCCGCGCGGTCTCCTTTTACGTCCGAGCACAAACAAGTCGAGTAGTGGGGGAGGTGGGGATGGCGACATCGCCTGATCGGTCCGGTGCACGTGCCGTGTACAACCGTACGATGACGTAGCGCCGTCACGGCCATTCTGACGTGCGTACGTCCTCGGACGCGCACTTTAGAAGCACTTAGGTATCTTTAATGAGAACCACAATTTTACTGTTCGTTCATCCTGACATTAAAATCTTATCTCATGGTCTGGTCCGGTCCTACGACCCTTCAGAGTAATAATCTTCTGGTCCGGTCCTAAGACCCTTCAGAGTAACATCTTCTGGTCCGGTCCTAAGACCCTTCAGAGTAATATCTTCTGGTCCGGTCCTATGACCCTTCAGAATTATACTACTGGTCCAGTCTGATGACACTTCAGAGTAATATCTTCTGGTCCGGTCCTATGACCCTTCAGAATTATACTACTGGTCCAGTCTGATGACCCTTCAGAGTTATAATTTTCTGGTCCGGTGTAAAGACCCTTCAGATTTGTAACTACTGGTCCGGTTCTAACGACCCTTCAGTGTTAAAATCTCCCGGTCCGGTTTAACTAGCCCTTCAGGATTATTACTGCTTGGTCCAGCCATGGAAGACTCTTCAAGCTCTTTTAATTCTTTTTTCGTTCCTTGTTTTTCTTTCTTTTTTCCTTTTAAACGCTGTCCCGCACTAGGAATCTATCCTGTTTTGTGGGTGAGTTCACAAACATACAAACTCACTCGCACAGACCAGACCCGGAACAACTATCTGTAGTCCATACAAATATTTGTTCCGTGCGGAAATCGAACCTACGTCACGCAGCGCAGGAGCCAAGCGCCCAAGTACGACGCCAACCGTGACGTATCTTTTAATTTAAACTGTTCCTAGATTTGCTAGGCCGGACTAAACTGGTCCCTGTAGCTAATATAATAATAAATTAACTCGTGATTTGTCCTTGTTCTATTGAATCAATTTTCTCTATGAATTTAAAGCACTTGTCACAACGTTAATTGGTTTAGGATCCAAAAACCCTTCCAATGATGTACCTACATGAGCTATTAAGTTAACTACTGCTACTGGCTTTTTAAGTACGAGAGTCGGCATTTTTTTTTTAAGTGTAAGCCCTAAAATAGTACCACTTAAAACTTTATTTTTATGGGAAGTTTCATGAACAAGTTCTTCATTATTATTCGCCGTCACGTCATCACTGATATTTTCTGCATCTAACGTTCATGTGAGCACTCACGAATTACTTTACGTTAATCTACAGTCATCAAAATCATCGCTGCGCTGTGCGGTTCGAATCAATCAATGTTATTATAATCTCACCCGTATTAAATTGCACAAAATGGAAAATCTATTTAGAACTTGTAATAGCTCAGAATTCTCTGTACCTTTAAAGCTTTTATCAATGTCATTAAAATCAAATTGCTATTCATGATAGTTTTGATACTATCAAATTTACTAACTGATGTTATGTATGGCAAACTGCCTCCGTACGTTAATACGAAAGCCTAGATCCAAATTTTCACTAAAAAAAACGTCTAAGTTGAAACATGACCTTGTGGTACTTGCTATGCGATAACTAAACCTAAAGCTCACACTGAATAAAATTCTGACACTATTACCGCCAATGGGAAACTCTTTTAAGTACTCGCTTTGTGCTAACTATGTCAAAATTACCTAGCACTATCAATGCAACCACCGAATTGGTATCAACCCCTTTAAAGCTTCGTTTGCTATTCAAATAAAACTTGAGCGACTCACCAAGTATTCCAGTCGGCCTTGAACGCTCTTAACCCCACAGATGTTGACATGATACTTGGCTACTGCAGTTTGCCAACCTTCGGTCTGTCACGCTCAGAACCGCTCAGAAGTTGCAGCTGCTCAGCAGTTGTTGCAACTGCTCAGCATTTATGGCAGCATGCCAACCGCTAGCCTCCTGCTGGCTTTATACACCATGATACGATGTCTGAAACCGAAAAACGCTACGACAGTACAAGTCCAATAAAAGCTGTGGTGGGCCAAAAGGTTTCAGGTAAGTGTAGTAGTCACAGTATCAAAGTAAATAAAAATCTAAATTTTATCGGACCATTGGCACAAGAAAGCGGCCTATGCCTATGAATGGTGATATAAAAACAAAATATTCAAAATAAAGTGTTAGGTAACTAAATCGCTCTTATGTCCAAGAAAATAAAAGCTCTCTGGTATTTCACTTCATGACTCGATCAGCGATAGCAGAATAATATCGCTTCATCAGCATTATTTGACCAATGACCAAGGCTTTGTGCCCATTTCAAGCGAACTCCTGTGCAACCGCCACTTCCAGGTATGTGCTTCCAATTCACCAAGAGTAGATAGCGACGGCAAAAGAATGGTCTCCCTTAGGGCAGTGTGTTGGCGCCGACGCTTTTTTTAACATCTACGCGAACGAACCGCCTTCCACCTAACACACGGAGCGGTTCTTGTACGCGGATTACCTGGCCCTAGCAAACCAAGCAGCGACTTTTATGGACGTGGAGCATAAACGTAGAATAGAATAGAATAGAATAGAATATTTATTTGCGTAAAACATGGTATACAAGGATGTTAAATACAAATTGAGGCACAAGCATGTTTAGCTAGGATAAGACATAGCATGCAAAATTTTGAAGACAAGTTAAACAACAACAATCATTCATAAAACATCAACATTTTTTCTCTATAAATTCTTTTAAACTATAAAAACTACACTCGAGTAACCACTTATGGAATTTAATTTTAAATAATTTTGTATTTAAAGCCTTGAAATGCCTTGGTATTTTATTATAAATGCACACACACATTGCCAAGCAGTTCCTATTGTATTTAGACAGTCTAGGCAAATCATTTAACACCAGTCCATATGGATCTCGTCGGTTCCGAGGATTGACATCATTTGCAGTCTTAAATAGTTGCTTATTTTTTATAAAAAATACACATATTTCGTAAATGTAAAGCGACGGTAACGGTAACAAACCAAGTTTATTAAATATTGGTCGACATGAGTCGTCGGGCTTAAGTCCACAAATTGCTCTCATGCACTTTTTTTGAGCGATGAATGCTCTTTGGAAGTCAGTGCTGTTACCCCACATTATTAGACCATAACGCAACAACGACTCGACGTACGCGTGGTATGAAATTACAGCAGTTTTTATATTAGTAACATTTTTTACTTGTTTTAATGCATAAACAAATTTATTAATTTTAGTGCTAACATTGTCTATGTGGTCTTTCCAGTTAATGTCTTTATCTATTATTACACCTAAAAATCTGGTACGTGTCACTTCATTGATTTTATTAATATTGAGTTTAATGTCATTTTTGGAATTATTTGATCGATTAAATTGGATGTAAACGGATTTGTCTAAATTTATCATCAAATGGTTAGTGTCAAGCCAATGCAATAATTTGTCAATTGTATTATTAATGTCAAGTTCATGTTCTGAAGTGGTATTTAGTTTTTTATTAGATGCCACTATAATAGAAATATCGTCAGCAAATAATACGCATTTATGGTTAGTTATGTTTATGATGTCATTTATATAAATGAGGAATAATATTGGGCCTAGCACACTTCCCTGTGGAATGCCATATTTATTGTGTTTATATTCCGATGAATAGGATATTATTACATTATTTTCATTTTTTTTATTGATGACACATTGTTTTCTATTGCTTAAATAGGACGACAGCCACTGGAGTGCCGGTCCTCTAATACCAACAGCTTCCAGTTTTTGTAGCAATATTTCATGTGACACCAGATCGAAGGCTTTCGATAGATCAAAAAAGAGGCCTGTAGTTATATAATTATTATTAATATTTGAAAGTATAGCTTGCATGAGGGAAAAAATAGCTGATGATGTGGACTTGTTCTTTTGGAATCCAAACTGCTGGTCACTTATAATATGAAATTTATTGCAAAAGTCAGTAAACATACATTTTTCAAAAATTTTAGACAATATGGGTATAAGAGTTATAGGTCGGTAATTGTTGATGTCACATTTATCTCCCTTCTTGAATAAGGGCTTTATTAAAGACAGTTTTAATTTTTCAGGAAAGTTGCCTTGTGAAAATGACATGTTTATTAAATGCGTCAGAATACCAGTCAGTTCGTTGCAGCATGCTTTGACGATTTTTGTATTGATCTCATCATAGCCTTCCGACCTAGTGTTGGATAGAGACATTATTTCCTGTCTTACCTCGTTAACCTCCATTGGTCTAAGAAACATAGAGTTGACACACGTACTTTTGAAGCGGTTTTGATTTGTCCTTTTTTCCCCTTGTACATGCGTTAATTTAACATAATTGTTATTAAATATAGTAGCCATTTGTACAGGGTCTGTAGTTATTGTTCCATTGAATTTAATACTTTCTATGTTGTCTTTGTGAGTGTTACTGTTTATTTCGGTTTTAATGACATTCCATGTAGCTTTACACTTATTGTCATGATTATGAATATATTTTATATTTGCATTCTTTTTTGAATTATAAATGCATTTATTTAGCAGACTGGAGTAGTTTTTATATTTAGTTTTATTAATTAAATTTTTATTTTTATAATATCCATACCGTAGCTTCCGTTTAGTTTTACAACTTTGTCTCAAACCTTTACTTATCCACTTTTGTTTGTTTTCCTTATTACTATTGATTCTAACTCTTACTTTAGGAGAACAGAGACCATACAACAGACACAATAGCTCATGAAAATCATTGAATGCACAGTTAGTGTCAGTTTTGAGATAAATATCGGACCAAGAAAGATTTTCCAGATATTCTTTAAATTTTCGGATGTTGTTTACGTTATAGTCTCTTTTATAAATATAGTATATTGTTGATTTCTGTGGTTTCTTTTTAATTGGAAAGCTTAACATTTGTGCTGTGTCGTGATCAGACAGATACAGGGGCAGTACAATGGCAGTTGCGTTGGCAATGTTGCTTAAAATATGGTCAATACAAGTCAATTTACGAGTTGGTACCGTGATGTGGATTTTTAAATTATGATTGTTAGATAAATCTTGCAATGCATTTGTGATGTTACCTTTTTTAAGAGTATTTATGTTTATATCACCGGCCACAATTATATTAATTTTTGACTTATATTTATTTGACAAATCGTGCAAAAAATTGTGTAATTTTGACAAAAACAGATTTGGATCAGATTGTGGTGTTCTATAAACACACATTACTATTAATTTAATATTTATAATTTCTATGCCACAAGCTTCAAACGTGTTTTGAGTTGCGTAGTTTTTCACAAATGATAGCTCTTTGTAAAGTAAACCCGTTTTCACTAATATGCATGTGCCACCTCTTTGCTTTTCTCTACAGTAGCTGGTAGCCAACTGATAGTTGCAGATTTTCACATAATTTTCATAACCTTTTTTTACAAAGGTTTCAGATAGACATATAACATCTGGATCATTATTCGCTTCTTTTAACTCCTGAATAGTAATTTCTAGTAGTTCTTGTTTAGATAATAAACTCGCTACATTTTGATGGAGTATTCTAAACTGGTGTGTTTTATTACTTTGAGATACGAAAAAAAGAGTCACGCTTATTTAACACAGGAAAGTAATAAGGTATAGTCCCTATTTGACCTTTTGAGTTGTGTTGCAAAGAGGAACTATGTTCGTGGGGCGTTGTTTTCTCAATACGACCAAAGTAGTAAGGGATTGTCCCTTTTTTGGGTTTATCTGTAGGAACGTTTCGTTTGGAACTTGATTTGTTACTCGCTATTATTTTCCGTATTTCGCTCGGATTCAAATACTTATCACTATAATCACAACAATCTATAACATAATTTATCGATTTACACACATCGGACAGATTCGTGGATGTTTGATTTACGAAGTGACAATTTTTATAACTATTACAAACATTTTTTATAGAGTAGTTTAACTTACGGACACTGAGGTACATGTTATTGACAACATTTAACACAATAATAGTGTTATTTATAAATGTATTTAATACAATTCGCAATTGAGACAACAACAGGTTAGAGTTGTTGTCATTTTCACCTAAGCATATCACAAGTTTCTCTTCAGTAGTCAATTTAGTATTTCTGCAGTTTGCTATAATTTCGTTGCTAGGCGCATTTGGCTTTGTTACAGCAACGAGTTTGTATTTTTCATACTGCGTATTAGTCCTTGAGTGTGAGATGGCTGCTGCTAGTCCGACGCAACGCTGAATACCAAAGATAAATATCTTCCTTTTGGGGATATTATTCCCGTCTGTGGCAACACATGTCTGAACACTGGCGGTGGTCACAGTGTCTCGCTTCAGTTCTTGACTTACGACAGGTTCACAGTTATTGTAACAACTTTGCATTATGATTGCAATGCGTTCATGGAGAGCTGCAATCTCCTGCTGTGCAACCTTTAATTTCTGCTGTAAGGTTATGATTTCTTGTTCCAGGGATGACACATTTGCGTTTTCATTGGGTTTGGATTTCAACTTTCTGGATGACGATGGTAAAGAGGATGGTGTAGAAGGAATGTTGTGGAGTGGAGTTGACAGAGCTGGCCTCTTTTTCTTAGTGTTTGGACCCGGACTTAAAAATATGGAGGGCGACTGGCATAAAGATTTTAATGTTTTGTTTTCTGCAGTTAACTGGTTTATTTGCTTGTGTAGATCGGTGTTTTCCAACAGTATATTTCCTAGTTCATTTTCGGTAATTTCGAGTTTTAATGTGAGTTGTGCAATTATCTCCCTCATTTCTGAGGCTGATACTAAGTCAGACACAGTACCGTCAACACTCATTGACAATTTGTTGGGAGTACTATGCGATTCCATAGATGTTTCGCACTCAGTCAATATGTGGGAATCAAGTAAGTCTGCAGTATTTTGAACCGTAGATTGACGTAGAAACGAATCATCACGTACTACATCCTTAGTGCTTTGTGGTTGTTCCGTTGGTGAGGGTGTTTTCACCGATGTTACTTTTTTCCTCACGGTAATATTGGGTGTACAGTCGGTATTAGCGTATTTTTTGCTTCTAATGCATACCTTACATCTCCACTTTTTTCTTGATTCCGCGTCTTTGAGGCGATACGTATGTTCTGGATAACCATCGCAATCCAATTCATACCGGTTATCACAGGCAGAACACAAAACTGTACTTTTTATGTTTACTAATTTTTTGCATTTATGACATGTTACTAGTGCTGCCATCTTGCAATGTTTGTTGTACTAGTTTCTTTATAAATTCCAAATATGAATTTAGGAACTTACGAAAAGTGGTGCAGTCACTGAGGTTTGAACCCGCGGCCACTCGTGTGAGGCTAGTTAAACTGCAAAAGTTGAGGCGTTAGCTATTACGCCAACAGCACATTACTTGAGCGTGACGAATTAGTCGACCTATTGCAGCAGATGTTTTTTCTTTTGAATAGGGAGGTCAGCGTGACAGTTTAAATTCAAATCACTTTGTGAGTCACTTTTTCACTTTGTCTTTGTTGCTATTGTTTTTTTCCACACTTTTTTCGTTGAATTAAGTCACAGAATATTATACATTTTGCTATCTTTAGTTTATTTTTATTGTTATTGTTGATTTTATGGTAGTATTTACTATTTTAAGGCACAGTTTATTGTTCACAGTAAAATATGTATTAACTTCACAGTTTATGTATGAAATCCGTGGATAACACAGTCACTTAAGTATTAGGTGATGTTTTATTAGTTCACTTATTTTTATTCACGGAAAAAGCACAAATAGTATTTTTAACTGATATTTAATAACGGAGCGATTGTTTCGAACGTTTGGCTAGACGCAGCGCCATCTAGCTGCCTATGCGTATGGCACTCACTGTACTGCGAGATTAGTGTGACCGCAACGCTCTACGGCCGAACCCATCTAAGAGACAGTCGTGCGCCTTCCATCTCTGCTATAGGCCCGCAAATCGAATGCTTAACATCACATGGCGTAGAGCCAAGGTCCAACACTGCTCGAATCCAAAAGCGTGTTTGCTTGCACAGTATGGCACCGACCTGCTCTTTCTCGGAAAGTAGACATTGCCCTAAACGAAACGTGTCAGATAATATCAGGCTGATTAAAATAGACTCCACAAAACAAACTCTATCCGCTTGCAGGCATCGCACCTCCTGCTGTTCGAAGGATCTGAAAACCGATTCCCGACATCCCTGTATGGCCACATGCCAACTTCGGGAAGACTAAAAAGTCGCAAGAGCTTCCTTCTTTCTACACAGGCGATCCTGGATATGCCATCTAAAGGGAGAAGCAGACTGTGGGAAGAGAAGTATCGACCACCTCACGACTTCATAAAACCCAAAGAGCAATTGCCTCTGGTCGTGAATCGCAATGGCCCCTGGAAAGCGTTAAATCGCGCGCCAGCGCAATTTGCGCACCCAGGTAGGCCGCTGCAAACACAACTTGGCGAAATGAGGATGTAATGATCTGTTGTATACCCAACGTGAGTGCAGTGCCCGTTTTCAGAGCACGAGTCATATGTTACAGTGCCCCAAGTGCCCATTCTCCTGTAATTTGGAGTATCTAATGAATGCCACTGTTGCTGCAATTAACGTAACTACCTACTGGTCCAAAACAATAAAAATTGAATCGAAAAGAAGAAGTATTATTGAAAATGCTATCGCTTAATCAGCAACACTTATGCTATTAATAATAGCTTCACTTTAAGATAAAGCGACAGGCCAATTATCAAACATCGATAATTGCCATCCATAAAGGCGTTGCCTTTTGTAAGTCAGTCTCCACATCATAAAAATGAACACTCGTAAACAAAATAAAAAGCAGCTCTACAGCAATTAAAAAGTTTAAACGACTCACCAGATTGGCGTAGAAATCTTCATATAAATTCACACTCCTCTCCTTGACCTGACCAGCTGTTGTGAAGTTGCTTGCCTCCGGACGGAACTGGTTTAGTTCTGGTTGATGAGGGTAGCCGCATAAAACTCGTCGAAAAGGAATTCGGCGCAAAGCTCTTCAGCGCCATATGGTAAAACAATAAACTGCTCTGCACATCACTGCATCCTCGTCAAAACATACCACCACGGTGACACACTATGATCGTGTGTCGAACTTCGGCCTATCGGATTTAACTTCACGACACTTCACGGCACACATCAAGTTTTTAGCGTCTGGATAAACGCATGCGTTTTAAAAACAAACCGCAATTTTCACTATCACTGTCATTACATTTCAAAACGTACCGCCACATATTTCACTAGCATTGTCACGAATCTCCATCTGGGCCCTTTGAGTTACGTCCCAATTCTGATATAGGCGTATTATCAGGATTGGATATTTTAAAGTAAAAAGTAGGTAGTTTATTTATTAATCAATTTTATTCGATTAACTCACTTAATTTATAATAACTGTGAACTCAATTAATTATCATATCATAATTATTAACTAAAAGGTTTTAACACGATATTAGCAAATCTAGGCGCTATGACAACACGTGTATCGGACCGAGGTCTAGAATAGAATGCCCCGATCGCTCCGCGCGGTCTCCTTTTACGTCCGAGCACAAACAAGTCGAGTAGTGGGGGAGGTGGGGATGGCGACATCGCCTGATCGGTCCGGTGCACGTGCCGTGTACAACCGTACGATGACGTAGCGCCGTCACATGCATAAATTATATTTTTGTATTTTGTGGGCGGGCAATATGTGCTCGCACGTGTTAGTTGTGGTGTGTAGCGGTGTGAATGTGTAAGGAAGAAGGGAAGGGAAGGAAAGGGAAGGGGAGAGGTGTGAGGGGTGATGTGTGTGTGAGGGGGGGATGTGTGTGTGAGGGGGGAGTATCAGTGTTTCTCTTCATAGCATCTTAATTAGGTTTTCTGTGGCGTCATAGTCCAAACTTTTTACCCAAGGCAGTATAACTTTTTTAACCTGATTTAAGTTAAGTTTCCTAACTTTGAATTTTTTATTAATAATGTTATAAATGCGAGGAACTAGTATAATAAAATGTCTTTGTGCAACTGATGTTTTATGTCGGGGCACAGGGCAGCATTCAACTCTCTTGGACAGTACAGGAAGAGTAGGAACGATTCTTTTGTGGTATCTATTAATTATTTCGTAAATATACAGTTTCCTAACCGATAGCACATTAGCCTTCTCGTACACTGAGAAAATGCTTGGCATTGAGGTCACCCGCTAAGATAACGGAGTCACTCAAGCCAAAGACGGTGGTGAAGTCGCTAGCGAGAGCGATGGGGTCGTCAGGCGTGGGAGACGAGGTCGAGGGCGGTGGATGGTAGGCGTAGATGATGGTGATCGATTGATGACCATTCATACCCAGCCGACAGGCTGAGTATTCGAGCAGAGAACGTGGTGTGGGAGGGGTCAAGGGGATGCAATACAGCTCCTTTTTATAATAAATGAGAGTGCCGCCGCCGTGACAACGCGACCTATCGTTGCGAACTATGCGGTAGTTGGCAATTTTAGGATCGTTGCGGTGGGGTTTTAGGAATGTTTCCTGTATGAGGAGGATATCTAGCTGATGATCGCGGAGGAATTTTGCGATCTCATCGCGCTTGTTGCTAATGCCATTGGCATTGAAAAACCCTAGTTTGAGTGATCTGGGCCTGGTGGTGTTGATGCGTCGTGACTTATCCATTGGTTAGTCATCAATTGCATCCATGGCGTCCAGAGCGTCCGTAATAGACTTATAAGCGGTGAAGATCTCATGCGCCTTTCTGGTAGAGAGTTTCAATTGACCATCGTTTCCTCTGGTCGCATTTAACTCGTCGGACATGGCCCTTGCAGCACGGGTCATGAACAAGCTGTAGGCCTCCAGGATTGTGGGGCCCACACTAGGATTCTTGACCGTGTTGGTCGGAGGAATGTGACGCGCTTGCACTGTTGCGGGAACAACAGTGCACTGAGGCGCAGGCTGGGAAACAGCAGTGCGCTGTGGCGCAGACTGGGGAGCAGCTGGGACAAAGGAGGTCGCAGGCGCGGGGGTCGGCGCTGGAATGGGCGTAGCCATTAGCGCTGGGATGGGCTGGGAGGAGGAGGCCACCAAAGCTGGGAATGCCTTTTGGTGGTTGAGCTGGTTCCACGGAGAGGGCCTCTGCGGAGCTAGCCGGTCAGGCAACTGAGAGGAGGGTTTTCTCTCTGGGCCTGATTCGCGTAGCTGGCGGGCATTGGCACGCTTTGCCAGTTTGGGGGAGATCTTTGGGGCTTTGGGACACCCACGATAATTTGCCGGGTAACCGGACTGGCCGCATAGTACGCAGCTGGGAGGCTCTGCGCACTGTGAGCGGTCTTTGGGGCGAGGGCACTCGCTGGTGCTGTGCTCATCCAGACACTTGACGCATCTGGGTTTTGCGTAGCAGTTACGCTGCGAGTGCCCATATAGTTGGCAGCGGTGACACTGGCCAACTACTGTCGGGCGGAAAGGCTTCTCAATTTGGATGCCGGAGAGGTTGCAAACCGATTTTATTTTAAACTAGTGGACGTCACGCGGTTTCACCCGCGTAGTTCCCGTTCCCGTGGGAATACGGGGATAATATATAACCTATGTTACTCCCTGATAATGTAGCTATCCAATGCTAAAAGAATTTTTCAAATCGGTCCAGTAGTTTCGGAGCCTATTCAATTCAAACAAACAAACAAACAAACAAACAAATCTTTCCTCTTTATAATATTAGTGTAGAAATCGGGTGGTGGCCCTCAGTGGAGTGTCAGACTCTTACTGACTAAAACCCATCCGTGTTCCTCCTAATGCCCTTTGCGTTCCAGAGCCGCGGTGACTCTTTCAAACAGATTCCGCAACCCCGGCTCTTGCCTATCCCCTTTTTTTTTTTTTTTAAGGATGGGAAATCATCAAATGACTCCTCCCGCTCTGTCTTGCCTATCCCCTACATTTACGAATATTGAATCTAAATCATCATCAATTGCATTAATCTTAATCCTAGATAAACCATCTGCATTCGTGTTTTGAGGGCCTTTCTTATATTTTATTTCGAAATCGTACTCTTCTAACCTTAACCGCCATCGCGTGAGTTAACTATTGGGCTCTTTCAATGAATACAGCCATGCTAATGGTCTATGGTCTGTAAATATGGTACTGTAAATACTGTATACAGATACGGTCGAAAGTGCTTAACTGCCCATATTATGGCTAATAGTTCCTTCTCGATAGTGCTATATTTTACTTCAGTGTCGCTCAAAGTTCTACTAGCATATGCTACAGGCTTATCTGAGCCTATTGTTCCTTGTGATAATACAGCCCCGATTGCAAAATTTGATGCATCAGTGGTTAGGATAAAGTTTGGAAACTGTAACAATGGTGCATTTGTTAAAAGCTTTTTACAAGTCTCAAAGCATTCTTTATATTCTTCATTAATAATAATTTTGCGACCTTTCTTTAAACAAGCTGTGACCATTAGTCAAGTTATTTTGGCAAAATCTTTGATGAATTTCCTATAATATCCGATAAGTCCTAAAAAGCTTTTAATCTGTGTAACCGTTTCTGGTATGGGATACCTAAGAACAGCATCTATTTTATCATTATTTGGCTTCAAACCTTCACTCGTAATAGTATGCCCTAAGTAAAGTACTTCCTTTCTAAGAAAATGTGACTTATCTAATTGAACTTTCAAATTTGTTTGACGGAAGCGGTAAAAACTGCTCTAAGTTTTTCTACATGTTCAGGCAAACTTTTTGAAAAAATGATGACGTCATCGAGGTATACTAGGCAATGTAAGCCTTGAAGGCCTCGTAGGACGTTATCCATCGCTCGCTGAAAGGTTGCAGGTGCTGTCTTTAACCCAAACGGCATTCTGTTAAATTCGTAATGACCTGAAGGTCATTACGAAAACTAAATGCGGTTTTAGCTCTATCCTGTTCCTGGACCTCTAATTGATGGTACCCGCTAGCTAAATCGAGGGTTGTAAAGTAGGTACTTTTACCTAGCATGTCAAATAAATCGTTAATGTTGGGCAAGGGATATTTGTCATCAATTGTAATTTCATTGCGCCGCCTACAGTCAACTACCATCCTCCATTTTTGTTGGCCTGATGCGTCTAACTTTTTCGGCACCAAATGCACGGGAGCACTCCAGGGAGAATGCGATTTCTGGATAATGTTATCCCTTAACATTTTCTCAACTTGATTCTTGATTTCTTTTGTTTGAATAGGGGGTAACCTATGTGCCTTAATGTTTATTGGGTCTTCATTTTTCGTTCTTATTCTATGTTTAACCTGATTTGTGAAGGTTAATGGAATATTTTCACAATAAAATATATCTTTGTATTCTCTACAAAGTCCCTCAATAACCCTACGTTCTTCTGAGTTCATATGATCTAACTGTAATTTTTCTAAATTATTTGTTAGCAATCTGTCCACTTCTATATTATTATCCATGAAATTAACACTAACAGATGGGTTCTGTATGTATGGATCTACTTGAATAGGTCCCGTAACTACTAAAATTCTATTTTGATAACTGTAATTCTGAATAACAGTTGTTGCATAGCCTTTAACACACGTAACTAATGCGGCGGGCATTCGAATCCCTTCCGTAAACTGTTTAAAATCTAGCACAGCTTCCCCGTCCAATAAATTAACCGGGAGTCTTACTCTAAGTTCACTACGAGATGGTAGATTATATACCTCTTGCATAGGTGGTGTATATACGATGGGAATCTCAGTATTTTTTAAATCTAATATCTGACTTTCCATATTAATCTTTGCCTGTAATTGCTTCAGCAAATTGCTACCTATTAATCCATCATACCTATCGTCAACGCTGTAGACATAAAACTTATGGAACTCTTTACTTCCAAAGGTAACCGGTAATGGAATAACTGCCGTTTCACTATGAACGCTCGATGCGTGAGTGCTAACGACTTCGAAGGGTGTTAGTGTAAGTGTAAATAATTTTTAAAATATTTATTCGCTAAATAAGGACTTATAAACGACCTAACACTCCCCGTATCTATCATGAAAACTGTGTTTAATTCTGGTATAACTATATGTGGTAAATTTAAGCGTTTATTGCAATTTATTTTTATTCGTTCTCTATGGTAGAGGCCATTATGCAAAAATTTCCCGCAACGGGATCTTCAGGAGAAAATTCCTGACCCTCGTTGTATGAATTACTTGAACTCTGTTCATTATTACTAGAATTATTTATGTAATTAACACGCCGCGAACTCGCAGTATGCATGGTGAAGTCAATATTCGCACCCGACGTAGGTGCTTGCGCTGCAAAAGTCGATGTGCCCGGTGCATGTGCCGCGAACTGTTGACTCAGTTGTGCAACCGAAAAAAATGACCTACTGTCAAGTAGGTCAGTTTTTTCATAAACAATAATTACTCAATCTAATAAAATATTCATCTTATATACTAACTTTATTGCTAACGTAGTACATGTATAACGTGATCAGAGATGACGCACGTCCTAGATTATTCTGAGTGCTGATCAAGCGATGGAATATTTGGAAATGATATTTCTAATAAATACTTACTGGCTGATAAAGCTAATATTGGTAGATTGGGGTTCCTTAACTCATACGACCAGCACCATGTCATACAGGTCGCCTCCCCTTGCTTTGTGCAAGCGGTGGATGGCGGACACTGAGACGGACTGTGCAAGGATTAGGATTTTGCGGCGGCGGCAACAAAGGCCGGCCTCTTGGTAGAGACGGTGGCGACAAGCGGTACCGGTTTCGGTACCCAACTTGAAGCGGCTTGTCTTTGTACAAGCGGGGGAGATAGGGAACTTTCTAGAGCGTCGCTAAAATCAGCGACACTCGACTCGATGGCCGGAGATGTATGTTGCATCTCCGTGAATTTCTTGCCATATTTAGCAAGATATTCGGGGTCTTTTAAGAGGACCTCTTTGACAAACGCTATAATAACGGCGTCCGTCATTATGAAGGGGGAATTTTAGGGGAAATGGTGGAATTCCCCCGAGGGGGACCTATTCCTAGTTCCTATGCCTAGCTCCCCGGGTGGACGGGCCCAGGGATGTGTAACCCTCCCAGTCGGGTATAGACTGGGAGGTGAATACCTACTGGTGAGCCCTAAGCTTGTAACCGGTCGCCAATCTTATTGTGCGAACTGGGCCCTAACTGGGTCTAGAGTGAAGGGGTAGACACACCCAATCAGCTCTAGGTGTGTAGCTGCAAGAGAGCGGGGTTAAGCGGTTGGTCGCGACTAGGAGGCCCCCCAAGGCCGCGGGTCCAACGCCCTTCCGACTTTACCTAAGCCCTGAAGGGGTTAGGTAGGTGTGTCGGTTTCGTTGGCACCGTAAGGTTTCCCACCAAGTACCACGAAACTGTGGATTTTCCCTGAAAGGGCACTACGTGTTTTGAACTATTACTTAAAGAAATAGATGTCGTCCGCTGCCTTGAAAAAGGCGGCTTCGGATCGGGTGTAGTGGTCGGCGACCACTGCTGATGTCACGGCGGGCGTCGGGCGCGCTGATAAAATTTACTTAGTGCTTTCGGTGTTAAGGTACAATACGAATAAAATAAGCCCAAACACTTGGTAGTTTCTACATACTGATGTGGAGTTCCCTTGACTCTCTGTCGTCTCCATCATAAGATCTGATCCAAACCCTCATTGTTTTGTATTATCACCCGATATACACACGAATATCAAGTTTTTACCAGACGCGTGCCTGTAATTTTCGAGAGTTGCACTCAATTTCTCAGGGTTTCCATCATCAGATCCTGACGTGGTGGCAATGGAACCATCTCCTCAGCATACTCTTTCAACTTTCATCAAAAAAAAATCATTGAAATCGGTTCATAAACGACGATGTTATCCGCGAACACATGAAAAAAAATATACAAAAAGGGTTGTTAACGTGCGATAGAGCTACATAAAGTTGGCCATGGGAAAACCAACCAGAACAGAAGTCTACCCCTGCAACAGAAAGAGTAGAGTAAAGACTCCACTATCCGCACCATCTTAGAGTCCCATTCTCAGTCAGTCCTGGCTAAGTTAGTCAGCCTAGCTCCACCCAAATGCACAAATGCCTCCTGGGTGCTTCACAGATTTGGCGGAGCGACGTCACCTTTCCGAGAATTTGTTCACGTCGGGCAGCCTCGGCATTGCATTTTGAATGACGTGGGCAACTGATTCCTCGGTTCAAAGCAACCTCTGCAAATTGGACAGCCCAATTTGGGGGACAATGACCCGTAATTATACCTATTATTTTTCGGAGGGTATTTCTACTTGAGCTGAGAAGTCGTTTAGTTAGTCGCGTGTATAGGCTTAACGTTGCCAGTTTTGACTGCTTTTTTTTAACGGGGGGAATCCTCATGGATGTCTTCACCCTGCGGCGGGCGGTGGGGTCTGTCAGACTCTTACTACTAACTTACGACTAAAACCACCCCGTCGTTCCATCTCTCACTTCCGCCGGGGATCGTGGGAACTTATGCGACTTCCGTAATCCCCGACCCGCCTCTGCGGGTCACCTCGGGTCAGCGGTGGGAGTAAGGTGTTTGACTCCCCCTGCGACGTCAAAGAGGGGCGCACGGGAACACCACGCGTCGCCACCTTGGGTCCGGATGAATGGAGGACGACGGACATCCCCCAAGTCCGCCGCCCCTGGACCCAGTTAGGGGGGCCGGAGGAGGGCAACGTATGCCCTCCTCCGACGCCCGGTGCGCCTGCTGCGGACTGGGAGAGAGGTCGAGATCTCCTTCTCCCTCTCCCTTTCCGCAGCCTACTTCTGCGCGATAACTGTTTTGCAGAAGGAGACCACCGCGTCTCAGGACTCCTCGCCGTCGACCATAGCACGGACTACGGCCGGCAGCGAGAGGCCACTGTCTGCCACAAAGACGAGGGCACGGCGCGGCTCCTCCCAAGCAGCACACTCTGCCAGCATATTATGCCGCGCCGTGTCCTCCCGACAGTCGACGCGGTAGTGACACCGAGCGTCCGGCTCCCTGCCTATGCGACACAGGAACCTCCCGAAACTACCATGCTCCGAAAGGACCTGCGTCACACGAAATGACAAGGAGCCGTGCCTTCTCCCGAGCCACAGGTCGAACACTGGCCGGATGGCCTCGATAGTGATGAGGAAGGGCGTGAGAGCCTGTCCCGCCATTCCGCCACCAGGACCTCACGCAGCTGCGACCGACGCAGCTCAATGCGCCGCTGCATCAGTCGCTCGTCGTGCGAGAATCGTATTCTTAGAGAGTTTTGACTGCCTGCAATAATGGAGCCTGCGACCATTTGTTGTCACGAAGTTCAGTTGATCTCTGGCAAATTCATATACGAAATTATGGAAAAGGTAGGAGGGGGAGTGGGTACGGGTCCAGCAATACCATCTCGGAACCTCTCTTCGCAAGTTCGTCTGTGGAGTCATTGCCTAGGGATCTACCTACAGTTCCCCTTGATCAACTGGAGAAATAACTGGAAAATAAATATCATAAAACTTAATTGGATGATGTGTATTATTTTCTTCCATGGCCGTTTTCATGAAAATATATTCCTTATATTCTCCAGAATCATTTGTCAATATTATACGTTTTGTTGGTTGATGCTTCAAATCAAAATCAAATCTGTTTTTGCTTGATGGGTGAGTTCCCCGTTCACATAGCAGAAAAAATGAATTCATGGTGTGAAGCAACGGGAAAGCACAGGCTATCTTCTAAAATAACCGAACAATCTTCTTGAAACTACTTGATGAATCAAATTTTATTTTTATTTTTTTTGCGCAAATCGAAATAATTTTATGTTTTTTAAACACAGAAATCCAATTTCAGAGGAGCTAATGCAATTCTTTCAACTCCTCTATCATGAGACTTCGCCACCTGCTCGTGGGTGATATTACGTGCCCCTTGGCTCCAAAGCCGTGTAGGCCCAGTATTGGGCAACTTTAGCAAAGCTTAGCAAATGTAAGCGCACGCTTGTTGACCAATATTCTAAATTCAAAAAATGAGATCAAATGCATAACGCCATCTATAGAATATGTAGTTGAACTGTTAAAATATAAGTTTCGAGTTTGTTTAAATTTTTATTAATACCTAGGAATATTGCAAGCATTCAGACCGATATTTATTTAAGGTATTAAAATAATTACTATTTTAAGACGTTGTAAAAGTAATAAATAAAAAATATTTTCTAGTGTGATTCTCAAGCTGTCGGTAGTAATATGTCGGTCAATAGATGGCACTGCGTGTATCTGCATTACGAAATAATACGTTGATTTCTTCTAAAAAGTTGCTACAATTCCTATCAGGTTTATGTGTAAAACTTATATATTCGTTTTGTACTTGTTTTAAACGTGATGCAAACAAAACAGAATACAGATAAAGAGAAAATATGTTCTGTTAATTATACTTAAACAGTCTGGCTATTATATTTGACATACTTGGATAAATGCTAAAAACTATCCGAAATACAACAATAACATGTTATGAATATTTAAAAATAATAATATTAGGTAAAATAGGAATCATAAAAGTATGGAAATGCATAAGTAAAATAAAATCTAAAACAAAATTACGACTGCTGAGATTCCAACTCACATCAACTCTATCGGCAGCCAGTCATCAAACCGATGATCTATGACTACTGGTGAATATTGTTTGAAATAGCCGATCTTATTTATGTCATGGGTTTTCGCTGCTCAGCTCCTTGAAAGTATAGCTTGATGATAAACGTTGCTAAGGTTAGACCCATAAGTATCTGCAATATTGTAATCTGTTGTGGCTTCTTATAACAATTCCTCACTAAACAGTTTGGTAAAATGTGGAATAAACATTTAAAAGTTATTTTAAGTACACAAAAACCCATTTTATTTTTATTTCGACAGTATTATGATGTAACAATACAGTTCAAGAGAGAAAATAAATACAAAAATAATATCTGTCGCTCGGGATCGATCCATGGGCTACTTCTCGTTCAAAATAGACATTTTTGAATATTGCTCATCCTCCATAGCACATAGCGTAATAATATATAGCCTATAGCATGACCGTACCTATAAGGATTATTTATGCAAAATTTGAACAAAATCTGTTCAGTAGTTTTTGCGCCAATCGGGAACATACACCTCAAGATTTACTATTTTATTATATGTATAGATAAGGTCCGCGTTTTCAACGTCATATACCTATTGGCATTTTGCATTTAATATATATAACTCATATAACTACTAAAACTGTCCTGCGGCTCTGGACAAAGTGCCATTATATTAACAATGGCGATCGTTCAAATGCCAAAATGTAAGGGCTGATCACGTGACTACACCGCCGTTTGTCAATCCCATACATGTTTGACATTTCGTCGGGGATAGTGCAAATCCGCGGAACTAGCATTGGATAATATCCGCGTATCTGACAAATGTAGCCATACAATATAGTATAATAATAATAATCATTTATTTGTTTGAATATGGTACAATGGTCTTAAAATTATTTAGTTGCTTGGTTTATACATTGACATTTTTTTTTTTATCAATTTTTTAGTTTTACTTTTGACATTTTCTTTTATTATACACAATTTGACTTTTGTACAATTTTTTTATATACAATTTGACATTTTTCTTTTTATTATATACAATTTGACATTTTAATTTAATTTTTCATATACAATTTGACATTAAATTTATCATTATTTTTATTATGAATGGGGACTATGTGGATTATTTTTTATTTCATTGAGTAACTTTAATGTTTGTCTGGCAGTTTGAGTGCTTTGTACGGCCTACACAAATGTCCTTTCTTTGGTATTGTTCGTCGAGTTGTTGAGCTCCTATGTGGATCTGAGTTGAGCTACACGACTACTGACAAAGGCTTGCACTGACTGGACAGGTTCACTCAAATCTGTGTGGTTCTTTCTTCTAAAGACCATCTCAGACACTAATCTGCATGGTTCTTAAAAAATGATGTATTGTAAGTGTGAGGACTATGTAGGTCGTTATTTTAAGGATTGATTTCATGACTGTCTGGCAGTTTGAGTATATTATGCGGCTTACCCAAATGTCCTTACTTTGGTATTGTTCGTCGGTTCGTTGAGCTCCTCAAAGTTTTGAGTTGAGCTGCACGATTACTGACAAAGGCTTGCACTGTCTGGACAAGCCCACTCAAACCTGCGTGGTGCTTTCCTCAAAAGGCCACCTCAGACCTTAACCTACATGTTTTTCACATGTTATTGGCAATTGTATGGACTTCAAAAGAGACTGTGACCTCTGAGTTTGTTTCGGTGTTTCTTCTCAGGGTAGTCAGCTAGGAAACATCCGGCCTCATCTAGATAAATATGTCAAAAAAAAAATTGACGTGTAAAAGAGTTACTTGTAACCTATTTGCAAAATAAATATCATTTATCATTTATCATTATCATTTAGTGGTATCATCATATTCTGCCAATTGTGGCGTGCAAATTTCAATATTAAGTGCATACAGATAAAGGATTAACATAGATTGATTGCAATTGAATTAAAATAACAAAATTTCAGATGTCTTGGTTAAAAGTAAAATCATAAAACACACACAAATGTCAAAGAGTAAGAATAGATGTCAAAGTATATAAATTATTACAATTGAATTAGGATGTCAAATTATCATTCAAATAGTCATTCAACTGAAAATAAAATTACGACAAAAAATTACAATATTTCCGATAAATGTCAATTAAAAATAATACACATACACAATTAATCTAGGATGTCAAATTATCATTTAATGTAGTATAGACTTAAATAGTTTTCTACTAATATACAATACAGACTTTAATAGATTTCTGTTATCAATACATAGAATAGAACACATGAATGATACCCTCCATGTAAAAATGAGGTCAAAAGCGGTTGAAATAAAAAAAAAAACTTTTGACCTTCCCCTGTAATCCTACACGCAGTGCAAATACGCACACTTTACGTATGGTAGATTCGCGGATTTGCACTATCCCCGACGATTTGACTGTCTCCTGCGCCCCGCCCCGCTGACAGCACGTGATTCGTCTAGAGCCTCTGTTTCATGTAGTTCTCGCTTGTGTGTCGTATGTCATTTCATATTCTTCCCTGGCTGCTAAATCGACCTCTCGCAACTGCTTTGAAGCCAAAAGCAATTATTTTGTCACTACTATTCAAAATCACTAGTTCCATGTGTCTAAACAGTCTGTAATCAACCTGTTGGACAGGCATCACTGGCTTTTATGTTAATGTAAAATAAGTAAACAAATATTTCATTAACCCTTAATTGTGAGGACTGATTATTTTTTACGACTTTGGCGTCGTCGCGCGGAAAAGCTACTTATAAAATGCGGGCATACCGCCGTCGAAGATGGATATGTTAGATTGTAATAAATCTTTATTAGATTATGATTTCTTGATATTATGAAAAAATCGTATTGTATACAATAAATCCCACCCAAATTCTATAGTTTTAAATACGTCCGTGGCTTATAAAGAAAGAACATTTTACAACATCACGCGATATTTTACAAATCTACGACGTTTGCAATTTTCCGGTGACAGATACATGGATTGGATTTTCGCGAACCAAATATAATCTGATACTCAAATTTTAGTGTTGCTGCGGAAACTCCAGATCCTACTAAAGACTAAGATCTCAGAACTGCCTACTAATCGACATTATTGACAACTATGTACTTCGAATATTACTCCTCTATCTACTTCGAATATTGTTCCACCAGAATGTACCTATCTAATTTAATATTAGCCGTGCTGATGCAAATACATGTATAGTTTTAAGAATTCTACATAAGTTTCCTCTACTTTAACAATTTTATCAAATTCGAGAGATATTATCGTTGTGCATTAGGTATCTGAAGCAGTCTGTCTGCTGCGTCCCCACGACGGGAGGGATGTCGTGTGAATGACTTAACAAGATCCCCTATCCTCATCTCCGAAACGACAGCCTACAATTTCGAAAAAAAATTGGGTGTCTGTAAAGTCGGTTTACGGACAATAGTTTAACGTGACAACGTCATAACAAAACATTGATGAAATCATTTAACGTTTCAATGAGCGTAACTGTACAATAAGCGTAACGGGACAATGAGTTATCCTTTTTCGTGCGTGCAGCCGGCGTTCATCGATTTATTAGACGTTGTCACGTCAAAAAATGCAGATTAAATTCTTTCCCTATAGAGTATTCAGTATTTATTTATTTGTTCACAAGAATCTGTAATTCTGTAAAGAATTACAGATCTTATGTTTGACCAACAGAGCGCTATGTTATGCCAGGAGGCGTACAAATAATGTGTGCTAATCTAGGTGAGGTTTACAAATTTATTAAAAATCATGCATATTCAATGACATATTATTTAATACTCTAATTATGTTAGACCTAAATGAGGAATTATTAAAATGTCAACGTATAAAATAAAAACTATGTCAAAATTATAATATGTCAATAGTACACGTATTAATCAATGTAATTCTAAATTAATTCGTCATTTAAGTATTCGTCAATAGTGTAGTAACATTTATTAATTAATAAAACATTCATTTTTTATTAATTAATAAATTTATTTTTTTCATGTCATCTGGAATTTTATTATAAATGCGTGGAGCCATACCCAGTACACTTTTGTTTACTAATGCAGTTTTACACTTATAATATTACTCAATGAATTTTTGTACTGACTGCGAATTGGAACATTTCGTACCATTGTCATTTTTTCAAAGAGGTTGGGATTTGTTTTTACAAAGATACTAATTTCTAATATGTATATCGCGCGTAGCGTAAGTATTTTTAATGATTTTAAATACGGTGCACAGCTGTTATCTGTTTTCAGACCACACATGGCTCTAATACACCTTTTTTGTGCCTTGAATAGTAATCCCTTATCCGAGGAATTGCCCCAAAAATAATTCCGTATCGTAGAAGTGAGGCTACTAGACTGATAAGCAACAAGTAACGCGTCTTTATGTAATTTTCTAGCCAGTTGAACAAGCACATAGGCAGATTTATTTATTTTTGTACATAACTGTTCTATATCATCATCATCATATCAGCCGAAAGACGTCCACTGCTGGACAAAGGCCTCCCCCAAGCGTCGCCACAACGACCGGTCCTGTGCGTCTCGCATCCATCGGCCACCCGCGACCTTCACCAGGTCATCGGTCCACCTTGTGGGAGGCCTTCCAACGTTATGTCTTCCGGTACGCGGTCGCCACTCCAGAACTTTTCGGCCCCATCGACCATCTGTTCTGCGAGCAATGTGCCCTGCCCACTGCCACTTTAGTTTGGCGATCCTTCGGGCTATGTCGGTAACCTTGGTTCTCTTGCGGATATCATCATTCCTGATTCGATCACGTAAGGAAACTCCAAGCATTGCCCTCTCCATTGCCCTTTGAGTGACTTTGAGCCTTCTGATGTGGCCCATTGTAAGCGACCACGTTTCAGTTCCGTATGTCATCACTGGCAACACGCACTGATCATAGACTTTCGTCTTGAGACACTGTGGTAAGTGGGACGAGAAGATACCGCGCAACTTCCCGAACGGTGCCCAGCCGAGTCGGATTCGACTGAACTGAACTGTTCTATATGATCTTTCCAATTAAGATTATTGTCAATATGGATACCTAAAAATACACTTACTTTCACTTCTTCTATTTCGTTGCCATCGTAAGTTACACATATTTTTGGAGCTTCAATTCTTTGGTGGAAATGCATTACTTTGGTTTTCTTGAGGTTGATTATTAAATTATTTATATTAAGCCAATTGATTATGTCAGTAAGAGTATTATTAATGTCGTTTTGATAAGCATTTAAGTCCTTACATTTGACTACAGCAGTGCTATCGTCTGCAAACAAAATCATATGTTGTTGTGTCACTTTTGGCAGATCATTTATGTAAATGAAAAAAAAAAGGTGGCCCAAGCACGCTACCTTGAGACACTCCAAACTTTATTCTCCTGAAATTCGACACATACATTTGTTCCATTTTGGTTTTTGCGCACACTCTTGTGATTTCAGTATATTGCAATCTATTACTTAGATATGATTCTAATAATTTTAAAATGATCCCTCTGATGCCATAGCAATACAATTTGTCTAGAAGGATTTTGTGGGTAACATAGTCAAAGGCTTTAGTCATGTCTGTGTAAATAGCACAGATGGGAGTCTTTTTATCCACAGCAGACATAACATTATTTAAAAGGTCGAAAATAGCCATGTTAATGGTTTTATCTCTCCGAAAACCGTTTTGTTCTTTGCATAAAATATTATATTTGTGAAGATATTGGAATAGCGAGTTATAAATAATTTTTTCAAAGATTTTGGGAAAAACGGGAATTTTGGCTATTGGCCGATAATTTTTGATATGCTTCTTGTCTTCCTTTTTGGGAAGTGGTTTTATTATGACTTTTTTCAAGCCTTCGGGATAGATGCCCTCGGTAATACACATATTAATAATATGTGCTAGAATAGGTGCTATGTGCTCAATTACATATTTAATTACTTTTGTGGAAATACCGTCAATACCTAGAGTACTAGTATTTTTAAGCGTCTTTGTGGCTAAAATAATATCAGATTTTAGAACAGGCTGCATAAACATTGACTGCATTGTCAAATTTTCTAACTTATTATTTATTTGAATGTCATTTGTTATGTCATTCTCAATGTCATCTATAAAGTAGTCATTAAAAGCATTTGCTATGTCAGTCGGGTTTGTGTAAGTCAAATTCTCTGTTTTTATTGTATCTGTTCCTTAGGCAGGTTAGTTTTAGATCTATTAACTATCTGCCATGTGGCTTTGGATTTATTTTGCGAGTTGTTTATAAAGTAGCTATTTTGTGCCTTCTGAGTTAGACTACCAATATTTTTATATTACGCAGTGTATTTTTTCAAGTCACTTTTAGCTTTTTTTGTTGGGTGTAGTCTGTAAGCCCACAATAACCGTCTCTGTTTTTTACTACATGTTTTAATGCCTTGAGACATCCATTTAACCTGTTTGTTAGTGTTTATAGTTATTGATTTCTCTGGCAAACCGGCAAACCGGTAAAACAATGAGAAACTATCTAAAAAGGTCTTATAGGCCACATTAACATCATTACTTTCGTAGACTTATTTGAAAGATAAATTTTGTACACATGATTTAAACTTATCAAGGTTCTCTTTGGAGTATTTTTTTTAAAGTTTTCCAAAATTTTAAACGACACGTTTTATTGACAGGTATTTTAAGTATTTGTGATGTATGTGTGATCTGATAACATGAGGTCAATCATTCCCGTTTTCCATCCTTTTCTTATATTATGTGCAAAGTTATCAATGCACGTTTTACTCTGAGGCCTAGTAGGCTGGTTTAAAGCTAGAGTCAAGTTATAGTTAAGTAGGAAATGTTCCAAATCCAGAGCAATTTTATTTCTTAACGGTACATTAATGTTTAGATCACCACACAACACTATTTTTTATTCGATATTACACATACTTTTTTAATACAATGTCGTTTTTCATAAAATGTCAAGTGATTGTATTTTGGTACTCTATACACACATATAACAATAATTGAATAGGATGTCAACTCTATAGCACAAATTTCAAACACGCCTGATACAGACTGTTTAGCAACATCTGGTAGTTCCCTGTACTGGTGCCCCTGTCTTACAAGAATACAAGTACCTCCCCGATTTGTGCTTCGCGAAAAAAAAGCGGCCAGATAAATTAATACGATTGAAGAAAAAAATGTCCCGTGTCTTCTGATTCAGTTACTGTCTTCATTGATTAGATTACAGTAAAACCTAAAATAAGTCTATGGTTTAATTCAAACATGTCATAAAAATGAGATTCGTTTGGAACCCTTGCAAGCGCGCCTTCTCGCACTTGGCCAGCTTTATTCCTTGTTTGCCTTCGTTTGCCTCAGCATTGCGTAGAAGCTGTACGATGACTTCAAAATCTGCAAGCAAAGAAATCGCGGGTTTAGAAGGATGCCAAGATTTTATGCCGGCGAAATACGTGTCACCTACTGTGATTGAAATTGTTGTTAATTAGTGTTGTCTGAAACCTCTATTTATTATTATGTACATACAAACTGCGATATAAGTTTGCTATACGAATAATGTCTTCGTTATCAGAAGCACCGTGCGAGGTATCACTTAGGAGTGAGGGCTGCGCGCAGTGTTGGCTCCTCGGTTACCGTGACGTATGTGTCGAGCGAGAGCGGCACCACGCGGCCGGCCGTGGGCTGCAGAGGCCGCTTGGCGCGCTCCATCACCAGCACCAGCGAGCGCCGGAACGACAGCCGCTGGCGCCGCCACTCCATGCTGTACAGCGAGCGCGTCACCCGCTCGCTCTGCAATACACCTCAGACCACATTCAGTTCTCATCAAATATCTACTGTGAATTGCTATTAAAAAGTCGACCATATCAGCGCATACCTCTACTGTGACTTCATTTCCATAGTAACAAAATATGAATAGCTCAATCAGAATGCAGATGATGAACAATGTGGTCGACGCGAACTCGATGCTCAGCACGTTCAGCTGCAACCAGACAACAGAAGTGAGCTGAGCGCTCAGCGCCGCTGAAGTCACCGCCTGCGGGAGGCGCGCGCACCACACTCACGCTCACTATCTTGTAGGCGGCCATGCACAGGATCCAGCCGCCCACGCCGAACTGCACCAACAGCGGAACGGCGAACACGTCGTGCAGCACCTCGCACGTCCTGCACATACACAGCGTCACTCGCACCCTCGCACGGCGCCAGTCTCACTCGTCGTACGCTTGTACTCACTCGGTAATCTTGTGGTAGTGCACCAGACAATCCACGAACAGTTTGTGCAGCGCGGAGTCGTAGTGGTCTCCGGAGTGAGCGTGCGCGGCGCGGGCTCTCTCCGGCAACGTCTCGAAATTCATTCTGTACAATAAAACTATGAGTTTGTAGCGCTTTTACTTGATTAAAACGCCTCTACATGGAAATAAGAATGTAGAATATAGTGAACGTATCGTTTTTTTAAGTTATGTATTAATATATTTAATTACTATGGAACAGGAAAACAGACATGTATTGGTTTAGTGCTTTCCACAACGTACCGTAAAATTCTCAGTTGGGTTTTGCACTGATCTAGGATTGTGGCCATAAAGGCATCCATCGTAGTGTTACCAATCGCTACCAGATTAGTTGCATAGAATGAATACAGCAGCAGCACGCCAAACCTGTACAACACATACGCAAGATCACACGGAGAAGTACACGACCTAGAAGTTTATCTTTTTTTTTTTGCTAAATTAAATAAATAAAAGTAGCCTTTATTTCCTAATCTGTACCATATTATTAAGAGCTTAAGTTTGTGTGGTTGTAGGGGGTAATCTTGGGATCTACTGAATCGATTTTGAACATTGTTTTACCAATAGAGAGCCACGTTATTTGTCAGTGTCATGGGCTGGCCAGAAAATTGATGTACAAAATAAAATTTTAGTCCCTCGTATCGTGGGGTATCGGAATCACCCCCATGTATGTTCCGTGACTTTTCATAGTTTTCAAGCTATGGTTTTTTTCTGGATTTTTGAAAAAAACTTAAAATAAAAATAACTTTAAAAAGTGAAAAAGAATACGTATTGATCCTTTTAATTTAATATAGGTACGATTCTTTGGGCCAAGCGTTTTCGCCTCGGGAAACCGCAAATTCTTGTATTTGTTAAGTACCTCTATATTATTAGCGGTCCCCGACGCGATGACGCTTGGCCCAAAGAATTGTACCTATATTAAATTAAAAGGATCAATACGTATTATTTTTCACTTTTTAAAGTTATTTTTAGCTGGGGGATTTTTTAATTTTTGATTTAATTTTTATTTCATGCTTTTTAAACTTAATTTTCCTAATAGGTACTACTAAAAAACCTATGATCTTATCATCTTCCTGCCCTTATCCCATGCTACTTGGGGTCGGCGCAACACTTTTTTTTTATTCCATTCTGTCCTATCAGCCGTCACGCTATCACTGTCCCTTTTCTTTCATATTGCTGCTCACACAATCCATTCAACTTTTTTTTGGCCTTCCTCTCCCTCTCCATCCATCCACATATGATCAACACTTACCTAAACGGCACTACATCCTACAAGCTTAGAAAGTAAGCTTTGCATCTCTCACCAATGTGAATACTTATTCTCTTTTCTGCTTCATCATCAGCCCCTGATCACAATCTATTTATAACTTATTCATTGCGACCATTTAAATGAATACGAAAACGGAAGGTCTGCTGTAATTAAGTGAGAAGTTGGGTATCTTGCAGAATTCAGGACATACTTCAGCATCAGGTTAAGGTTACTGATCTAAATATAATCTGTCCATTGAAACCATTCCAGTGAGAACAAACACGAAAACCTCTGCTGTAACTTAGTGAGGAGTTGGGTATTCTGCTGACCTCAGGTTATGCTACAGAATCAGGTCAATATGATCATGTTTTTGCAATGCAATTGAAATAACAGAATACCAAATTTTGCATCGATCTGACCCGTAAAAGCTGGTTAATGGCGTTCGTCAACTAGAAAAGAGCTGATGATCTTCAAATGGGTCAACCGATTTTGATAAAACTTGCCTAAGAACCATCGCTGGAAAACCTGCTTTCAAATAAAAAAACCACATCCAAATCGGTTCACCCGTTTAATAGCTACGGTGCCACAGACAGACACACAGACACACATAGCGGTCAAACTTATAACACCCCTCTTTTTTGATCGGGGTTAAAAAAATAGACAAGACTTTGTGAAGATTTCTTTTTTGCAACTGAATCATCATGAGTTGTACTCAAATCAAATCAAATCGTATATTTCAAATAAACCATTTACAGGTACTTTTGAATTGTCAAGGTCGGTCAGTCCAAAAAGATGAAGCTATTTGCACGTTCCAAAGCGTAATTCTCTATGGAGAAGAACGTGCAAGAAACTCCACGGACACTCTTTTAAAAATAATAAATTGTTACAAATGTTTGTTTACATCAAGTTGAAATTATACAAACATGTGAGAACGATGTAAAAGACGAGCAGGATAAAAGCGTCCGGGAAAAAACGAACAATTCAAAAATATAATTAAAATAAACCATGGCAACTGAGAAATTACCAGTCCCAACTGACAGCGCCCGTTCACGAACATGATGCATGCGCTAGCACCATTCGGCTCAAACATTTTGAAGAGAGCCAAATGATCCAACGCATACGCCACCATCAGCCAGACTTTTGTGTGAGCATGACACTCCCAACCGCCAGGGTACATTCAAGTCAAAAACAAACCTAAAACTGATAGCTATAGCTTGAGTTTAAGGTACACAGTACGCACACATGTGCCGTTAAAATGGATGAAATTACTTTTATGCATACAGTTATCAGCTTCGTAACTGTGATGACAGTAAATAAAATGTTGGACTAAAGTGAAAAAATTACGGTCGGTAAATTATGACCTAAATTTTCAACTTTAAATTAAAAATCTAAACATCATGGTTCCTAAGTAGGTCTTGAAAATGCTTGATTTTCAGCTTTCATGGTCATTACAAAAATAGTACTTTTATAGGGATAATTTGGCTGAAATCGGCCTCCAAAGACAGCGAGATGTAAAATTCTAAAAAATTAGCCATCTGATTAAAAGTAACTTTATTGGCCATTTTACCATACTTAATTAACAAACGTGGGCGATTGAAAATCCACATGAAATGAGAGCTTCAACGTCTCAACTGGTATCCTCAATACGAACTAATTGGTCCGTTTGAACTGCCGTCCAGACTTAATGAAGAAACCTACAGAAAATTCTTGGAAAATTAACTTCCATTGTTGCTAGAAGATGTGAGTTTCAAACTTAGACGAACCATTACCAAATTAACTTTTTTTACAAATAAAATACAACTGATTCTCGAAGTTTTCGGTTTTGTTTCTTCGTTTTTTGACGTCCCAAAAATACCGCCCAACAAAGTGGGCACGGGTCAGCTAGTGTACAATATACAACGTGTTGATTTGCATCCTAGTCAAATTCAAGGACGTAATTATGCTAATGATTCTCGACCCAAATCAACAATAAAATGGGTAGGTATTTATTTATTTATTTTTTCTTATTTACGGAAATCCGTAAGTGTAAACCAGCCGTATTTAAACGCGGCCCGTCTGTTACTAGCCCTATAACCGCGCTTTCACACACAAACAAACGCAAACAATACATACACAACGCATACGCAACGATCATTCGATAAATTCGTAGGTAATCAATCCCACCCCAATCACGGTACGGGGAATCTCCCACGCAAGCACCTAGCCACGCCCCCGCGGCCCCGGAACTATCAGTGTGTTTGATGTCGCCGATGCGTGCGTGCGCTTTGCGAATTCCGCTTCTCCGTACATCGTTGAGACGTAGGTACAAAGTGCAAGATGACGGACAATTATTCAAATGTCGAGTTGGTGGAGATGGTCCGCCTGTATGCCATCAGTGGAGACAGCCTACGTGGAGCCAACCGTTTGTTCACGGAAATGTTTCCCGATCGGGAACCCCCATCACAGAGCGTCATGCTGGCTGCTACGCAGAGACTGCGAGATCATCGGCAGTTTGACGTTCCCCGGCATGCTCATCCTCGCGGCAGCGTAGGCCTGCCTATCGCCTTGCAGGAAGACATCCTGGAATACTTCCGAGACCCACGGGCAAGCACGCGGGAGGCTGGTCAACACGTAGGAGTGCACCACACCACAGTGTGGCGCCTACTGAAGCGAGAACTGCAACACCACTCCACTCCACTATCGCAAGGCACAACTTCTACTTCCAGCAGGATGGCGCTCCCCCTCACTATAGTCGGCAAGTACGCGAGTACTTGACCGAAAGTTTTTGTGACCACTGGAATGGTCGCGGAGGACCTGTGGCCTGGCCTCCGCGTTCTCCAGACCTGACGCCTCTAGACTTTTATTTGTGGGGAGACGTTAAAAGGTTAGTTTACACGGAGAAAGTGACAAGTGTAACAGAATTACATGCAAGGATCATTAGCGCTTTCGACACTTTAAAAACGATTGTGTTAGTGTTACGTAAGCTGAAGGAAAACCAGCTACGTTGTGCTCGATTGTGCGAAGAGTGTGATGGTGCCAACTTTGAACAATACCTCCGGGTAACTTAAGTAGGTAATTTATTTATTTATTTGTACATTTTGTAAATACGTTGTTAGCTTAATCAATTTTATTAGTGTAATAAGTTGATTTCAAATTTTTAACTACGCCAATAATACCTAGGAGTCGAAAGTATCACCACGTACTTACACTTAACTAGCACAGCTTTCCATTTCCATCAAACGTAGAAAACATTTTTAGACTTAGTAGATCGGTACACCAACTAAGGTAGGTATTCTTGCCGGTCCTAAGCTCGTTAAGTAGGAAGGAAAATTTCAAATCAATCAATTTAATCCACAAATAAAAACAAAATCACTACGAAAACTTTAGGTTGAAGGATAAAGCAAAACTAACATTTTGTTAATCATCTGATAACAGGTCAGTGAACTTTTCTTTGACGCACTAGTATTACTGTCATTAGTAAGATTTCCGTATTCCAATGATGCTCAAAGATGAGTAAATTATCAAGCGAAATTTAAGACAATAATGTAGATGATTTTCGAAATAAAATTAGGTAAAATTATTGCTACCGGTCATTGATCGGTCGCGCTCGCGCGCGCTAGCATTTCGTAGGTAAGACGTCGACACTCACGCATACAGCTGCATTGTCGCTGTGTGCGTAGTCGGGTGATTCTGTTTTATTTGTATTGAATTAAGGGCTTAATTCTGAAATACTGTTAAATTTAAACAACAAAAAAAAAGCAGCGCTTATTAGTTATTGCCCGCTACCGTACTTTCGATTGATTATTTATGTCTTTTATGACAACCTCCTGAAATTTGACGAGGATGCAAAACAACACGTTGTATAAGTCATCAGCCTTCTCCGAACTATATTAGGGTCGGCTACCAGTCAATCCGGATTCAGCTGAATACCAGTATTTTACGTGGAACGGTTGCCTACCTTACCTCTACAACTCATTAACGTGGTGACTCGGTACTTCTAGGCAACATTGGTGTCAGATTTTTTTACTTCTGATAATCCGTACCGACTGCCAAAGATCTACAAATGACAGCCGAGACCAATGGCTTAGCGTCCTTTTCGACGCACGGAGAAAGCTCGATATATTAAGACGGTCACCCATCCACAGATTGACCCCAGCAAGCGTTGTTTAACCTTGAAGATCGACCCGTGTGACTTTTATTATTAAGCCACCAGCTCGTATGGCACAATTATCGAACTGCTCCGAAACGGCTTAACCGATTTTTATGTTTTTTTGTGTATCTCCTATTATAGTAGGTATTATCCTAGTTCGTAGGCTTTTTTTAATAAATCGCAAAACAACGTTTGCCGGATCAGCTAGTATAAGTATTAAGCATCCAAAACTGAAACAATGGACTCATCCATCCTTGGAGGAAGGCCTCCTCCATCCGCCGGTATTGTTTTTTTTCTTTAGCCGTTCTGATCCAGGTACCGCTTCCCTGATCTCGTATTCTAACACATAATACGCTTTTTTCTACAGCTCTTTCAGTTTCACACAAATCTACGTTCGAGAAGTCCCCTGTGGACATTGTTCTGTAAGTGACCAACATTTTCCTCATGTCTAAAACGCCGATGCAAGAGTCCAGATGGCCGATAGTTTCATGAAAGGTAAAGTAAATTTTTATAAGTCCTTTAATAATAATTTTAAATCGGAAAAACAAATTCTATGAAAATATTATTTTAGGAATTTCTTACACTAGGTTGTGGTTGTAATTAAAAGCAGTCCAAAATGGGAACTCAAACGGTATTCCCTGTATCCTGTAGAGCACAGGGAAGACGATCCACAGCACGCAGGTGGCGACTGCGCAGCCGGAGTATATGCGCAGCAGCCGCGCCGCACCCCGCGCGCACTCTTCCAGCAGCGCGCCGCGCTCTCCCGCCGTCTGGTTCATTAGCGGATCTGCAACACACGCCGGCCGCGTCACACGCGCGTTACATGACTCGCACCGCCCCGCCCGCGCGCGCACTCACCGTGCAAGCCGGCAACGAGCTGGTCGATGCGCTCAGCGTCCACGTGGAATGCGACCTGCTTGGCGACGCATGTCACATGGCACAGCATCACGAACATCACTTGCGACAGCTTGTCCATGTCGCTCCTCTCCTACACAAGTGAATCGTAAGTTTTTTATTAGGCACATAAGGGAAAACAATTTTTGTGCCAATTAATGATCCTGTTCGGGTCATTCACTGAACAAAAAAACTTGAGAGGTGTCAAGGGACACCGGGATGTAACGAAGTTCGGAGAAGTAATTAGTGAAGGAATTGTAATATTTTTTTTTTACGGTATAATATATTTTTTTTATTATTAGTAGGCTCAATTTTAGACCCCACCCACCCTACCTACCCTGCCTATCCACCTACCCTGCCTATCCTGCCTACCCTGCCTACCCTGCCTACCCTGCCTACCCTGCCTACCCTGCCTACCCTGCCTACCCTGCCTACCCTGCCTACCCTGCCTACCCTGCCTACCCTGCCTACCCTGCCTACCCTGCCTACCCTGCCTACCCTGCCTACCCTGCCTACCCTGCCTACCCATCTACCCTGCCCATCCTGCCTACCCTGCCTACCCTGCCTACCCTGCCTACCCTGCCTATCCACCTACCCTGCCTATCCTGCCTACCCTGCCTACCCTGCCTATCCTGCTTATCCAGCCTACCCTGCCTACCCTGCCTACCCTGCCTACCCTGCCTACCCTGCCTACCCTGCCTACCCTGCCTACCCTGCCTATCCTGCCTATCCTGCCTATTCTGCCTACCCTGCCTACCCTGCCTACCCTGCCTACCCTGCCTACCCTGCCTACCCTGCCTACCCTGCCTACCCTGCCTACCCTGCCTACCCTGCCTACCCTGCCTACCCTGCCTACCCTGCCTACCCTGCCTACCCTGCCTACCCTGCCTACCCTGCCTACCCTGCCTACCCTGCCTACCCTGCCTACCCTGCCTACCCTGCCTACCCTGCCTACCCTGCCTACCCACCTTCCCCGCCTACTCTGCCTATCCTGCCTACCCTGCCTATCCTGCCTACCTCACAAATATAATGTAAACAGAAATAGAAAGTCGAAACGAAAATAACTGGCTTGCTTTCTATGAGAGAGAGAGAGAGAGACAGACAGAGAAACACGCGCACGTCGCACGGCTTACAACTATAGCAAAAAGTGTCGTCACAACTTCTCGTGGGTTTTTCTTTTTCGTCTAGCCCCCTTTCACAACGCGCGATAAGGAACTTCTTTCCAATAACAGACATGTCAGCATAATTTATTGCGACATCGCGCTCTTTGCCTTGCATTATTTTATGTATTACCTAAGTAAAACAGTCAGTACGCTTCCGGATAGCTTAATATAATCTAATCTCATTCACCTCACTAGTTTTAATCGTTACCCTATTTGTATTATTCGTATTACTGTTATATAGCTATCTTTATAATCTTTAACCTTAGTTTATCTTAATCTAACCCCAACCTCGAATAGATCCACTTACCAAAATATATTTAAACTTCATGTACAATGGTGGTATTTTCCTTTTACTTATTTATTTTTTAACGCTTGTCTTGCAGTTTCAGAACCGTTTGCGACCTACCCAAATGTTCTCACTTTGGTGTTGTTCGTCGGATCGTTGAGCTCCTCATGACCCATGGTTCTCTTACTGTTACTCCTGGATTCATAACTTGTTTTTTTACTATCTTTCTGGTTAAGAGAACTCATCATAATTATGACAAACACCAAACTAAGAATGACAAGTTTTTAAGTAGTATTTCCGAATTTTACGCTCTATGGAAAATTTAAACTCAGCCTTCTTGACGTCAAGGGGTAGCATATTTCATAGTTTAATGGTTGAAATAGCGTAGAAATTAGCCATAAACTCGGCGCGGTACGAAGGAATATGAAGAAGCTAATAGCTTCATGTTTTTGACTGACCGACTTTGACAATTCAAAAGTGCCTGTAAATGGTTTATTTGAAATATACGATTTGATAAAAAAAAGAAGTAAGATTTTGGATGCTCGAAGGAAGGTTGTGAGAACTGCCCAATCTGATCGTTCATAATAGTGAACAACATGCAGAGGGACCTCTTATCACAGATAGGCAACCAAGCAGCAGTGTGATCTTATTTAAGAAGATCAAAAATGAAACAAATTTAGTAGTTCGAAAGTCGATCCAGTTTTTTAAGAAGTCGATCCAGTTTGTAAACAAATCGATCCAGTTTTTTAAGAAGTTCTTAGGATAGATCAGACTAGCAAACATCAGCATAATCCATAATCGGAAGCACAAGTGATTACACCAAAGTGGTTTCGGTGCTGGAAGGATGAAAATGCTTTTATCTATGGAGAGATCGCCGTGTGAATGTTACTCTCTGGCTAACCTGAGCAATCTGCTTATTCCAAGTTAACTATGAACTACCAATAACGATAGACTGGTATTTACTGACATTGACAGTAACCCAAAATCTGCTTGACCAATCACTGATAGCTAGAAGGTCAGCATTCAGCAAAGAGATGCAGTTGTCCAGGTTGTCAATGTAATTTTGCGCGTAGAGCAGTGGATCATCAGCGTACAAATGATAAGAGTTTTTGAGGATAGAGGTAATAGATTATATACAAAATACAAAAATATTTATTTCATCTCAAAACATTGTGAGCATACATGAATTGTGGCAGTCCCAGTAAGTTACAATAGTACTTGTGTTGGGACTGTCACGCTCTTCCCTTAGTTGGCGGCTGTACAATGTATATGCAAAATTTAAAATGTAAGGTAATAAAACAAAATAAATAAACATTCTTACTTAAGAAGCTCTTGGTGTGAATGGTGTGGGTGTGTGTGAAGGTGTGTGTGTGTGTGTGTGTGTGTCGTGTACCTATTTATTTTAGCTTATCCTGACCAATATGTTTTCTGTTTCTTCGTATGTTAAGGGTTTTAGCCATTCAGTTATTTTATTTTTACAGTCGTATAGTAGCAGCGGATAAATATTCAATTTCGAGTTCAATTTATTATAGATATAGGTGGATTGTGTCATATATTGACGTCTAGCAAAAACTGTTCGAACCCCCGCGGAGTGAGCCACTATATCTCTCCTTCTTCTGGTCTGAGTAGCGGGGTCAAAAGATAAACATTTATGCAGGGTGAGGGATACATTTAAAACATACAGTTTTCTAATTGAAAGCAAGTTACAAGCTTTGTATAAGTCTGTAGTAGAGAAGCGAAAGGGTTTTAAATGCATCACTTTGATAAGCGATCGCTGAGCTCTCTCCAGATCGAGAAATTTCACTTTTGCAGCGCCACCTCATATTGGAATACAGTAAGTTATAACCGATTGCGCCAGAGCTACATATATTTTATTAATAAGCTTTCTTGAACTAATTTGACGCAATGTTTTGAATATCCAAATAAACTTTCTGACTCTTTTCAAGAGAAGCTCAATATGAGGGTGCCAAGACAGTCTCTGATCAACAATAACGCCCAGATATTTTGTGAAGCCAACTTCTGTAATGACTTGGCAGCCAAATTCGCAGTTATGGTCGGCGTTGTTCTGTGAGACATGAATCGTCAGTGGAAAGTCAGAACTAGGCTGGGACCGTTGACTTGGGGAGAAACAAATAAAGTTAGTCTTCTCAGTATTTAGGGTCAAGAGATTTATCTTAAGCCAGCGCGCAATCTCGGCCAAACCCTCTTCAGCGACAGTTTTCACTTGGTTCCAAGTCTTACCTGAGAAAACAACCGCAGTGTCATCGGCGTATGAAAAAATTGTTCCACCGTTGATCTGCATATTGCACAGACTGTTTATATAAACGAAAAACAATGGGGGGCCCAATACGCTCCCTTGTGGAACTCCGTAATATACATTTTCTTCGTCGCTAAACAAGTTATTAATTTTTACCATCTGCTTTCTATCTTTCAGATAACTTTCAAAAAGGGAGAGAACCGTCCCTCTAATATCTATGCTTTCTAGTCTGCGCAAAAAGACTGGAACGGAAACGGTGTCAAAAGCTTTTTTAAGATCTAAGAAAACTGTTAGGCATTTATAACCCTTATCCACATTTTTAACTATTTCTGTCGTCAATGCCGTAATAGCGTCTTGCGTTGAAAGTCCTCTTCTGAACCCATACTGTGCATTTGATAAAATATTATATTTCTGTAAGTAGTTAATTAGTCGTTTGCTTATTATTTTGTCTAAAATTTTTGAAATTGATGATAATACAGATATGGGCCGATAATTGTTGACATCGTTTACGTCCCCGCCCTTATGCACTGGAGTTATAACGGATCGCTTCAGGTCCTTTGGGAAAATTCCCGTTTTAAAATACAAGTTAGCTAGCTGGCTTATCAGTGGAACTACAAAATCCCTAGACATCTTTGAATACTTTGTGGGTATACCATCCCAGCCAATTGCACCGTCAGAGTCAAGACTCATCAAAACACCATCCACCTCCTGTGGGTCAGTATCCAACAACACGAACGATGAAATCAAAGAGTTACCACACCCATTGGTCATAACCGGCATCGCATTTTGAGTTATAATGTTTTCTGCTAAACATTTACCTATGGTGCTAAAGAACTGGTTAACTCGATTTAATGAATCCAGAGGGTGTGGGGTGATTTTGAGCAGGGGTGAATTTGAAATTTTAGGCGTTTTAAACTATGTGATTTCATTTATTGTTGACCAAAGGTGTCTAGGATTCTTGGTTGAGTCTTCAATTTGTTTTTTATAATATTGCCTCTTTACTCTTTTTATTAAATTTGAACAAAAGTTACGGAACCGCTTATATGTTATTAATAAAATTAAATTGAAAGGTTCTAATCTGGTTCGGAAATGCATTTTATTCCTAAGTTTTATACATCGGAGTGCGCCTGTAGTAATCCAAGGCTTTAGTTTTCTCTTACCACAAGATATGGACATAATTTTAGAGTTACTAAGAAGGGACGATCTGATCACTTCCACGAGTTTAGTGGCGAAGCTGTCAGGGAGGGTGGGTGTAAGTATCAAAAATTGAGATATCTATATTAATAAGGCATTTATAGGCATTTTCAAAATCTGACACAGTTTTGGATTTTGAACAGTAACTTTGTATGTCAATAGAGCTAGTTATATTTAAAAGAACCATTGAGTGGTCTGTGATTGTTGTGTTAAGCACAGCCACGAAGCCTGAGTTTTTGGTTTTGTCAAGCTTTAGAAAGACATGGTCAAGACAATTCTGCTCTCGAGTGGGTAGGCAATGTCCAGGAAGGAGTCCATGAACAGATAGCATGTTTAGGTAATTTAGTCTGTTTAATCTTTGTTGCGATATTTCCGTGGTTTTTTGAATAATATTAATATCACCTGTGACGATAATATTTTTGTGCGTCTTGCATAATTCAAGATGGCTGTTTATTGAACTAATAAAGCTCTCAGCACAGACATTAGATGGGGAATGGTATATACCTATTATAGTGAAATTGGAAACAATGACTTGCAGCGCAGAAGCATGAGTTAAATTAAGTTCTGTTACCTGAGGCGAATGATTGTTTCTTACATAGGCAACCACGCCATCGTTTTGGTTTAATTGGTTTAATGTAAAATAAGAGGTGTAATTTTTTAAAAGTGGATTTTGTTTTTTGTTATTTAATCTACACTCAGTAAGAATAAGAACATACACGTCAAATTTAAATAGGGCCAAATTAATTTGTAAGTCGTCAAAATTACTGTAAATACTTCGCATGTTCTGAGTCACGACCTTCAAGCAAGAATTTTTAAGTTCAAGCGACGTGTCTATGTGTTCAACATCAACTAAAGCCGAATTTCCAATTTCGGCCTGGTCTAATTCATCAAGAGTATTTAAGTTACTATCCATTTTCGCTTGAAAAGTCTGGTAGGCATATCTCATGGATTATAATGATTAGGAGTTCGAATAGTGGCTGAGCAATTTCCGTATATATTAAGGTTACTAGCTGTGCCCGCGACTTCGTTCGCGTGGATGTCGAAAAATATCTGTTGCATAGATAAAATTTACTTTAAGTTAATACCGTGCGTATCCTGATCTGTCTCAAAATTAAGAAAATAGGAAGAGGGTACCTAATGCAGGGCACTCTATCATCTCTTCCAGTTGAAATGCCGATTAGCCCGGGTAATCTTCTGGTACATACCTACCTCGAGGTAGGTATCAAAATCAACAAAACCGACTATCGAAGGAACGGTGGTAGGTAGTCTTCAAACTACGAAACAAAGAAACTGACGAATAAAGTTGATTCTTAATTTTGTCCAGCCAGCAAAAAGAAACAGTTTCTTAAATTTTCCCTGACAATTGCAGATTACAGAACACCGAATAATTTTTACATTTTATGTTAAACAGTTCTACCGGGTTTACAGGATCGATTTACTGTGTAAGAATAATCGAATTTTTTAAATCGATATTTAGTAGGTACTGAAAGAGGAGACTTATTAAATGAGGAGCTCGTAGCTAAATAATAACAGTCGCACGGGTCGATCTTCATGGTTTACCAACTCTTGCCTAGGTGGCTCTGTGAATAGTTGGCCAATTTAACATACCGCGAGTTCGCCGTGTTGATCGGAAGCTGATCCGAATATAGTTGGGAAAAGGTTAAGCATATATTAAAAAAAGACAAACAATACCATTTGGCCCCAATTGGGGCTGACGGTCCTTGACAGAGTAACTCTGCCGTTTTATTGTCCTTTTCATTGAATGGCGGTTAATCAGCGGCCTCAATGATCCCCAATGCGCAAATGTGTCAAAGTGGCGAATGGGTCTGTCATGTGACAACATTTAATGAACAGGCTGGCAGATGCTAAGGCCGTCTATGAATAGGGTAGGTGTGACGAAAATATAACAATGAATTTATTTATTTTTTGGGAATCCTAAATTCTATTAAATGCCGGGATGTCACTTAGACCGTCTCCCTAGTGGATAAAGGAAATTGAAACAAAATTACGTTTGTAATCTGTGCCCAGTTTTGCCTACTGTAGATTAAGTGTTTTTCGCAAATCTTTTCACTTTTTTACCATGAAGCATCATCTGCCTAGCCTTTTCCCAGCTATATTGGAGTCAGCTTCCAGTCAAACGGGATTGGAGCGGCTGCCTACCAGGCCTCTACAACCCTACAATACTGGGTAACACGGTACTTCTTGGCAAGACTGTAGGTGTCAGATTTGTCGGCTTCTGACAATCCGTAAAGACTGCCTGAGATTTCTTCTCGGCAGGTATGTTAAAATGGTCACCCATCCACAGACTGACCTTGGCAAGCGTTGCTTAACCTTGAAGATCGACCCGGGCGGCTATTATATGCCGAGGTACGTAGGAATCTCGGTATGTTAAAATGGTCACCCATCCACAGACCGATCTCGGAAAGCGTAGCTTAATCTTGAAGACTCGTGCAACTCACCTGCCTAACCTTTTCCCAACTATATTGGGGTCGGCTTCCAGTCAAACCGGATTTAGCTGAATACCAGTATTTTACGTGAAGCGGCTGCCTACCAGACCTCCACAACCCATTATTTTCGTAACACGGTAGTTCTTGGCAAGACTGGAGCCAGATTTACTGGCTTCTGACAATCCGTAACGACTGCCAAAGATCTTCAAATGACAGCCGGAACCAACGGCTTAACGTGCTTTCCGAGGCACGGAGGAAACTCGGTATGTTATGATGGTCTCCCATCTACATACCAACCTTGGCAAGCGTTGTTTAACCCTGAAGATCGACCCGTGCGGCTGATATAGATTAATTATGTCGATTCGAATCACAATAACATTCATTAATCACTCCTCTTCTCTTTTTTCTTTTTCGGTCAAACATATAGTTATCACCTTCTAATTAGCTACATAGCATAGGTATCCAAACTTTATTTGTGAGACATTGACCAATCTGCTGATAACACCGCAATTCAGAAAAACGCGTCATCAGTAAGTACATCGCCATCAATCGACAATGTGGTAGAACTGTCAAAATATAAGTTCAAACTCAGAAACTCACATGTTACGATAAATGAAACGATGTGACTAAATGTTAATTTTTTTCCCTTCGGTATTAAGAGTTTCACAAAATAATAATATACGCATTCATTCATGAAACAGTTCTAAACTGTTACTATTTAATCTCAATAGATGGCGGTGCATGTATGTGCTTCACGTAATGAAACTTTAAACGAAACCTATAAATACAAATATCTTTTGATAGAGTGCACCGATTGCGATGAAACAAAAACTAAGTTATACCTCCAGTTACGTACAATTTTAATCCGTGAAAGTTATCTACGTTATTTCTGTATTTTTGACGTGATGCCTGCACATCCAAAACAGATAAACAGACAAAAATTTCAAAAATGATGGAAATGGGTTCTGTAAGTTACCCTTTATCTCCCTAGCTATTTTTTTTTATTATTTTTAATGTACAAAAACGACTCTTCAACAGATTTATTATATGTATAGATTGAATAAATAGGCGGAAAGTCTAATTTAAGGTATAAAATATGTAAACGTGTGTATGTGTTATTTGAGGAAGTGATAGTTACTATTTGAATTTCTGTGTATTGAGTTGAAAGTTTGTATGAGATGAGCTTTCTTACTGTTAGTATTTGGTGAGCATGCTTTACATAGAAAACATAATAAAGATACTTAAATCTAGAAAACATAAAATAGGAACTATTAATGCTAAGGTAAATCAAAAAGGCTAAAAGTAACGCCAACAAAAATGATTTTAGGAATAAAATGAGAGGAATTAGTCATGCATTTTGAAGCAAGCTATGCACCTGTGATTCACTTCTAACGAGGACCACCTTAGCACCATCATCCTTTTTTAGAAAGACTCGACCAAAAGATGTACAGCAAAATTTTTGTACTGCTTCGACTTTGCTACGTCTCGGGCAAGGAAAAATAGGCGGCCATTTTTGGGAGTAAGTTGTTCGGAAATAAATACAGGAATGTCCCCATTAGCAGTGATTCCAAGGTGTTTCGCTTGAAGTTTAGTCTGGTTTTTTATGTTGAACAACTTAGTATTTTTCAATAAGTCTTGCTTAAGTAACACCGAGTCAAATTCCACTACGATAGGGGAATTATTTACCCCTTCCTTCTTCCCATGTGTTCTAAAAATGTCTTTAATATCTCGCTTACTCATCACAACATTAATATTCTTTGCCAAGCTAATAACCATATTAAGTCCTGTCTAGTTTCCTGGTTTTTCTTTGGGACATTTTTTATTTCAATATTATTCCTGCGGGAACATCGTTGCATAGCTTCAATTCTTTCCTCCAATACAGCAATATAGTCTTCGTCCTTCTTCAACTGTAATTCTAACTGTGATATCTTATTTTGGAACTCATCATTTTGTTTAGTCAAAAACGCAACGGATGTTGCTGTTTGTAATCTGAATGTCCTTGAGGTTTGCAATAATGTTTTTTAACTCACTTTGCTGAGAATTTATGAAGGTCTGGAATAGCTCCTTCATTTCTTCCTTAAATTTGCAGAATTCAGCGGGTAAATCTTCATCTCTCATCCTTTTATAGCGTTGAGATGTGAAATTAGGAGGGGTAACATCGGTGCCAGATCTAGATATGTTATCATCAGAAAAAGATTTGTTCATTCTGAGAAAATGTGCTGCCAAGTTAGTAGGATAATATGAACGTACACGATCGTTAAGCTAATGAGCTTAAAAGTGCGCCGAAGTGCGTAGGAAGGACCTAGCCTATTTTGTTCAATTGCTGTCCAGTGGGCGTAGACCTGGGATTGTCCAGGGGTGTGGCCTCAGGCCTGATGTCGTATAGCGCCGGTGAAAGGTAGTGCCGCGCTGCGAAGGGGTGTGCGCGTGCGCTGATTCAATGGAAGCGATCTCGGAGTACCAGGGCAGCAGATAATTAGGAGTTTACGTCGCCGGTAGGTTGGTGGCGGAGGTAATTACTTAGTACATGTGCTCTGTACTCACGCAACTTCTTACGTTGAGTCACCTCCTTGGAGCTTCTGTTGTCCTATTTTTGCACTAATATTTAAACTTTGATTTTTAATTAATTTTATTTTGTGACAATAAATGTATACGGTCTTCTGCACGTCTACACCATACGGCGGTCCGGGGGAAGAGGGATTATATGAATAGAGAAAATAAGAGTAGAGACAGTATACCGCCTTGGGGAACGCGAGTTTTCAGGGCGCACCAGTCAGGAAGCCAGTGAGTTTGAGTTTGAGAAACCAATCTCGTGCCAACGACGAAACCCCAATTTCAGACAGAATAGTCAGGAGGATGTCGTGATCAACGGTGTTATCTCAAACACCGTTACGTTAATCTTGAATTCTCCAGGCCATTCTGTGGCTGTGCTGATGTCAGGCCGAAAGGGGATAACAGATTATTCCTAAACACAAAAGAAAATATTAGCTTAAGAACAACTGCTTCCGGGATATTAGATAGTAGTAGTCTGTAGTGAGTAAATAAACATTGTAAGTTCCTATAAAATTTAAGGGTTAACCTCGATTTTCCTGGGACTCATTCATCCAACCACCACCGTCAAACCATCCGTCCGTCCGTCCTCCATCGTCTTCTTCATAAATGCTATTATACATATCGGATTTCATAAATGAACGCAATTAATTAATTGTATTTTTCTGCAATTACGATATTTTTACAATTTGAATCTCAAATCTATAAAACCTAATCTGTACATTTTCTTCTTTTTTAAGTAGTATTACGATGAAAAAAAAAATGTTTTGTTGTTTAGACAAATATTTTGTGGTTTTTTTTTAACCAAATATGTTGCTTTTTGTACGCCATAAATGGCAAAACAGGAAAATCAACCATTAATTTAAGACCTTGCACATGTTATGATGTATACTCATGTTTTAGAATAAAAATATGCTCTATTATATTCTGTTCTATTCTGTACTATTCTGTACTATTCTGTACTATTCTGTTCTATTCTGTTCTATTCTATTCTATTCTGTTCTATTCTGTTCTGTTCTGTTCTGTTCTGTGCTGTTCTGTTCTGTTCTGTGCTGTTCTGTGCTGTTCTGTTCTGTTCTGTTCTGTTCTGTGCTGTTCTGTTCTGTTCTGTTCTGTTCTGTTCTATTCTGTTCTATTCTGTTCTATTCTGTTCTATTCTGTTCTATTCTGTTCTATTCTGTTCTATTCTGTTCTATTCTGTTCTATTCTGTTCTATTCTGTTCTATTCTGTTCTACTCTGTTCTATTCTGTTCTATTCTGTTCTATTCTGTTCTATTCTGTTCTATTCTGTTCTATTCTGTTCTATTCTGTTCTATTCTGTTCTATTCTGTTCTATTCTGTTCTATTCTGTTCTATTCTGTTCTATTCTGTTCTATTCTGTTCTATTCTGTTCTATTCTGTTCTATTCTGTTCTATTCTGTTCTATTCTGTTCTATTCTGTTCTATTCTGTTCTATTCTGTTCTATTCTGTTCTATTCTGTTCTTCTATTCTATTCTGTTCTATTCTGTTCTATTCTGTTCTATTCTGTTCTATTCTGTTCTATTCTGTTCTATTCTGTTCTATTCTGTCCTATTCTGTTCTATTCTGTTATTTTTTGTTCCATTCTGTTCTTTTATGTTCTATTCTGTTCTTTTTTGTTCCTTTCTGTTCCTTTCTGTTCTTTTCTGTTCTATTCTGTTCTATTCTGTTCTATTCTGTTCTATTCTGTTCTATTCTGTTCTGTTCTGTTCTATTCTGTTCTATTCTGTTCTATTCTGTTCTATTCTGTTCTATTCTGTTCTATTCTGTCCTATTCTGTTCTATTCTGTTATTTTTTGTTCCATTCTGTTCTTTTCTGTTCTATTCTGTTCTTTTTTGTTCCTTTCTGTTCTTTTCTGTTCTATTCTGTTCTATTCCGTTCTGTTCCGGACGATATTTTTTAACATATTATTTGAACACTATGGACTTCTAGGCTTTCCTGTTGTCTATAGGTAACAGGAAAACCACCATCCGATTTCCATTTTTTTTCAAATTTTAGGCTCAGTAATTTCGGAGATAAGTGTCAGTGTTGGCGCCGCGGCTCGCCCATGTGACGCTGTCTATGTCATCGACGTCAAGTGTCATCCAGCTTTCAAAAGAACTGCACGCTTCCGCCAGTTTTTTCACTTGGAACACACTTAGAATGGCGTCCATTAACATGTAAAAGAATTTTCGCTTATAACTAATTTACTCATTGTAATAACAGCATTTAACTGTTAAATCCCACGTAACATCGGAGTACGTTAAATAACTCCCAAAATTGGACCTTCAAGCGGGATTATCGTCAGCGAAAAGTATCGTTCGTCTAAACTCAAATCCTATGAAGAAATTACAAATTAAGACTAACAAGAAAAAATAATCAACACGAAACATCATAAGAGGTTAGCGCGTGCCTGGATAAGGGATAAGTTCAAATTGTATTGATACTGTTGTCTTTGTGTTTTAGTGTCCGTATCGAGCTACCGGTGTACAATAGCTGTGAGATACCTTCAACTCGGTGATATTTGTAAGTACTCTTTTCCATTCCTACAGAGCCATCACAATGAGTCTAGGAACCAAATCACCTCATACAATTTCCAATAGCGACGAGCTCGATATTCGTGATTTAAATAAAACACGGGGAACTTTACGCGGTAGAATCACTTTGTGTAGGAAATAAGCAAAGACAATGTTATGAGGTCTAAACTAATTTAATAAAATATATAAGACAAATATGTAACACACGGTATGACAGCTGTAAATGGACGACTTGTGACAGATAAAGAGCCTTAGCTCTTCTCTTTATAAATGATGTACAATGGAGTATTTGCTTAGAACCTAAGGCCATGTCCGCACTGCGATTTTTATTCGCGCGAATTTTTTTCCGCAACACATTGAATCCTATGCAAATATCCGCACTTGCGAAAAAAAACCACGCGCGATTTGCTACAAAATATGATGCAGTGCGGATTTTTATTCGCGCACTGCGAAATAAAATTCGCGCGCGCGATTCTCTGATCGCTGTGCGGACATGGCCTAAGCGTAGGCGTTCACTCTTCTAACACTTTGTAAATATATAAGTTCGCTAAAAAACATTCCTTTAACTGATCAACAAATTGTGGAGACACAGTTAAGAATATCTAACACTGAACAAATTTTCCATAAGTTCTAAAATATTTAAACCCAAATCGAAAATACTATGGAGGAAGACGAACTGGATCCTCAATTGGAGATAAAGGAATCTGTTGAAACACAATATTTCAAAACACTTTCGTAAAGTGTATATTAAACAAAAGTAAGAAAATTGTGACTAACGAATCATGCTGTCAGAGTGGCAATGCAAATAATAATACACTAAAATTACACTAATTAATTATTTAATTACAGTCCCTGTGCGCTCGCGACATAGTACAGACGCGCCAAACCTGTGACTCGCGGAGCGGACAATGACCTCGGTTATAGTCAAGTGTGTGAACTGTAATATTGTTATCAATGAAGTATTGGCATTTCTTAACAATGTTCTCGGTTTTATGGATGAACAGAGTATTCATCAACTGTGTACTACTGCTTTTTCGGCCGAAGATGTGAAGAAAGCGAAGTCGCTGCTTTTTGATTCGCTACCCAATGCGAAAAAGATACGACGTAAAGAAGGGAAGAAAAAATGATGCGAGAATTGGAAGACATAATCTGCCTTATGAAGACAACAAGCCCTGAGGATCTCCCTATATTCGTTGCTAAGGAATTACATAAGCTTCCACCGGTTACTTTTGACCACGTCGATGTGACCAAGTTGCTAAAGGACATTTTAAAGATGCAAAATCAACTAAGTGCATTGGAAGAAAAGGTAGTAACGGTTGATAAGTTCGATCTACTTAAACGCGAGGTGAATGACATGAAACATGCGTCAATATTGGATAATTTTTCAACCAATGTAAACAAAAGAAGAGGGGCTTGCTTACAAACTAGCCCACTTGATAGTGGTCCCATAGGTCTGCAATATGTTCCTATAAAACAACAAGAAAAACAGCTGATCCTTATTGCAATAACCGCCAGTCATCGGTGAGTCACTCATCAGTGGTTAGTAACGGCGAGGACGATTTCGTCTCTTTTCTTCGCAAACAAAATGATGCGACGGCGATTCAAGGGCACGTGGAGGCGCCAACGATAACTGTGGTTTCGAAAGGTGCGAGCGAGATCGGATGTCAACTGACTCAAGGACAATGCGACCGTGAGATACCGAGCGAGACAGCGAAGCAAACGCGTCGCGTGGAGGCAACTGCGAGCACCGCGGTTACGTCAAAACCAGTTAGCCCACCCGCGCCGGCTACCTGCGCACACGCAATGGTGGGGACGGCTACCAGTGTCAATCGATCGGCGGCTCCAGCTACAGCGTTGCATGTAAATAAACTGAGCGGCCAACAAATGGTTATAGATGGTATGAGTACGCGAGATGCAGATACGGAATGGACTGTGGTACAAAGGAAACAGTCAAAACGATATAAATTAATCGGTCAAAAAGGATGTGCGGCCACTTCGCCGGACGGTAGATTTAAAGCAGCAGATATCAAAGTGCCTTTGTTTATCTCAAATGTAAGTACTGAAACGAGTGAGCAGGACATGATAAGCTACATAAAAGACAAAACAAGTGAAAGTGTTACCTTAAAAATGATAAATATGAAGGTCGCTAAGAAATATAACGCGTACAAACTGTTTGTTTCTCAAAACAAGTTAGATTTGTTTTTAAAAGATGAATTGTGGCCAGATGGCATATCTTTTAGACGCTTCGTTCGTTTTACGTACCGAAAGAAGTCAGAAGATTAAGTAATAGTTAGTAATGGGCTTAATTATGAACTGTAAACAAAACAAACATTGTAAGTTTATTAGTTTCAATTGCAAATCTGTTAAGCGGTCAGTTGATAGTGTTAGGGCAATCTGTGAAATGTCAGATATTGTTGCACTTCAGGAGACATGGCTTCTTCCCCATGATATTCCTTTCTTGGGTACCATTAGTGATAAATTTGAATACACGGGTAGGTCGGCTGTTGATACATCTGCAGGGCTACTGATAGGAAGACCATATGGGGGAGTGGCTATTCTCTGGAGAAAGGGCATTTTTGACGATGTTACAATATTAAAGTGCACTAGCTCGCGTCTCGCTGCCATCAGAGCTACCGTCGGTGATCGCTCGATTGTTGTAATCTCTGTTTACATGCCAACAGACTCAACTGACAACTTGCCTTTGTTTACAGAAGTTCTAGGTGAGATTAGTGCTATTGTTGCGAGTGCAGAGATTGAAAGTATTTTCATATTAGGCGATTTTAATGCACATCCACATGAATTGTTTTTTAGGGAATTAAACAATTTCTGTAATGACCAAGCTTGGATTTGTGCTGATATAGAAAAATTGGGCTGCGTGTCTGATACCTACACTTTTGTGAGCGAAGCCCATGGAAGAAAGAAAAGAAGAAAGAAAGACGTTTATTTCACCGAAAGCGACGCACAAAACACAAAATTAAAAGGAAATAACTTAAAAACTAACTACAAACTAAATAACCTATTATTACTAGAGGACTATGTCGAGACCAGGCATCATCTGACACGTCTTTGTTCACACCACAGACAAACAGAACACAGTTCAATAGTCGAGGGGAAAAAACAAGTACATTGTCTATGGTGCGACCGCGATGCCCGGCACTGACAAGTTGACATTGACGTTACAAAAACAAAATAAACAATGTATAATAGAAACAAATAACATCGAAAACATGCATTTAAGTTGTGCGTCGCACCCGAGCAAATATCGGTCGTTGCTCAGCATATGCCACAACTCTGGACGAGTCCAGAATCACAGCGCTGGTTTTCAGCAACCACCGGTTGAGTGGCATTTTGGCGTCCCCCCGCGTGCACACAAATAAACAACACAAGGCAGGTAAGTACTCTACTTAAATATATACATCAAACCACAAAAAACATAATAATTAGGTACTGAGAATAATAATCGCTCAATTTTAAAAGGAGTGTTCACAATAACAACAAATTTGTTTGTTAATTAGTTTTTTTTGTTTGTTAGTCAAATGAATCCAATAAACCAACAAAACACATGATACCAACATTACAAAACTGAAAATAGACAAATTAAATAAATGTTACGCAAAACAATGCTATAATAAACTATAAATCTGTAATGGTGTAGAAGGTGGCTAGATCACTGTGTTGTGTCATGGTCAGCCTGGCAAACTATTGTAAATATAGGAATAAAAGAAGACGTATATATGTCAGACCACTTGCCATTGTACGTTGAGTGTGACCTAAATATAGTGAGGTCTAAATTAATAACACAGAATCCGCCACGTTCTAGAGTTATTTGGGGTGAAAGGGACGAATCTCAGATAAAATTTTACAAGGATTTATGTAATGAGAGGTTTCGCAACATTGATTTTCCACCTGAATTCTCAGAGTATAGCTATGGGTTATGCAGCTCAGTGAAGCATAAACATATCCTAGACGACTTGTACGGTGAAATTGTAAGTATTTTATGTGACGCTGCCGAGCAAACATATGTGGTAGGAGGGTGCAGGCCAAGGAGAGGAAAAGTGATGTGTGGATGGAACAGGCATGTTCGTGACGCTCACCGTGAGGCCAGGCTTAAGTTCAAGGAATGGGTTAGACAAAAGAGACCAAATAGTGGAGTAGTTTTCGATGAGATGTGTGAGACCCGTAAAATCTTCAAGAGTCGCCTGAAATGGTGCCAAAAAAACGAAGAGCAGGTCAAAATGGACAACATAGCAAAGCAAAGAGCCACGAAAAAATTTAGTAAATTTTGGAAGTCGACACGTAAGTTGGATACTAGGTCTGGTCTACCGGCGAGCGTAGGAGGGGCCAATGACCCGGTGGGAATTGCAAATATGTTTATGAAACATTTTAAAGTGCAATCTCCACTAGGCCCGTCGGTTGAAGCGGCCGATGCTGAGTCTGACAGTGGGGGGGTGGAGCCACTCACTCTTTTTTCGGCTAAACAAGTAAGATCCGTCATTCAAAGCATGAGCAGAGGTAAATCGCCCGGCCACGACGGACTCAGCATCGAGCACTTCAAATATGCGGGGGTTCACTTGCCGAGGGTCCTGTCCTTGTTTTACACAATGTGCATCAGTCACTCTCATTTACCATCTGAGCTGATGCAAACTATTGTAGTACCTATAGTAAAAAACAGGACACGAGATATCTCAGACAAGGGTAACTACCGTCCAATCTCCCTTGCTACCACAGCGGCTAAAATATTGGACAGTATACTTGATTCGTGCCTGGAAAAGTATTTGTGTTTGCACGATGCACAGTTTGGTTTTCAACCTAAACTTTCAACCGAGAGCGCTGTGCTAAGTTTGAAGAATACTGTCCAATATTACACAGATCGAAAAACGACGGTGTATGCCTGCTTCCTGGATCTCTCTAGAGCCTTCGACCTGGTGTCATATGATGTGCTCTGGAGAAAGCTGGGTGACAGGAATGTACCGGCACCAGTGCTTAAGCTCATGCAGTATTGGTATGCGAACCAAACCAACTATGTAAAGTGGGCCGGAACGTTTTCTGAGTCATATGGGTTGGAATGCGGTGTGAGACAGGGGGGGTTGACGTCTCCACGGCTCTTCAACCTTTATGTTAATGATCTCTTAGTCGAGCTCAGTAGTATGCGTGTCGGCTGCCGGGTTGGTGGTGTTAGTATAAACAGCATCAGCTACGCGGACGACATGGTGCTGCTGGGCCCGACTGAGGGATCTATCGGAGAAATGTTGAAGGTCTGCGAGAGATATGCTGCCTTGCACGGCCTTGTCTACAATGTCCGTAAATGTGAATACATGGTCTTTAAGGCCGCCGGTAAGTGCCCTAATCATGAACCTACCTTCTTTCTGAATGGTAAAAGCATAAATAAAGTCTATCAATTTAAGTACTTAGGGCACATACTTACCGACGACCTTAAAGATGATGTAGATATTGAAAGGGAACGTAGGGCACTGGCGGTCCGAGGCAACATGTTGGCTCGTAGATTCTCGCGTTGTTCGGATCAAGTCAAAATCACCTTGTTCAAGGCATTTTGTCAAGGTCTGTACGCGGGGGGTCTGTGGGTCAGCTACACCAAAAGGTCGTTAGATGTCTTACGCGTCCAGTACAATAATGTTTTTAGGATGTTGTTGAAACTGCCCCGTTTCTGTAGCGCATCGGAGATGTTTGCTCAGAACCGAACTGATGGCTTTCAGGCAGTAGTTCGAAAAAAAGTCGCATCACTGATGCGTAGAACGCGGGACAGTGACAATAGCATCCTGAAAACAGTTGTGGAGAGTCCTTACTCACCTTTTCTGAGGCACTATGTGGGGAGAATGGTCAGGTAGCTATTCCTCACTCTATCGTTCTCTGCACATCCTGCCTTAGACACCTACTTTGTGGTTTGTTTTTGTGCTTTTTTGTTTACTACTAACACTAGTTATAAGAAATATATATTTTACTAACAAAATGGGCTATATTGTTGTCCAAAATTGGTAAATAAATTATTATATTATTATTATTATTATTACCATATCATTACCATCCTTTGGTGGATCATATGAAAACTGGAATTCAGAAATTTCATTATTTACGTTCAACATAAAAGGTACAGCGGGTACAGCGTTACTGGATATAAAATCATTAAAATTTACTTCTGATAACTATCAAGTTGCATGGGATCTGTTGACTAATAGATTTGATAATAATAGGTTATTAATAAATAATCATGTTAAAGCTTTGTTTACTTTACAAGCCATTACAAAGGAAATACCCACTCAAATAAGAAAGTTAATTGACTCAGTGTTAAAAAATTTAAGATCACTTAAAATTATGGATGAGCCCACTGAACATTGGGACACTTCAGTAATTTATTTAGTAGTTACAAAGCTTGATCCAGTTACAAATAAAGAATGGGAAAATAAAAAAAGTTGAATTTGTAAGGATTCTGGGAAAGTAAAGTTAGAAGATTTAATACAGTTTTTAAGAGACCGTTCTGATGTATTAGATATGATACAAAGTAGTCACAAGCCATCAAAAAAGTCAACAAATAATAATAATTCACAACCTTCCATGCAATTTCGTTCTTTTATTTCAAACAATAAACAACCGTCTCGGTCAGGTAAGCCTGCAGCCAAGCCGGCAAGCACATATAAGTGTCTTATGTGCGAGTATGTTTATACTCTTGCATTCGTTTTCTCAATTTACCTGTTCAGGACAGGTACAAATTCGTTTCGGAAAAAAACATATGTAGTAATTGTTTACGTTCTAGTCATACCATTGAGAAATGTCAATATAGTCCATGTAAACAATGTTCACAAAAACATAACAGTCTTATTCAGTCTTAGATAGCAACGCAAGTTGCAATTCTATTAGTTGTGTTCCTACTTATACGCAAACTGATGCGGTCGCTAGTGTTAATGTTAGAAATGTGCTCAGATTCACTCACGTTAAATGCACATACAAATGACTTAAAGAAGCCGTGCATTCTATCCCTATTCCCTTCCCCCCGGAGCTCTGTGTGGTGCAGACGTGTTTTAAGTTGGCTGCTATATTGTTAATTTTTAATTTGAATAAATAAAATCAAATATAAAAATTTCATGCAAGTACCAGGCGCGCATAAGCTACGAAGAAGCTACAGAAACCAAGTATAACAATTAGTGTCCGACGAGCATCACCTACCTATACGAGCTATCTCTACGCCGCAACTGTGTGAGTAATCCACTAATTAACCAATAAGGCACTACTAGCGCGCAACGGTTACCGCCCACCCACCGATCCAGTGCGCACGTACTGAGAGCGTAGCTGTCGCCGAGTACCAGGAGCGTAGTAGTTCAAACGTGCGCCGCTAAAGTAAAGTAAATATGATTCGACGTTCTCCGCCGAAAGTAGCGACCTCCTCGGAAGCTTTGCTCTCCCCATACCACGGCGGGTCGGAACCGAGCATTCCTACTTGCAGTCGTGAAGAAGTAGCTGTTGGTGACTACTCATCAAATGTAAGTACACGAGTACCGAAGCGTAAACACGATCAAGAATATAAAGTGGAGTGGCAGTCCTTCAAAACAGAGATTTTGAGTACACTACAAACTTGGTCTGATTCTCAAAATAATAAGATCGACCAAATATTAACTAGCGTGAACGAGATCCGAGAAGAGTATCGTGAACTGCGTAAATCAGTTGAGTTTAACTCAGAAAAGTTTCACGACATAATTGCAATTGTAGCGAAATTAGAGAATGAACGGCGCGATAACCAAAAATACATTGAGTCACTCGAAACTAAACTAGAATCTGTTGAGAGAAGTTTAAAAAGCTCAACTATTGAGATACGGAACATCCCTCCAAAAGTTTCGAAAGAGACCACAGAAGATCTGATCAATGTGATTAAAAACGTGGGGAAAACCGTCAGTATAGACGTTGAATCAACAGGTATCCGTGATATTTTCCGAGTGAATACCAACACAGCCTGTTATAAACCAATAATTGTTGAGTTTACCAGTAAACTAACAAAAGAAGCTATGTTAACTGCCGTTAAAAAGTTCCATCAGGTCAATAAGGCCAGCAAACTAAACACTTCCCACCTACAGTTTAAAGGGCCGCAGACTCCGATATACATAGCGGAAACTCTAACAGCAAACGCGAAGAAGATCTATTATTCGTGCAGACAATTTGCTAAGGAGTACAATTACACCTTTTGCTGGGTAACAAACGGACGGATATTTCTACGTAAAGCGGAAGGGATGAAACAAATAAGAGTAGATAGCGAATCTGATCTCACTAATCTAAAGAGGCAACAATGACTATCGACCATAATTATTAATGTCGAACTTGTCAAAATGTATTTGTCGGTATTTTTGGTTTTTATTTTTTTGGATTTTTGTTTACTTTGTATGTTCCCATTTACAACTAGTTTTTTCTTGATTTTTGTTTGTACCTACACATGTTCCAATACACAGATCAACAAACTCTACACTTACCTATAAATTAAAACACATAATATTACATCCAAGGCTCATATCAACACATACTCACAAGGCTCTCATTCCCACTTAGCAGCTGTACCCACAAAAACTTTATATTTACATCAGAAACTAATAAAAGTAACACTTAATTATTTACGTAACATTCGATCATAATTCGCAATTATCAATTAATAGTGATTTGGATGACTTGACTGTCGCTGATTCCAGCTCTTGTGATATTGATAACTGCTCCAGTTTAATTTATAGCGAGAATTCCCCCTTGTATATTATAGTACAAAATATAAGAAGTGACAACCGTAATTTTTCGGGATTCCAAACCCTCATCGAGCGATCTCGAGTTGACTGGGATTTGATCATTCTAACGGAATGTTGGATATCTCGGACACCATTTATCCCGCTCATTGATGGTTACCAGTTCGCAAACACACAAACTAACAGGACACAAAACGAGGGCGTAATTGTTTACTATAAATCTTCCCTTACCTTTAAGATATTGGAGGTAGCGCTTGTGGATGGAAATTATCTGATCATAATTATCAGTTCCCAGACTAGTTCTCTGTATTTATCGTCCCCCGGGGGAAAGAGATGTCTCTAAATTTCTGGAATCACTGAATAATACTTTACTAACACTATCTTCATATAATAACATTTTCCTTACAGGCGACATTAATATAGATAATATATCGCCATCCACTTCAGATGTAAGAGCGGACATGTATCTTAATTTGTTAGCCTCTCATGGTATGTTGCCTGCGTACTATATCCACCCATTCTCAAACATGCCTTGACCACGTAATTGTCAAAACGAAACTTTCGGTAAAATGTTTTGTTGCCCATACAACCCTAACCGACCACTATAGTATCATTATAAGCCCTTCTCACATGAGCTATTCTCACCATCATTCAAAAACTATTAAACGCATTGATTATCCATGCCTAGACGAAAATATTAAAACTATCGACTTTGACAGTGTTTATTGTTTAGATAGAGCTAACGGAGCTGTATCTCTCTTCCTTAAGACTCTAACCACTTTGATGAGTACGTGCACTAAAAATATCACTGTTCCGAGACGCAAACGATTGATTAAGCCATGGATCACTCCTGGTCTACTACGATGCATGCGAAATCAAGACAATCTTCACCTTAAAACTAAAAAGCATCGTAATGACGAAGTTGCAAAATTAACCTACACACGCTATCGTAATTTTTGTAATGGCATTCTAAAAAAAGTTAAGCAAGAGTATGATAGGGATGAACTGTCGAAATGTCAAGGCAACACTAAAAAATTGTGGAACACCATCAAATCAATCACCTACACCACTAAACAGAATAGTCCACCTATGGACTTGATTGATCCAGATCACCCCAAACATTCAGTGAATGAGATTAATCATTTTTTTATAGCAGTCGGTAAATCTTTAGCGGGATCTTTCACAGGGTTTGACCCTACTTTATACCAGACTTCTTCTCTGCCATCGTGTCCCTTTTCTTGAGTCCTTCTGCCCACTGATGTGGATGAGATCAAAATCATCATAGCATCTCTAAAAACCACTTAAAGAGTAACGATATTCCCAGTGAATTTATAAAAAGATACGTTAACTCATTATCGGATCCTATCGCATTTATTTGTAACCTCTGCCTTTTCACTGGTGAAGTTCCATCAGATCTCAAGAAATCCCTAGTTCATCCAATTCATAAGTCTGATAGCATGGATTGTGTCAATAACTACCGTCCAATATCCATTTTGCCTACACTATCCAAAATTCTCGAGAAAGTTATAAATAAGCAACTTATCAATTACTTAGAAACAAACAAACTTTTATCGGACAATCAATATGGTTTTCGTCAAGGTAGATCAACCTGCGATGCCGTACATCAACTAGCTGATACCATAGTTTCTAGGTTAGATGAGAAAAAGAAAGTTCTTACAATTTTCCTCGACTTGGCTAAGGCTTTTGACACAGTCTCTGCGCCACTCTTATTGAAGAAGCTGGAGCACCTCGGAGTTCGTGGCGATCAGTTAAAATTGTTCGAAAATTACCTGAATGGGAGAACACAGCATGTGGTGATCGATGAGTGGTTGAGTGATGACTCCGAAGTCAATATCGGTAATCCTCAGGGAAGTATTTTACCCTCTTTTTAATTTTTATTAATGACCTCTGTCAGCTGAACCTTACTAACGGTAAGATTATTATATTCGCGGACGATACGGCTCTTCTGTTATTTGGAGATACTTGGGAGGAGGTGTATCACTTTGCTCAAATGAGTTTTTCACTCGTTATGACCTGGCTACACGACAACTTACTCTCACTAAATACGGACCAAACTAAATATATAACTTTTACACTTACAAACAGTCACCCCACGCAAGACGCCTTATTAAACATCACGGCGCACTCATGTAACAATAGCTCTTCCTGCTCATGCCCTAAACTTGAAAAAGTGGATTCTCTCAAGTACCTCGGGGTAACAATAGGCAAAAATCTCAACTTTAGTTCCCATATCGATCTGTTATCCAAGAGAACTAGGAAGCTCATCTTCATTTTTAAAAACCTACGAAGTGTTGCAGATGAAAAAGTTCTTAAACAGTGTACTTTGCACTCTGTCAATCTGTGCTGAGCTATTGTATTACTGTCTGGGGTGGTGCCCCTAAATCTTTTATGATTAAAATCGAGCGGGCACAAAGAGCAGTGCTTAAGGTAGCCCATGCTTTACCGTTTTTTCACCCTACCGCTGAACTCTGCAATAAGTGCAAGGTTCTTACCGTTCGACAACTGTTTATCATACAAACAATCTTGCGCAAACATTCTTCGTTGAACTACAACTCATCCTTGCACGCTCATAAACGCATTAAGACAAATGTATGTTGTACTCAAATGTGTAGAAGTAGTCTTTCGCGCCGAAACTTTTGTTTCCTTGGCAGTTATTTATATAATAAACTAAACTCTCAACTAAAAATATACCCTCTTACCAAGACAAAATGTAAGCAACTACTCACCACATATCTATTGGACCTTGATTACGATAGCACTGAAAGTCTCTTACTTGTTTTAAGATAAATGTGTTTTCAGCCTACCTATCACATCCCCACATCACACCACACCGCACCGCACCACACCATACCACACCACACCACACCTCACCATACCACAACTCACCACACCACACCACACCACACCACACCACACCTCACCACACCTCACCACACCACACCACACTACACCACACCACACCACACCACACCACACCACACCACACCACACCACACCACACCCCACCCCACCCCACCCCACTACACTTTACATATACTTTACTAGTACACTTTCAATTTATTAGTTCAATTATGTAAACTTCGTTTTTCCCTTTTTGTTTACTGTGTTCTTCTACCAAAGGTTACAATACTTTTTTTTTTACATTTAAGATAGAATACTAAAACACTGTTTTGGGGGGGCCTGGTAATCTGTGTGACAGGGTTTTTCCTAGTGCAGATACCAGTCTCCCACAAAGGATTTATCTGAAGTATTATGTACATATTTTTAAGGCGCCTTTGTGGAAGAGAAATAAAAATGTTTATTTATTATTATTATATCTCATTAGAAAAGGTTTTGCTGTCAACTGCGGTTGTTGAAGTATGTCATAACAACATTCACACCGTTCGCGTTGCGCGCGCCTTTCGCGATTGCGGCAGCCAGCGTTATTTCATTACCGAATCACTTGTAAACAATTACGTTTGAAACCAATACAATCCACACTCACTATCACTGGGGTAGGCAACACTGTTACGCGTTCACAGCAGTTTTGTGACCTCCTCACGCAATCGAAGATAAGTAATTTTAGAACTCGTTTAAATTGATCCGTTTTATCTAAGATTACTTATTGTCTCCCGAACTCAATCATAGATGTTCACTTGTTACAAATACCACAAAACGTTACACTTGCAGTTCCGAACTATCAAATTCCATCTAATGTAGATTTGCTCATTGGTGCTGATGTGTTTTGGAGCCTGCTACAGGAAGATCGGATGCGTTTATCCAATGGACCTTACCTACGAAATACACACTTAAGGTGGATTATTTCTGGCACGTTAACTTGTAATATTCCAACTAGTGTAAATAACATAGTTTGTTGTACACAAACTCACTAGATGACCAATTAAAGCGTTTTTGAGAATTAGAGCAGGTTGATAACGGCAAATCAACACATTATATTCCCACTGCTGATGAAAAGGTTTGTGATAAACCTTTTACTCGCGATAGTGAAGGTAGGTTTGCGGTGCCCCCACCGAGGGTGTCCCCACGTTGCCGTCGTGGTGGGGCTTGTGTGTCTCAGTGATCTTGGAGCTCTGCCGGTAGAGTTACTCATGCCGGAAAGGTTCAAGTGAGAGACCAGACAAAGAGGGACACGAGAGGGGCACACCGTTCGGAGACTTGAGCAGTGCTCGAGTTTTCGGACGGTGTGCATTTCATAGGAAGGAATCTTGCTCACTGTTTTCTGGTACGCGTCTGCTCATCAGACGTGACTGTGAGGACAGTGAGCAAACAAGAAGAGAGAGGAGAAGGGAGGAGACAGAGAGAGAGGAGGAGATAGGGACCGCACCCTTAAAAGGAAAAAAAAAACAATAATGAAAAAGACAAAAGCTAAAGACTACCCCAGGGCGGTACCAGCTGCTCAGCAGCTGGAGAATCTGCCACGTCTCCTCTGGAGGCGTCATGCCCCTCGTATTCTGGGGGGGGCAACCCTTGTCTTCCGCTTGCCAGTGGCAACAAGAGCCGAGGAGGCTCCCAATCCGAAGCGTCCTTTGAGGACCTCATCAATTTTAATTTTAATGCGCGCGACAAGGTGTCGGGCGAGCGCAGCACAGAGGCTCCCTCCAAATTGTGGAGGAAGAGCTCGCTTGAGCGTCAGGGAGATGCGGGGTCAGACTCCGACTCTGCGTCAGTCGTCAGCTCGGCGAGCCCTGGACACGAGGGAGTGGAGGCTACTGCGGAAAAAACCAGACCAGCAGCAGGGCAGTTTCTTCACAAGCGGCCTAGACCAGAGGACGACCAGGGGTCATCCTCCAACGGAGAGATGGCCTCGGCCCCAAAAATTTCAACCAGTAGGCGGGGTAAGGGCCGTGAAGGAGGAAGGGGGAGGGGACTCGCCTCCATGCTACAAATCTCGCCGAGGAGAGGCGCCACCCTGGAGCCACCGGTCGAAGGGCTTTCCTTTCGGCATCTTCGGGCAGTGAGCCGGACACCGGTGGCGGCCCCAATCTGGAGCGTAAGGCCAGGTTTGAGCAGGTCGTGGAGGCTGCCGTCCGCAATGTGGCCTTGAAGAGGTCGCAAGCCTCTAAAAACAAGGCCATAAGCGCGGCGGCGGCCTCCATTTTGGCGGCAGCGGAGGACAACTTTCGCGGGCCCCTGGCTGAAATGTCCAAGTTGCGGAAGGAAGTCGCCCGCCTGGCGGCCGCCACGGAGCTTATCCAAAAGGAGAATGAGAAGCTCCGAGCAGACGTGGCCGGGCTCCCAGGAGCTGGCTCAAAAGAGGTGCCACAAGGGGGGCGCAAGCACGGGAAAAGCCTGTCTGTGCCTGAGGAGAACCAGGTTCTGAACCAGGTACTGAACCTGGTACGGCAAGAGCTGGCTCCTATCCGGGAACGATTCTCCGTCCTGGAGGGCATTGTCCTGCGCCCCCCACTAGCGGCAAACCAGACGGCCTCAGGCCAGATGAAGAAGACGGCCTCGTACGCAGCCGCCGTGGCTGCCAAACCGCGGCCGTCCAGCCAAGCCCACCGAGGGGCCGGACCGGTACCAGCAAAGTCGGCACCCGCGAATCAGCGAAGAGGTGGGGCAGCTGCACAGGCGGCGAGGGCTAAAGCGCCAGCAGGGCAACAAGCGCCCTTGCCTCCCAACTCTCCTGCGACCGAATCCGAATGGCAAGTGGTCGGAGACAAAAAGAAGGCAGGCAAGGCAGCCAGGGCAGCCAAAAAAAGGCAGAGGAGGCGGCAGCGCAAAGCGCAAAGCATCGCGGCTAAGCTCCGCGCCCCGAAGACCGCAGCTGTAGTGATAACGCTACAGCCAGACGTGGAGAAGAGGGGCGTGACGTACGGCCACGTGCTCGCGAAGGCAAAGGAAGCGGTGAACCTCCAGGAGCTCGGCATTACTGGGGGCCTCCGGCTCAGGGTGACCATGACTGGGGCCAGGATGCTGGAGATCCCCGGTTCAGCCAGTGGCCCGACCGCTGATGCTCTGGCCGAAAGGCTCAGAGCGTCCTTAAATGCGGACGAGGTTCGAGTGTCCAGGCCTACCAAGTGCGTTGACTTACGCATTCTAGGCCTGGACGACTCCGTCACGGAAGAGGAGGTGGTGGCCGCCGTCGTCAGGACTGGGGGGTGCTCTGCCGAGCAGGTGAAGGCAGACACCATACGTCCTGACCACACGGGCATGCGAACCGTCGTGGTGAGCTGCCCCGTGACGGCGGCCAAGAAAATATCGGAGGGCCGAAGACTCCTGGTGGGCTGGGTATCTGCGCAGGTCAAACTGCTGGAACCCAGACCTCTGAGGTGCTTCCGCTGCCAAGTGGGCAACCACGTGGGAGTTCAGTGCACCTCGGAGGTGGACCGCAGCGATCTTTGTTTCCGCTGTGGTCAGCCCGGACACAAGGCCGGCTCGTGTAACGCCACGCCGCACTGCGTTGTATGTGCGGCAGCTGGCAAGCCGGCCGATCACTGGGCTGGGGGCAAAGCCTGCGCTCCACCCGCCAAGGCCGGGGGCAAAAAGAAGCCCTCCACCACCGCCGTCCCTACCGCCGCCGCCGCCACTGTTGTCGCCGCTGCCGCCACCACCACCGCCGTCACTGCCGCCGCCGTCGCTCCGGTTGCCGCGGGTGAGCCCTCACAAGGGACTCAGGAGGAGGCTGAAATGGAGTTGCAATAACGGCTCCATTACGCCTCCTCCAGGCGAACATCAACCACTACGCCGCCGCTCAGGACCTGTTGGTCCAGAGCATGGCACAGTGGTTGATAAACATCGCTGTGGTCGCTGAGCCCTACTTTGTCCCGCCCAGGGATGACTGGGTGGAGGACCTGAATGGCTCAGTGGCCCTAATTTCGTCGGCCGCTGCCGGTACTCCGTCCCTAGAAAACGTCAGGAGAGGACAGGGGTGCGTAGCAGCACGGTTTGGGGAGTTTGTCGTGGTGGGAGTGTACTTCTCCCCGAACCGAACTCTCGCCGAGTTCCAAAACTCCCTTACGGAGTTGGGCGTCGTCGTCACCGGGTATCGTTCCCTCCCCGTGCTCGTTCTCGGGGACTTCAATGCCAAGCATTTGGCTTGGGGTTCCCGTTATACGGACACGCGGGGCAGGATGGTGGAGGACTGGGCTCTGGAGACAGGCCTGGTTATCCTAAACCGAGGTTCTGTCCCCACGTGTGTGCGGATGCAGGGGGAGTCCGTGGTGGACATCTCGTTCGCCAGCCCTGCTCTGTCACCGCGTGTCATTGACTGGCGCGTATTAGAGGAGGTGGAGACCTATTCCGATCACCGGTATATACGGTTTGATGTCTCCGCCCAGACCTCAACTGCGCCAGTCCGACAGGCCCCGAGTGGTCCGCGGTGGGCGCTGAAGCAGCTAGACCGGGAGCTCCTCCTGGAAGCTTCGATCGTGCAGGCCTGGGTGTCACCTCCGGACAGGCCTGCTGACATCAACGACGAGGCGGAGTGGTTCCGGGAGGCCATGTCCGATATTTGTGACGTGGCAATGCCCCGGGTTAAGCCAGGACGCGCCCGCCGCCAGGTGTACTGGTGGTCGCAAGAGCTGGCGACGCTGCGTCAGGCATGCGTCGCCGCACGGCGCCGATACACCAGGCACCGCAGGCTCCGCATCCGCCCTCCGGATGCGCAGGTCAGAGAGGTGGAGCTGTACGAGGAGTACAGAGTGGCGAAAACCGCCCTCCGAGCGGGGATCCTGCAGGCCAAGGATCTGGCTCGCAAGGAGATGCTGGAGTCTCTGAACGGGAACCCGTGGGGAAGACCCTACAAAATGGTGCGGAATAAGCTCCGCACCTGGGCCCCCCCGTTGACGCAAAGTCTCCGGCCCCAGCTGGTGGAGGACGTGGTGAGCGCTCTGTTCCCCTCGCGAGGGGAGCATACTCCCCCGCCCCAGGCTCCGCCACCTGCGATGCCCGATGCGGACTACACCGATGACGACGATGCTCCTGAGGTGACTGAGGTAGACCTGAGAGTGGCGGTTAACAGGCTGAAGGCCAAAAATACCGCCCCAGGACCCGACGGCTTACCTGGGAAAGCCTGGGTCCTGGCCTTGGAGGCTCTCGGGCCTCGACTAAGAGGGTTCCTAAGCGCATGCTTGGAGAGGGGCCAGTTCCCACTTCGTTGGAAGATGGGGAAACTGGTCCTCATTAAGAAGCCAGGGCGCCCTGCGGACTCTCCGTCCGCATACCGGCCCATCGTGCTGCTCGATGAGGTGGGCAAGCTCTTTGAAAGAGTAATTGCAAACCGCCTCGTCGAGCACCTTGTGAGGGTGGGGCCGGATCTGGCGGAGAACCAGTACGGTTTCCGCACGGGCCGCTCGACGGTGGACGCCATCATGCGCGTGAGAGCCCTCTCGACGGGGGACGCGGTTTCTCGAGGCGGGGTCGTCTTGGCGGTGTCTCTAGACATCGTCAATGCCTTCAACACCCTGCCCTGGAGTTGCATCAGGGAGGCACTTCGGTATCACCGGATGCCGACCTACCTCCGTCGCGTAGTCGAGGCTTACTTGACGGACAGAGCCGTCACCTACCCCGGTCACCTGGGGGAGTGGAAACGGCGAGAGATGTCGTGCGGTGTTCCACAGGGTTCGGTTCTGGGGCCGCTCCTGTGGGACATCGGCTACGACTGGGTGCTGCGTGCCGACCTCCCTAGCGGCGTCAGCGTGGTCTGCTACGCTGACGACACGCTGATTCTGGCGCAAGGGGGATCGCACCAGGCGGCGGCCGACGCTATGACACGCGGGGTTGCGATAGTCGTTGAAAGGATCCGGCAGCTGGGTCTCGAGGTGGCCCTGCACAAATCTGAAGCCATGTGTTTTCATGGCTCTCGGAACAGGCCACCATCGGGATCCCAAATAACGGTAGGAGGGGTTCACATCGGCGTCGGATCGACGATGACGTACCTGGGTCTCGTCCTTGACAGCCGGTGGAACTTCGTCGAGCATTTCCGACGTTTGGCTCCCAGACTGGGGCGAGCCGGGGCTGCCTTCAAGCGGCTTCTGCCCAATCTAGGGGGTCCAAACGCCTCCTGCCGGAGGCTTTACGCGGGGATCGTGCGGTCCATGGCCCTTTATGGGGCGCCGGTGTGGGCGCCTGCTTTGAGGAAGCGACCTGCCCGTTACCTCAATGCGTCCCAGAGGGTCATGGCCATCCGGCTGACTCGGGGATACCGCACGGTCTCTGGCGAGGCGGCGAGCCTCCTTGCCGGACTGCCGCCATGGGATCTAGAGGCGAGAGCCCTCGCGCTCATTTACGAATGGCGCGTGGAGGCGCTACGCCGGGGCGAGACTCCTCTGCCGCGGCAAATCGCAGCACGCCGGACGGAGCTCCGGCAGGATCTCATGGCAGTATGGAGACAACGACTGTCGCAACCCAGCGCTGGGCACGCCACAATTGCGGCGATAAGTCCCCTCTTTGAGGAGTGGCTAGACCGGCGCCACGGCGTCCTCACCTTCCGCCTGACGCAGGTACTCACCGGGCACGGTTGTTTTGGGAGGTACCTGTTTCGAATTCGGCGGGAGGATATGCCCGGGTGTCAACACTGTGAGGATCACCCGGAGGACACGGTAGAGCATACGGTGGAGGACTGCCCTGCTTGGGCGGAACACCGCCGCGTCCTCGTCGAGGCGATTGGCGGCGGCAACCTCTCGCGTCCGGCCCTTGTCCAATCCATGGTCCGGAGCGAGGAGGCATGGGAAGCGGTCACCTCCTTCTGCGAAGCAGTAATGCTAGCAAAGGAGGAGGCTGAACGCGTGAGAGAGACGGAAACTTCACGCCCCAGCCGCCGCAACAGAAGAAGACGCCCCGGGCGTCGGGAGTCGCAGGGCGATTCTCGGCCACCGTAGGCGCGGGCCTGCAGACGGCGAGCATTGGGTGGCTCGCCGTCTGATCAGAACCAGGCCCGGGTTGACGGCGCGCTGTGTTCCACGCGCGCCTCAAGGAGCTGTCAGCATAAAGGACGGGGCCCGCTAGGGCCAGTGCCTGCCGGGGTTGCGGGATTTGTTCGAAAGAGCCGCCGCGGCCCTGGAACGCAAAGGTCATTAGGAGGAACACGGATGGGTTTTAGTCAGTAAGAGTCTGACACTCCCTTTTGCTTCACCCAGAGCGGGAGGAGTCATTTGATGATTTCCCATCCTTAAAAAAAAAAAAAAAAAAAGGTTTGCGGTGCGAATACCCATGTGTGAATCAGCCGATTCGCTCGGCGATTCATACGAGCTAGCAAAAATAGGTTTTTATCATTAGAAAGAAAGCTGGATCGTTCGCCTGAAATAAAACTTATGTACTCAGATTTCTTAAATGAATATTTAGCGTTAGGCCATATGAGCCGTCTCGTGTAGTACACCGTATTATTTTTTGCCCCATCATTGTGTACAACGTGAAAGTACGACAACTAAGTTGCGAGTTGTATTTGACGCGGGTGCAAAGACAAGTACAGGTAAATCATTTAATGATATACAGTTAATTGGTCCTCCGCTATTAAATGATTTAGTTGGTATACTTCTACGTTTTAGACTATTCGCGTTCGTTGCTTGTGCGGATGTAGAAAAAATGTACCGACAAGTTCTAGTACAACCTGATCACCGTACATTACAATTGATCCTATGGCGGGAAAATACATGTGACCCATTACAAGTTTATCAACTAAACACCGCAACTTATGGTACTGCTTCAGCCCTGAACCTAGCCATGAGATGTTTACGACAGTTGGCTTTGGAATGTCCTAATGAGGAAATATCTCAAATAATATTAACTTCGTTTTATGTTGATGATTTTATATACTCTCATAATAACAAACAGGAAATATTGTCGCTTTACGAAACCATTAGTAACATTTTAACTTCCGGTTGTTTTCCATTACGAAAATGAGCTTTTAATTCCGTTAGTTCATGAAACGGTTTAACAAAATCATTGTCACTCGACAAAACGGCCCAACATAAAACACTTGGTTTAGGTTGGTGCAATAAAGGTGATGATTACAATTCAATACTAAATTAGATTCTGAAAAAGACAAATAACAAAATGTAAAATACTCTCTATCATATCACAGGTTTATTACCCATTGAGGTTATTAGCGCCTATTATTATTGTAACCAAAATATTAATATAAAGTCGGATGGGACGACCCTGTTCCTAGTGATGTCGCACATTCATTACTACCTTCAGATCAAAAATTATCATGCAAATTGTAATTTCACGATAAACGGTTTCTGGCGAAGAAATTATGGTATTATGCATAGTACTCGTGCTTATTTCACCCATAGGATGTCGCACTTGGTCACCATCACCATCAAAGCTCTCCATTAAACATGCTCCATGCCTATTGTTTACATTGTACCCATAGTTGTTGACCAGCGAAGTTTGCTTCAACATATCAAACTCACGTTGTACTTCACCAGCTGTTCAGTCATAGCATATTGTTGCTTTATAATACTAATATCTTGCTGAATTATTAACAGATCTTTCAGTATCTTCGTAACATCGAAATGATCAAAATGAATTGGGGGCAATTTATCCAGCTCCCGATCGACAAATATTGGTATTTTTTCCGGATCTGTCTCCTTAAGGGTGTAAATGATGTCGTCAATGTTTCGAAGTGACTTTCCGTCTCCTCTCCTCGTTTTTTTCTCCTTTGTTGCTGCAGGGATAGACTCAAACAGTAGGTTCTTAGCCTCCAATATGTCGTTCTCAGAAAAAGCACTAATACATATTCTACTTATACTCTCCTCGTCCATAAAATCTAAATTATTGTTCATAAAAGCTAACACCTCATTTATCACAATGTTACATTTGGAACATTTCACAAGAATCGCAGCCATATTCGCTTACGCCCGCTGCGCGCAACCATACGGAACCGAGGCGCGGACGCAACTGAATGCTCCAATACGCCATACTAAAAATTTTATGATTTACGTAACGCGTCCGTGTTTAGGTCACAGAAATCCATATGTATACCAAATTTCAACAGAATCGATCCAGTGGATCCGGATATAAGAAGATATCCTATAAAAATAAATAAAGTGACTAATGCCCTGTACTGTACTAAATTATGATACCATCATTAGTCTGGTTGAACACGATTGAGTAATAAACTGGCCTGGTAAGCATATATGAGCTGCAGCAGCACGTAGGTGGACGTGGTGCACAGTGCGAACACGTGGTAGAAGCACGCCGCGGCGCCGAGCATCCGGCCCAGCGGCGCGCCGAGTTCGCGGGCCGGCGCTGACGCAGTCGGCGCGCGGCAGAACCCCACGAGCCGCAGGCAGCGCAGGTGCGGCGCCACGCTCAGCGCGCACACCGACCTGCCCAGTAACCACACACATCACATTTATTTATTAGGATCGTCAACATTATAATTATATACAGTAAAGCTAACAAGCATTCAAGATATGGTAACAATGTCATACGGGGTTCTGAAGCCTATTGTAGAGTTTCACAGCATGCATGATATAAAACTAGAAAGTGGAAGAAAATTTAGCTTAAATTAGCTGTGCCCGCGACTTCGTTCGCGTGGATGTCGAAAAATATCTGTTGCATAGATAAAATTTACTTTAAGTTAATACCGTGCGTATCCTGATCTGTCTCAAAATTAAGAAAATAGGAAGAGGGTACCTAATGCAGGGCACTCTATCATCTCTTCCAGTTGAAATGCCGATTAGCCCGGGTAATCTTCTGGTACATACCTACCTCGAGGTAGGTATCAAAATCAACAAAACCGACTATCGAAGGAACGGTGGTAGGTAGTCTTCAAACTACGAAACAAAGAAACTGACGAATAAAGTTGATTCTTAATTTTGTCCAGCCAGCAAAAAGAAACAGTTTCTTTAATTTTCCCTGACAATTGCAGATTACAGAACACCGAATAATTTTTACATTTTATGTTAAACAGTTCTACCGGGTTTACAGGATCGATTTACTGTGTAAGAATAATCGAATTTCTTAAATCGATATTTAGTAGGTACTGAAAGAGGAGACTTATTAAATGAGGAGCTCGTAGCTAAATAATAACAGTCGCACGGGTCGATCTTCATGGTTTACCAACTCTTGCCTAGGTGGCTCTGTGAATAGTTGGCCAATTTAACATACCGCGAGTTCGCCGTGTTGATCGGAAGCTGATCCGAATATAGTTGGGAAAAGGTTAAGCATATATTAAAAAAAGACAAACAATACCATTTGGCCCCAATTGGGGCTGACGGTCCTTGACAGAGTAACTCTGCCGTTTTATTGTCCTTTTCATTGAATGGCGGTTAATCAGCGGCCTAAATGATCCCCAATGCGCAAATGTGTCAAAGTGGCGAATGGGTCTGTCATGTGACAACATTTAAGGAACAGGCTGGCAGATGCTAAGGCCGTCTATGAATAGGGTAGGTGTGACGAAAATATAACTATGAATTTATTTATTTTTTGGGAATCCTAAATTCTATTAAATGCCGGGATGTCACTTAGACCGTCTCCCTAGTGGATAAAGGAAATTGAAACAAAATTACGTTTGTAATCTGTGCCCAGTTTTGCCTACTGTAGATTAAGTGTTTTTCGCAAATCATTTCAGTTTTTTACCATGAAGCATCATCAGCCTAGCCTTTTCCCAGCTATATTGGAGTCAGCTTCCAGTCAAACGGGATTGGAGCGGCTGCCTACCAGGCCTCTACAACCCTACAATACTGGGTAACACGATACTTCTTGGCAAGACTGTAGGTGTCAGATTTGTCGGCTTCTGACAATCCGTAAAGACTGCCTGAGATTTCTTCTCGGCAGGTATGTTAAAATGGTCACCCATCCACAGACTGACCTTGGCAAGCGTTGCTTAACCTTGAAGATCGACCCGGGCGGCTATTATATGCCGAGGTACGTAGGAATCTCGGTATGTTAAAATGGTCACCCATCCACAGACCGATCTCGGAAAGCGTAGCTTAATCTTGAAGACTCGTGCAACTCACCTGCCTAACCTTTTCCCAACTATATTGGGGTCGGCTTCCAGTCAAACCGGATTTAGCTGAATACCAGTATTTTACGTGAAGCGGCTGCCTACCAGACCTCCACAACCCATTATTTTCGTAACACGGTAGTTCTTGGCAAGACTGGAGCCAGATTTACTGGCTTCTGACAATCCGTAACGACTGCCAAAGATCTTCAAATGACAGCCGGAACCAACGGCTTAACGTGTTTTCCGAGGCACGGAGGAAACTCGGTATGTTATGATGGTCTCCCATCTACATACCAACCTTGGCAAGCGTTGCTTAACGCTGAAGATCGACCCGTGCGGCTGATATAGATTAATTATGTCGATTCGAATCACAATAAAATTCATTAATCACTCCTCTTCTCTTTTTTCTTTTTCGGTCAAACATATCGTTATCACCTTCTAATTAGCTACATAGCATAGGTCTCCAAACTTTATTTGTCAGACATTGACCAATCTGCTGATAACACCGCAATTCAGAAAAACGCGTCATCAGTACATCGCCATCAATCGACAATGTAGTAGAACTGTCAAAATATAAGTTCAAACTTAGAAGCTCACATGTTACGATAAATGAAACGATGTGACTAAATGTCAATTTTTTTCCCTTCGGTATTAAGAGTTTCACAAAATAATAATATACGCATTCATTCATGAAACAGTTCTAAACTGTTACTATTTAATCTCAATAGATGGCGGTGCATGTATGTGCTTCACGTAATGAAACTTTAAACGAAACCTATAAATACAAATATCTTTTGATAGGGTGCACCGATTGCGATGAAACAAAAACTAAGTTATACCTCCAGTTACGTACAATTTTAATCCGTTAAAGTTATCTACGTTATTTCTGTATTTTTGACGTGATGCCTGCACATCCAAACAGATAAACAGACAAACAGACAAAAATTCCAAAAATGATGGAAATGGGTTCTGTAAGTTACCCTTTATCTCCCTAGCTATTTTTTTTTATTATTTTGAATGTACAAAAACGACTCTTCAACAGATTTATTATATGTATATAGATATTGTAGCTAAAAAATTGGTGGTTATAAAACTTTAACTAAAATGAAAGGAAAATATAATATTAAAAAAGTAGTTAAGTGAATCAATTAAGCACAGACTATTCTCTAAGTTAGTCATCTAAAAATGCTGTAATTGTGTTACTGATAACACAGCTTTTACAATTGAGCCTCATTTGAATATAAGCACATACATAAAATTTTTGAATAAAACTTCCAAAAATTTAAACCAACAGTGCAGCGAAAACCAGCTCCAAGCTACCGAGCGCGGGCGGGCTCTAAAGAGATGAACCTCCTTACAACACGAGGCGTGTCTACAATTAGGTACCGCTTTCTGAGTCAAGCACTTGGTCCACCCACCAAACGAGAGCCGCCCAAGGTATTGGTTATGGCCCGCGACTTTGTCCAAAGACCCCTCTCACACATTACTTTTGTACCCTGATTCAAACTTACATTGTTCAAACTGATGAATGGAAAGTTAATAAAAGATGCTGATTGAATAAATAGATACGAGTTTTATTGACACAGTAACAGCCGCTTATGGATTTGTCAGACTATTTATACTAAGTTCCTTTTGACTAATTGCTTTATCAAGCATTCATACTCGTCCAAAGTAATTGGCACTATGACGACAATTAAGTGTTATCAGTAAATGATAGGGTACGCCGCGGCTTCCAGAAACCGTTGGACGAAGCTATTAAATATTCATAGTTTCACTACTGTTTTGTAAGTCAACAGTCTACCATCAACAGTCAACTGCGGCATGAGTTAATTGCGTACACCATGCAGTAATTATATACATACCGACCTAACGATTGTTTTACGTTTATGTAGGAACTAACACATTGTCCGCGACTTCGTCCGCGCAGATGTAGTACTTTCCTCTACGAACTTCAACACCTTTTTTATTTTTACTTTACTACTTCCGCTCTGGGCGAAGCGGACTGGAGCGTCAGACTCTTGTCTAAAACCCACCGGTGTTTCTCCTAGTGCCCATTGCGTTCCAGGGCCGCAGTGAACTTTTCGAATTAACTCCGCAACCCTGGTAGGTCAACCTGAGGCGTAACATTTGTTATGTTTTTTTTTTTCTTAATCTAGTATGTTTTATACATCATTAGGTTTGTTTTAATGTACTGTATCTATACATGATATGAACTTTGCGACAACCTTTACCCGTACCGAGAAAATAGCACAAAAGCCCCTTTTGTTTTATCGGAATTAAACACAAAATTATGTTTTGTGGACATGTTTCATTAAAAAAAAAAAAAAATATCATTAAACAAATTTTAATCATGGCAATCATCAAAACAAGAAAATATTCCCTATATACGGTAAAAATGTCAATTAAATTGTCTGAATAAACTAATATGAGGTGAAATAAGTTAACGTAAGTTTTGTATATTTTTTATTTCTATTAATCAAAGTAATCCATGCAATCGATGCAAATGCAGTTGGATATTGTTCTCGGATTGGGTTTTTTCCCGCCAAAAAGTTATCCAAATTCTAGAAAAAGTAGAAATCTGTAGGTCTGGTGATTACGGCGGATGACGGAGGGCTTTCAACCCCGCTCTGTATTTTGGATACCACTTGCTGAGCAGTATGAGGTCACGATTGACCAAAGCTGGTTGAAGACGTGCTATCTTCTCCATCATTGTGTTCAGTTCTTCACAGCACACATCGGCAATAACGTTCACACCGGCGATAGATCACCAAACAGTGACCATCACTTTTCTAGGCGTAAGTTTTCGTTTAGGACATTGTTTAGGAGCTGAACCAGGATCCAACCAACTTGCTGTGCGCTTGCGATTGTCAAACAAAACCCATTTTTTGGTGCAAATGACCATTCGTTTCAAAATTCCATCGTTTGTGTGCCTGTTGAGCAGTGCAAGGCATGTCTGGACGCGTACTTCGCGCTGGGGATCATTGCGATCGTGGGGCACCTATTTGTCAAGCTTTTTACTTTACCGATTTGGCGTAAATGGACCAATATTGTTTTTACGCTAACATCAAAAGATGTTGGTAATTCAGCCATAGATTGAGTATCATCAGCTTCCACAATCGCCTTTAATTCGTCATTGTTGACCAAAGTTTTCGGATGTCCACGGAATTCATTTTCCTGGTGGAAAACTTCCAGAACGGAAGCGGGCAAACCAATAACAGGTAGTGCAATCGTTTGTAGTGTTTGCACCGTAAACGTCGTTGATATTGTGTGCCGCCTGTGCCACGTTGCTGCCATGATGGTAATCATATTCCAAAATACTCAAACTTTTAACGTATACTACTTATAACCATAATGACAAAAAATATTGATATACGATGAAAGTATAATGCTTATCAATAAACTAATTACTAATTTTGAAAACCTCGCTGACAGTAAATAATCGTCTTGTTCTTCAAATAACCACAGGTTAAGATTATGCTATCTGAGGTAGTACTACTAATGAACACGTAGATCTTTATTTTGCTTTGATAGAAAAATGCTTGCTCTGTTAATCATTCTGTAAACAATACTCCATCTAAATAAAATAATTGTTTAAAGTTTGAGTAAAAACATTTTTGAAAACATACATTTTGGCACCAAAAATCCGTCATTATATTTTTTTACTATTTTAGTATGCACACAGCAGTTAAAAACTATCTAATGACATTTCATTCATTAAAATTGGTTCAACTACTCAATATTTACGAGTGAAAATAAAAAAAAAACGGAAAGACATCCAATAATGTATGTACTTACATAAATACCAAAAAATAATTTTGTTGGTCATTTTGACGTTTTTATTAAAGACTAGCTGACCCGCGCGGCTTCGCTCCCGTCAACTGGCTATTCTACCTACCTACCCTACCCTACCTCTACCCTACCTACCCTAACTATCCTACTGACCCTACCCTACCTGCCCTACCTACCTACTCTATCTACCTACCTACCTACCATCTAGGTGGTCATCATCTACGCAGTATGCCAGTATTTAGGGAGCTGGTCCCAATTCCCTGACGCTTCATGTATCTATACAACACTACATCTTTCTACATGTGTTCGTAACAACTGAAAATACCCTACCTATTTACCCTACCTACCTACTTATTTGTTTTATTTTAGTTTTTTTGTATTTTTATACTTATTATGCTATTCCTGATGAAGACTAATAAAAAACACAAAAACCATGAAAATCGGTCGAGCCGTTCTCGAGTTAGAGAAGTGTTCAAACAAACCCGACTTTGATTAATACAATGTGTATCAGAATAAACACAATACATGTTAAGGAGTCATAGTTCTCATCATTATGAACAACTTTTACTCTGGGACCTGTACTGTTCAGTACATTTTGTCGAGTTATGCGCACATAAATGTATGGGGGATTCGAATATTTTTTAGCGATTTTAGTGTTCCCATAGAGAAAGATGTTCATAATGATGAGTACAATGACCCCTTAAGAGGTATTGCGTTTATTCTGCTACAGGTTGTATATTAAGAAGATTAAGATTTTTGCTATATTGTGAAAGATTCGACCTTTTTCTAGAATATATTTTTAAATTAGCGAGACAGAAATAAAACGTATAAACTGGTGGACAGCGGTGGACAGCGGTGGATTATTAATAAATAGGGTTCCTTTAGCAACCTTGGTACGGAACCCTAAAAATCGACTTGGTTCGCACGAATCAAAATCGTACGCGAAGGCTTAAGTAATAGGGTCCCATTAGTACCTTTGGTACGGAACTCTATCCCAAAACTACGGACTTCGGGCTTAGAGAGTAGCCCCCCAGAATCGACAGCGGAGGCTTAGTAATAGGGTCCTGTCACCATGACCACCTTTGGTACGGTACCTTATTATTATTAGCATTGTTTCGCAAATCGAATCGTTCGCTGCTTCGCTCTAAACGGAATCAATCGCGGAGGCTTAGCAGTAGGGTACTGTCAGCACCTTTGGTACGGAACCCTACAGGCCTGATCTGTAAGTCGAACCGTCCAGTACTTCGTACGCAAAACTAAATTAGTTCAAGACTCTACGATAAACGCACAATATATGAAACCAGCACAACCCAGAGATTTTAGCAATTTTGAACCTTAATAGTTTAAGACCTTTTAGAGACCGAACTAAAATTCCAAAGAACTACGACTGTGTTTAAAAATCGTGTGAGGGCTTCTCCAGCGGAAAATCTTCACACCACAATTCGTCGCCTTGGAGGGTAATGGAACTATCCCACAACTACACTTCTGAGTTACGGACGTTTAAAAAATTAATGATGCGCGTAAGACCAGTTATTTGAACATAACTCAGCGTCATATTTTGGTACAGAGTTAAAATTTTCACACTCGATTATTAAAATGTGTTACTATTGAATGCTATAATTTAAAAATATCATGGTTTTTCAGTTATGTGGCTTACGCCTGTTGACTACTATTATAAATACAATTTAATACTCATATTACGGGGTGTAGGTCACTTTACTCTCTTGTCTTGTTGACTTTTTAAGGCCCTACCTCTGCTTCAGAGCCGTCAAAAGGCTACTTTCTTTTGACCCAGCCGTTAATGGGGAATACCCCATTAACGGCTGGGTCAAAAGATTGGAAAAAAATATATGTATATGGTAGATTCATAAACAACAATATGAACAATTGTTGTTTTCGTAAGACATATAGTTTTGCTGTAAAAAAATATTTAATAACACGCTATTTTTTGGATATTTCTTCCAAACGGCTTCGAAGTTTAAAAATATTTTTACATGGAAAAATTGCTGGTAAAGTGTACTACAAAGTGAACATTGCTCATGTAAATCAATCAATATTTTGCAAAGAAAATGTTCAATATTGAGTCTCCCATATATAAAAAGCTCTGTTTGGGCGAAGGCGGCAGTCGTGCGTTAGCACTGAGACGGGGAGGCTGTGTCGCTCGTTGCACACTGTGGTAGGTGTACAGCTCTTCAACACAAACATAAACAAACACAAGGTCATAAACAAACATTTATTTTCATTATTCGGTCGGTATATGCGGCGTGTCAGTCGCGTCTGTGGGGGACCGTTTGGCTAAATTAAATTGTTTTGATAAAATTATGATATCTTTTGAATGTTCGATTTGAGTAATTCAAAAAAATAAGTGAATTAAAGTACGATTAATTTGTAAAACTGATACCAAGGTGCGAATAACGTGGTCTGCTTTGGTCTGTCATGTCGTATCTATTAATTTTTAAATAAAAAAGTGACATACAATAATAGTTGGGCATTTGGTATCACTGCCTTTTCTGTTTGTAGATATTGATGGGTCCTCTAAAATTCGAGTTTATTATTTTATTATATCATCAATCATTTTCGCAGCACACGCAAAGGGAGGTAATTTGCAGGGTTCCGTAGTTAAATAAGGATTTACATCGGTAATTCTTTTCAGAGACATTTCTCCAGTGTGTCTTCACTGTTACTTGGTCGGGTTTTTTCAACAATCATCGTCGTATTTCCAATTTACAAAATAAACCGATATAAAAACGTTATCAATTAAACACCTAAAACTTTCACAGGAATCAATGATTCTGAAGTTTTTGAGTTAATGAAATTGCTACAAAATTATTTAGCAGAGCTGAAATAGGCTTAAAATTTATTTATTTCATTTGCTTTACTTACTTTAGAATGTACTTTTTTTATTTGAAATCTTTTTACGAGACTATAAAGTAGTCTAGGCAGAAACAAAAGTAGTAGGTACACTGCATACTCGAAACTCAATGTCAAACTGTTACCAGTGCACTGGTAACAGTTTGACCTCGAGTTTCGAGTATCTTTATATAGATCGTAAGCAGAAAAGACGAAACTGCTTCACAAAATTGTTTTATCTGACCTATATTGTTTTACTTCTATTTAACCACATTCGTATAAAAATGAGACCAGTGAATAAAAATATGCGTAACGTATGTATCTATCTAAACTAAAAAAAAACCGTGCAATTGCCATACTCTTGTGTAGTCGTAGGCAAAAAAGCCGGCTTGGCGCGCATGTTTGCGTCCTCGCATAATCTTTGATAATAGTTTTGAGGTAGCGCGTGCGCTACGGAAATGTTTGTGTGTGCGGCGCAGATATGAATGTGTGGCCCAGATGCTCAAGGTTATTAAGCCTACTATACACCTTAATTTGATGACATATTAATCTAATTAATTATAAAGACCTAAACCGAGTGGAGTGTTTGAAAATAAATACAAAATAATTACTTTTTTCATTTATTTTAAAAGGGAAACAAATCAAATGAACAATTAAAAAGTAATGTTGAAAAATGATGAAGTTAACAAAAATTATTCACTTTCTGATTTGTCACTAATTGTTCCTTCTACCAGATTATTGTAAAAATCATGATACACCAAAGGTATGGTACCTTTTACGCAGAGATCCTTTAAATCTTTAAGCTTATTTCCAGGAATTTTTGCTATAGAGCTTTTGCAAATCGTAAAATGATGTCAAAGCAGAGTTACGTAGAGCTCTGCGTTGTATTGGTAAGGATTTAAAATTTTCTTCAGAAAGTTGATTTTTGAAAAATATCGTTTTAGGACTTCCTTTTCGGTATTGAATCCATTTTAATAACAACCAGTTCATATTGTCACCAGTATTCATTTTATTTTTGTTTGTGATAACTGTGCGACTTAAAGTCAATGAAATTTGAATATGTCAACTCTTTGATCTTGTAACAGGGCTTTGTTGTTTTAGCCGTACGTGCGACAGTGTACCAGCCTTCTGGTGTGTAGATGTCCACATGTCTTCCTCTGTTTTCTACCGCAGAGTGAACACTATCGCATTCCATCTCTGAATGTCTTGACTCCCTAAACTTTTGATGTCTGGTTTCGATTTGCAAAACTGTTACTGCATGTTAAATAATAGTGTTCCGATTCTGGCCGGAAGCAGTATCAGAAAAGAAAGTTATTTCTTTTACCTCGGGAGGCAATGTCAACGTCTACTCTGTTCTCTTTTGTAGGTTCGTTTAACAGATACACGTTCTACACACTTTCCTATGTAACACCATCTTGCATGTTCAGATTTCAAACATAAATATTCTTGTAGTAGATTTTCTCTTTGTTCTGAGGAAAATTTCAAGTTACAATTATAACGGCACTTTCACGATATCTCTGTAACTTTTTTAATACCTATTTTATTTCCTGATCTTGTTGTATATTCCTTTCCAGCTAGCCTTAAAACATTTTGAGTATTACGTTTCCACTTAAGTGGATTTCTCTAACGTTTTCTTGTCAAAGTGTCAGAGTCTGCGGTTTCACAAGAGGTGACGGGTTTTCGAATGTATTTACCCCATACGTGATTATCTTCTTCAGAAGTGTTCGATATTTCAGAGGTAGACGTCTCTGAAACTCTCATTACAGGCTGATTGAAAGGATCATTTTCACAATCAGAGGAAAAGTAGGGATCACTATTAATAATAGAACCTAAAAGCATAAAGAAGAAAAATTGTAACCATGTCCTAAAAGAGTACATATTATTATTTTTACCAGAAATTAAGTCTGACACTACAAGACCACACTGTAAGAAATTACTACTAACTTTGTTAAGTCAGCAACAAATAAATACAGTTGATATAATTCCAAATTGAAAGAAAATGTATGGCTAGATTACCTAAAATAATAAAACAAGTTGTAAGTAATATATTATTATTTACTTGTTTGTTCTGTACGTGATACACTAGAACCTTTTTTGCCAATTCCATCCAGCTCCATCTTTTCGTGGTGTAACCGTGCCGATAACCGACCGACTTTAGCTTTTTGGTGTTACGTTAACATCTACTCTCAATTTTGGCCCTTTCATAGAGGCAAAGGCTCAAGTGGCTGCCAGAAAGTTGGGGGTCCTAGCAAAGGTGAGACGGCACTTCACGCCGGAACAGCTGTTCAAGATCTATCAAGCGCAAGTTCGATCGTGTATGGAGTACTGCTATCATCTTTGGGACGGATCTGCCAAATACCAGCTTGATGCCCTTGAGTCAATTGAGAAACGAGCCAAGAGGATATATATATAGAGAGTACATGATGGATATCCCACCGACACGCACTAAACGTTTTGGGAATACATTCATAGTGCGTACAGCTAAGGAGTGGAATTCCCTGCCAGAGTCTGTGTTTCCAGATAGCTACAACCTCTTAGGAGTCTTTAAGACAAGAGTGAATAGGTTGCTTCTAAGCAAACGTGCTCCATCTTCGACCGCATCATCGCTTACCATCAGGTGAGATTGTAGTAAAACGTATGCCTATAAATAGTAAAAAAAAAACCATCATCTGTTGGCTCAACTGTCGGAGGCACAGTTTGAAGTAAATGTTACGAGTTTTCGTGATTGTCTTCAAAAACTACAACAACAAAAGTAAAATAAAATGGTTTTAATATAAAAATAATGTTACAAGGGAAACCCAGAAAATAAACAAGAAAGATACCTAGGTAAAAAACACGAAAGCTGAGCACAGCGAAACTGGGGGGGGGGCACCATCTTGCATGAATCTCTCGCTACCCAAACATGATGTAGGTCTTGAATTGTCTTATCGAAGGACTTTTAAATTGTTTGATAGAAAATGGATTACGAAACTTGCGTTATTGTTATATCACTTAGTTATATTTAAAAATAATGAAGTACTTAATAATACCAGTTACGTTGGTAGTTTTGACAGTCTAAATCAGAAATTGCCTCAACCATCTTTCGTCCTCGTGATAAATTCATGTTAATAGTATTAACAACACGCTGAATAATTACCATTAACAGGCGAGGTTTACAAAAGGGTTATTGCCGGACGTCCAGAAATATTAGAAACAATAGTAGATCATTCTATTAATAGGGACGGATATAAAACTTTCACAAAATAATTACAAGCAAGAGATCTTTACACTAAACTTGTTGTAAAGATCTCTTGTTTGTAATTATTTTGTGAAAGTCGGTCATAACTCAAGCAATAACAATATTTACAATGCAACACGAAAGTTCAAAACTGTAGAATTGTCAACATGTTACCAACTAAAACGGTATTTTCATTACTTAAAAATAACACGCACCTAACTATTAATTAACTATAAACCTAAGACTCTGTGTGCAGCTGTCTTGTGCAACTGTCATTTTACACAAATCACCGTGGATGTTACTCGTAACACACTCTCAAACCAAACTAAACAACACACACAAACTCGTTGAAATGCAGAATGCGGATTGGTAAACAGGAATAAACACGATTTCTCTCTGCCAATCAAACATTCCCAAATATTATCGGGATAAGATTAAAAAATGACAAGTCACAATAACTATAACACAATATTAAGGTGTAAAAATTTCGGTGGTCAAGAGTTCTATGAGTTCTTACAACTATTGACCACTAAATAATTCAATTCTTTGTCATGTAATCACAATTAATCTAAGCGGCATAGGATTTTTGACTTTTATAGAAACTACACTTAAATCTATATGCAAATTAAAAAAAAACCTGCTTACAGTCATGACATCTGTTATATTTATTGACTAATATAAACTTTGCACAACACGTTAATGCACTTAAGGCGATAGATGAATTGTCCAAACAAACGTAATACCAAAATCATCTACAGTTTGAACATATTTCCACCATTTTATGCTGATATTCAGATTTAGACAGTATTTATCCAGGTTTCTACGTCTTTTAAAAAAAAAAAAAACATCGTAAAATGGAGTTAACGCGAATTTAATTTCGCACATTTTTACGGCGTAAATGGCTTGTTTTAATTTTGTATTTTCTGTATTATAAACAACAATATTTCCAATATTGTTTCCGCAGAAACATAGTTTATATTATCAAGTTACAAATTATAGAAAAACATTAAGTTTTCATTCATAATTTTTGGTATTACGGAACACATACAAATTTATCACAAATTTCCAATCGTTAGTAGTTCTGTCTCGGCAAGCAAATGTCAATGTGTGCGTGATCGCACTGCTCATGGTCGTGGTAGCTGCTGTGTGTATCACTCCGACAGACACTCACACCAGCGAGTGTTAGACGAATAGATAGGTACTTTACTGTGTAGTGCGCGCGTAATTATTATTGTTTTCTAACTTGTGTTGTAATATTTCTTGCACTTGACCTAAGCTATGAACTTGGATGTTGATAATTTTCCTTTTGATTTGGTATCGAGTTACGTACATTTTTACGACCTTTGCTAGTTTTAATTGCCTTACGCCTTCAAATTAGTTTTACGTCTTACGTTGGTTTGGGATGTATCTCACCTAAAGTACAACCCGATGATATTATAATAAGTTACTTACCTTCTTTCTTAGCTACCTATAGGTACTAATTATTAACATGTTTTTAAATATAAAGCGAGTCCAAGAAAATAAAGATATTTTTAAGCGACTTCAAAAAAAGGAGTATCTCAATTCGACCACGTATGTTTGTTCGCGGATAACTTCGTCGTTTATTAACCGATTTCGATGAATCTTTTTTACATGAAAGGGTATGCTGCCGAGGTGGTCCCATTGCCACTACGTCAGGATTTGATGAAAACCCTGCGAAATCGAGGGCAACTTTCGAAAATTGTAGGCACGCATCTGGTAAAAACTTAATATTCGTGTGTATATCGGGTGATACTACAAAACAATTAAGGTTTGGATCAGACCTGATGGTAACTGGTTTTATTAAGTACTTCATTATTTTTAAATATAACTAAGTGATATAACAATAACGCACGTTTCGTAATCCATTTTCTATCAAACAATTTAAAAGTCCTTCGATAATGACAATACAAGACCTACATCATGTTTAGGTAGCGAGAGATTCATGCTAGATGGGGTCTCCCCCCAGTTTCGCTGTGCTCAGCTTTCGTGTTTTTTACCTAGGTATCCTTCTTGTTTATTTTCTGGGTTTCCCTTGTAACTTTTTTTTTATATTAAAACCATTTTATTTTATTTTTGTTGTTGTAGTTTTTGAAGACAATCACGAAAACTCGTAACATTTACTTCAAACTGTGCCTCCGACAGTTGAGCCAACAGATGATGTTTTTTTTTTTTTTAAATGCCTACACCATCGCGGGACGCCTGTGGGCGATTTTTAAAACCAAAAGGCCCTTCTCAGGGCCAACCCGAAGGCCCTTCTCAGGGCCAACCCAAAGGCCCTTCTCAGGGCCAACCAAAAGGCCCTTCTCAGGGCCACTCCGACGCTTCGGCATCAGAGGCTAGCCGCGCGCCGTCTGCGGCTAGCTTCTTCGGTACGGCGGACTCGTTGTCGGAATCCAACAACGAGTCCATTATTAGTGTCTCAGACGCGGTCGAGTCCCGGTCGCGGAAGCAGGCCTTCCATAAGGATGGGTCTGAGGGCTCCTCGGCCTCAAGCTCATCTCAGAAGAGGCAGTCAAAGGCCAAAAAGCCGACGACGATCGCGGACACCCACGTGGTGGGTCTCGTAGACGCCCAACGCCAGTTGGACCTGGCTCGGCGGGTGCAGAACCAGCAAGAGCTGGAGGAGCGGGTCGCTGCCAAGGAGCAGCGGGCGCGCGCCGCCTAGGCCTAGTCTGGGTACGTAGCGTCCCGCGTGCTGTACGCGGACCACTCCCTGGCTGAGCTGGCGCGGTTGGCGGAGGAGGACAAGGAGGAGATCGCGGAGGTCGCCTCTAAGTCCTCAAACCTTAAGGGTACCTTCCAAAAGGCCCTTAAGTGCCGGGCCGCGAGCATGCGCGGCATTATAGAGGAGTTGCTCCAGCGCACAGCGATCGACGAGACGCGGCAACTGCAGGCGACAGTCGATCGCCTGCAGTTGGAGGTCAGCCAACTACATCAGAAGCTAGCTGACATCACCTCCCGGCCAAACCAGGCCGAGACGAGACCTGCGGCAGAGCCCCCCCCCCCCCCTCAAACCTTGAGGATATACTCCGCAAGGTGGTAATGGAGGAGAGGGCCTTCACGAGGGCCTGCATAGCAGGCATTGAGGACCGGCTCTTGCCGGAGAAGCGCCTCCGACCGCCGCTTGCGGCGGACAAGAGGCGCAACGAAGCAGGGCCGTCCTCTCCCATCCAACCAGCAAGGTTGGACCGAAGTGGTCAGGAAGGGGAAGGGCAAGGGAAAGGGCAAGGGCAAGAAGGCGGCACCGGCAGTCCCCGCCGTCCCCGCCACCACGCCTGGATCCGGCAAAGGAAAGGGGAAGGGGAAAAGGACCCTCGTCCCCCCAAACTCCGCAGCCGTCGTGGTGACGCTCACCGCGGAGGCTGCGGAGCGAGGGGAGACGTACGCGTCCATCCTGTTGCGGGCGCGTGCCAATGCCGATTCCACCCAACTGGGGATCGGCAAAGTCTCTTGCCGGCGGACTCAAGCCAGGGCTCGAATTTTTCAGTTCCCAGGGGCGGAAGGCGGCGCCAGCGCTGACCTCTTCGCAGCCAAGCTGCAGGAGGTCATCGCTGACGCGGCCAAGGTGGCCCGACCGGTAAAGTCAGCGGCCATAGAGGTGACCGACTTGGACGACTCGGTCACCAAGGAGGAGGTGGTGGCGAAGGTCGCAGCAATTGGGGGCTGCGGCGTCGCAGCGGTGCAAGGCCGGGACATCAGGCCCGGCCGTGGCGGCATAGGCACCATTCGTCTCGAGTGCCCAGTCGCCGTTGCCAAAGCCGTCCTCGATAAGGGACGGCTTACCGTCGGCTTCAGCTCGGGTGCGGTCCGGGCACTTGTGGAGCAGCCACTGCGCTGCTTCAGGTGCTTTGGCATCGGCCACACCCGAGCCCTCTGTCCGTCCACGGTCGACAGGATGGACAGCTGTTACCGCTGCGGCAAGGACGGCCACAAGTCCGCCTCCTGCACGGACGCCACGCCGCACTGTGCAGTGTGTGCCGCCAGTGGCTGCCCGGCAGGCCATGTCATGAAGGGGAGGATGTGCAATCCTCCCCTTAAGAGGGGAAAGCGCAGGCGCCGGTCGGGCCTGCCGCTAGCATCGTAGTTCCCGAGGCCGGAACTGCAGTGGCTGCGGAGGAGGGGGGTGTGATGTCCGATTGATGGCCCTATCAATCGAACATCGCATCCTCCAGGCCAACACCAACCACTGCCGGGCAGCCCAGGATCTGCTGATGCAGACCATGGCTGAGTGGTTGGTGGACTTGGCGGTGGTCGCCGAGCCTTACTCGGTCCCTGGCCATTGGCTGGGCGACCGAGACGGCTTGGTGGCGTTGGTGGCGCGGTCTTCCACAGACTCCCCTCCCCTCTCGCTCTTAGAGAGGGGACCGGGATACGTGGCCACCGCGTGGGGAGATGTGGTCCTTGTGGGGGTCTATTTCTCCCCAAACCGCCCTCTCACGGACTTTGAGGATTTCTTAGAAGACCTCACCGGAGCCGTAGGGAGGGCGTCGCCGCGCCAGGTCGTCGTGTTGGGCGACCTGAACGCCAAGTCGGTGGCCTGGGGCAACCCGGCTGCCTCCTGCAACGTACGGAGACGCGCCGTGGAGTTTTGGGCGGCGTCATGCGGTGTGTCCCTCCTCAACAGGGGGGCGGTCCACACATGTGTGCGGCAACGGGAGGGTCGGTGGTTGACGTCTCGTTCGCCACCCCCGTCCTAGCCGCACGCACGCACCTGTGAACTGGCGGGTGGAGTTGGTGGAGACCTTTTCGGAAAGAAAGAAATAAAGAAAGAAAGATAATTTATTTGTCAAACCACCGGACCACCGTTATGTGCGGTTCGACATCTCCACTCAGAGCCCCCGTGGGCAGATGGCCCGCTCAAGCGGGTTTCCCTTCCCACGGTGGGCTCTCACTCGCCTGGACCGGGAGGCAGCCAAGGAGGCGGCCTTCCTCCAGGATTGGTTGTCGCCCCCTGTTGAGGTCCTGGACGTGGATGTCGCAGCGGTCCGACGCAGGGGGGCCCTGACCGAGGTATGCAATGCCAGCATGCCTCGGTCTCGCCGTCCGCCTCCCCGTCGTGCCGTCTATTGGTGGACGGAGGAACTGGCGGGGCTCCGTGCCTCCTGCGTGGCAGCCAGGAGGGCCCAAACACGGAGCCGTCGGCGCAGCGCCCGAAGCCAGGCAGACGAGGACCGCCTCTACGCCTCTTACCGAGAGGCGAAGGCGGTACTCAAGTCGGCAATGGGCGCTGCCAAAGACGCGGCGAGGGCCGAGATGCTCGAGGGTCTCGACAGGGATCCCTACGGGAGACCATACAAGGCGGCGCGGAACCAACTCCGCCCCTGTGGTCCCCCATTGACGGAGACCCTCGAGCCGGCGTTGCTGGATGGGGTGGTCCGGTCTCTGTTTCCGCGCAGGACCGACTTCACCCCACCAACGATGGACCCCCCGCAGGGGGCAGCTTCACCGGAGGAGGGGATCCCTCCGGTGACGGCGGAGGAACTTCGCGCGGGAGTTCTGAGCCTCCGCGCGAAGAAGACGGCCCCTGGGCCGGACGGCGTCCTTGCTCGGGTGTTGGCCATAGCTGCCGCTCAGATGGAGGACAGATTTCGGGAGCTTTTCAGCGCGTGTTTTACGGCTGGGAGGTTCCTGAAACTGTGGAAGGAGGGGCAGCTGTGCCTCCTCCGGAAGGAGGGACGCCCGGTGGATTCCCCCTCGGCGTACCGGCCCATCGTTCTGCTCGATGAGGTCGGTAAAATGTTCGAAGGGATCATCGCCTCCCGGCTCAGTGGCCTGTTGCGGGGAGTAGGGCCAGACCTGTCGGACGCCCAGTTCGGGTTCCGACAGGGGCGTTCGACCATCGACGCGCTGGCCCTACTCAAGGCCCAGGTGAAGGACGCGGTGGAGGCGGCGGAGGGGGTGTTGGCGGTGTCATAAGACATTGCCAACGCCTTCAACTCCGTCCCCCACTCGACCATATTGGAGGCAATCCGGTATCACGGAGTGCCCCAATACCTGAGGAACGTCCTGGCCAGCTACTTGGAGGACAGAGAGGTCCTCCTCGTGGATAAGCTGGCTAGGATGAGGCGGTACGCAGCCGAGTCCGGTGTTCCGCAGGGGTCTGTCTTAGGGCCTCCCCTGTGGAACATCGGCTTCGACTGGCTCTTGCGCGGAGCCCTCCTCCAGGGCACTGCCCGGGGGAGGAGCTTTTGGGAGGCGGCCTGTTTGGCCTTGGCTGGCGGATCCTTGGTCGCAGGAAGGATCCGCCGCCTAGGGTTGAGGGTGGCGCTGAACAAGACCGAGGCCGTGTTCTTTCACGGGCCTCGGCAGCGCTGCCCTCCTGACGCCCACATATTCGTGGAGGACGTCAGGATTGGGGTCCAGGCCCAGATGAAATTTCTGGGCCTGGTGCTGGACAGCAGTTGGCGCTTCGGCTCGCACTTCAGCGGGCTGTCGACGCGCCTGCTGAAGGCCGCGGACGCCCTGTCTTGGCTCCTCCCGAACCTGGGGGGGGGCCAACGCACGATGCCGGCGCTTATATGCCGGCATCCTGCGTAGCATGGCCCTCTACGGGGCCCCCATCTGGGCGGACTCCCTCCATAAGAGGGAGAATGCCACTGCCATCCGCAGGCCCCAAAGGGCCATTGCACTGCGGGTGGCGAGGGCTTACCGCTCAGTTGGGTTCACGGCGGCGTGCGCTCTGGCTGGCACCCCTCCTTGGGAGTTGGAGGCGTGGGTGCTAGCCAGAGTGTATGATTGGACGGCGCGGCGAAAGGCACTCGGGGAGCGCCCCGTCGCGGAAGAGTTGGAGGCCGTGCGGCGGGAGGCGATGGATGCCATCATCGTCCATTGGACGGAGGATCTCGCCTTCGCCACCTTTGGCCGCCGAACCCTGGACGCGCTCGGTCCAGTCTTGCGGGACTGGCTCGAGCGCTCCCACGGATTCCTCTCCTTCCGTCTGATGCAGGTGTTGTCCGGGCATGGCTGCTTCGGATCTCACCTGCACCGGATCGGGAGGGAGGAAACTCCGGCATGCCACGACTGCGGCGCGGCAGAGGACACGGCACAGCACACCTTCGAGGTGTGCCCGGCTTGGTCCGAGCTGCGCCGCAGTCTGACCGCGGTGGTCGGCCAGGACCTCTCACTTCCCGGCGTGGTCAGCGCCATACTGGAGAGTGAGAGGGCCTGGGCAGCGGTCGCCTCCTTTTGCGAGGCGGTTTTCTCGCAAAATGAGGCGGTGGAGCGCGAGCGGGAGGACGACCCTCTCGCTGCGCCGCTCCGAAGACGGAGAAGAGATCGGAGAAGACGTGGCCTTCTCCCTCCTCGTGCGCCTCGGGCGCCTGCGCCCGCATTGCACCCGTCACCACCTTCGTCGGACATTCCCGGCCCTCTCCCAACGGGGAGGGCGTGAAGGGCCGGCCGTGAAGGCGGGCGAACGTCGGAGGGGGACTGGACGTAAAGGCTGTGCCGATCTCCCAGTCCCCCTCCACTCAGACGATGCGGGAATGCCGCTGGGTTATTTTAGTGGGTATACCGGGCTAGCCCGGGGAGTCCCACATAGCCCCCCGTCCCCCGATGGGCGGGTATGCGTAATGCATTTTTTCCCAGCGCAAAAAAAACAAAAAATAAAATAATAAAAAGGCTGTGGGATCCCCGCACAGTGTTTGCGTCCACGTCGCGTCCCCCGGAAACGACCCAGTTTGTCACCGTAACGGAGTGGCAGACTGGGCTCGCCCAAAGTTCACTGTGCTCGTAGCTACCTAAATATTTTAAAGTTGTTTTTAAATATTTTATGCCTTGATTGCTACGAACCTGCGGGAGATTTTTATTATGCCTATACCCTCGCGGGACGCCTGCGGGCGGTTTTTAAAACCCAAAGGCCCTTCTCAGGGCCAACCCAAAGGCCCTTCTCAGGGCCAACCCAAAGGCCCTTCTTAGGGCCAATCTGACGCTTCAGCGTCAGAAGCTAGCCGCGCGCCGTCTGCGGCTAGCTTCTTTGGAACGGCGGACACGTTGTCGGACTCCGATAACGAGTCCATTATCAGCGTGTCCGACGCGGGCAACTCCCGGTCGCGAAACCGGGCCTTCCGCAAGGATGGGTCTGAGGGCTCCTCGGCCTCAGGCTCATCTCAGAAGAGGCAGTCGAAGGACAAAAAGCCGTCGACGATCGCGGACACCCAAGTGGTGGGTCTCGTTGACGCCCAACGCCAGTTGAATCTGGCTCGGCGGGTGCAGAAGCAGCAAGAGCTGGAGGAGGTGGTCGCTGCCAAGGAGCAGAGGGCGCGCGCCACCTGGGCCAAGTCTGGAAACGGTGCGTCCCAAGTCCTGTACGCAGACCAGTCCGTGGCCGAGCTGGCGCGGATGGCGGAGGAGGACGAGGAAGAGATCGCGGAGGTCGCCTCTAAGTCCTCAAATCTTAAGGGCACGTTTCAAAAGGCCCTTAAGTGCCGGGCCGCGAGCATGCGCGGCATCATAGAGGACTTGGTCCAGCGCACGGCGACCGACGAGACGCGGCAACTGCAGGCGACCGTCGATGACCTGCAATTGGAGATCAGCCAACTCCACCAGATGCTGGCTGACGCCACGGCCCGGCCACAACAGGCCGAAGCAAGACCTGCGGCAGAGGCCCCCCCCTCCAACCTTGAGGATATACTCCGCAAGGTGGTAATGGAGGAGAGGGCCTTCACGAGGGCCTGCATAGCAGGCATTGAGGACCGGCCACCGCCACTACGCACTGCGCAATGTGTGCCGCCAGCGGCCGGCCGGCAGGCCACGTAATGAAGGGGAGGATGTGCAATCCTCCCCTTAAGAGGGGCAAAGCGCAGGCGCCGGTCGGGCCTGCTGCTCGTCCAGGTCCAGCGCGTCCAGGGTTCGGCGGCCAAAGGTGGCGGAGGCGAGGTTCTCCGTCCAATGGACGATGATAGCGTCCCTCGCCTCCCGCCGCACGGCCTCCCGCTCCTCCGCGACGGGGTGCTCGCCTAGCGCCCTTCGCCGCGCCGTCCAATCGTACACTCTGGCTAGCACCCACGCCTCCAACTCCCAAGGAGGGGTGCCAGCCAGAGCGCACGCCGCCGGGAATCCCACCGAGCGGTAAGCCCTCGCCACCCGCAGTGCAATGGCCCTTTGGGGCCTGCGGATGGCGGTGGCATTGTCCCTCCTATGGAGGGAGTCCGCCCAGGTGGTGGCACCGTACAGGGCCATGCTACGCAGGATGCCGGCATACAAGCGCCGGCATCGTGCGTTGGGCCCCCCCAGGTTCGGGAGGAGCCAAGACAGGGCGTCCGCGGCCTTCAGCAGGCGCGTCGACAGCCCGCTGAAGTGTGGGCCGAAGCGCCACCTGCTATCCAGCACCAGGCCCAGATATTTCATCTGGGCCTGGACCCCTATCCTGACGTCCTCCACGAATATGTGGGCGTCAGGAGGGCAGCGCTGCCGAGGCCCGTGAAAGAACACGGCCTCGGTCTTGTACAGCGCCACCCTCAACCCTAGGCGGCGGATCATCCCTGCGACCAAGGATCCGCCAGCCGAGGCCAAACAGGCCGCCTCTCCGAAGCTCCTCCCTCGGGCAGTGAGGAGAGTGCCCTAGAGGAGGGCTCCCTGCAGGAGCCAATCGAATCCGATGTTCCACAGAGGGGGCCGTAAGACAGACCCCTGCGGAACACCGGACTCGGCTGCGTACCGCCTCATCCTGGCCAGCTTGTCCACGAGGAGGACCTCTCTGTCCTCCAAGTAGCTGGCCAGGACGTTCCTCAGGTATTGGGGCACTCCGTGATATCGGATTGCCTCTCCTCCTTGGCAATGTCGAATGACACCGACAACCCTCGAACATTTTACCGACCTCATCGAGCAGAACGATGGGCCGGTACACCGAGGGGGAATCCACCGGTCTGTGTGCAGTGAGGACTTCCAGGAAATCCTCAAAGTCCGTGAGAGGGCGGTTTGGGGAAATAGACCCCCACAAGGGCGACATCTCCCCACGCGGCGGCCATATATCCCGGTCCCCTCTCTAAGAGCGAGAGGGGAGGGGAGTCTGTGGAAGACCGCGCCACCAACGCCACCAAGCCGTCCCGGTCGCCCAGCCAAGTGCTAGGGACCGAGTAAGGCTCGGCGACCACCGCCAAGTCCACCAACCACTCAGCCATGGTCTGCATCAGCAGATCCTGGGCTGTCCGGCAGTGGTTGGTGTTCGCCTGGAGGATGCAATGTTCGATTGATACGGCCATCAATCGGACATCGCACCCCCTCCTCCGCAGCCACCGCGGTTCCTGCCTCCGGAACCACGGTGTTGGCAGCAGGCCCGTCCGGCGCCTGCACTTTGCCCCTCTTAAGGGGAGGATTGCACACCCTCCCCTTCATCACATGGCCTGCCGGGCGGCCACTGGCGGCACACACTGAGCAGTGCGGCGTGGCGGCCGTGCAGGAGGCGGACTTGTGGCCCTCCTTGCCGCAGCGGTAACAGCTGTCCGTCCTGTCGACCTTGGACGGACAGAAGGCACGGGTGTGGCCAATGCCGAAACACCTGTAGCATCGGAGAGGTTGGTCCTCCAGTGCTCGGACTGCACCCGAGCTAAACCCAAAGGTAAGCCGTCCTTTTTCAAGAACGGCTTTGGCAAAGGTGACTGGGCACTCCAGGCGAATGGTGCCCATGCCGCCCTGCACCGCTGCGACGCCGCAGCCCCCAATGGCTGCGACTTTCGCCACCACCTCCTCTTTAGTGACCGAGTCGTCTAGATCGGTCACCTCGATTGTCGCCGACTTTACTGGTCGGGTCACCTTGGCTGCGTCAGCGATGACCTCCTGCAGCTTGTCTGCGAAGAGGTCAGCACTGGCGCTGCCTTCCGCCCCCGGGAACTCGAATATTCGAGCCCCGGCTTGGGTCTGCCAGCAAGAGACTTTGCCGATCCCCAGTTGGGTGGGATCGGCATTGGCACGCGCCCGCAGAAGGATCGACGCGTACGTCTCCCCTCGCTCCGCAGCAGTTGTGGCCGGGCCGTGGCGTCAGCCAGCTTCTGGTGGAGTTGGCTGACCTCCAATTGCAGGCGATCCAATTGAGACGGTCGCCTGCAGTTGCCGCGTCTCGTCGGTCGCCGTGCGCTGGACCAACTCCTCTATGATGCCGCGCATGCTCGCGGCCCGACACTTAAGGGCCTTCTGAAAGGTACCCTTAAGGTTTGAGGACTTAGAGGCGATCTCCTCCTCGTCCTCCTCCGCCATCCGCGGCAGCTCGGCCACGGACTGGTCTGCGTACAAGACGCGGGACGCGCGGCTAGCCTCTGACGCCGAAGCGTGGGATTTGCCCTGAGAAGGGCCTTTTGGTTGGCCCTGAGAAGGGCCTTTGGGTTGGCCCTGAGAAGGGCCTTTTGGTTTATAAATCGCCCACAGGCGTCCCACGATGGTGTAGGCATTTAAAATAAAATAAAAGTAGTAAGATATAAGTCTCGGCTCCTCCCGAACCTGGGGGGGGCCCAACGCACGATGACGGCGGTTGTATGCTGGCATCCTGCGTAGCATGGCCCTATACGGGGCCCCCATCTGGGCGGACTCCCTCCACAGGAGGGAGAATGCTACCGCCATCCGCAGGCCCCAAAGGGCCATAGCACTACGGGTGGCGAGGGCTTACCGCTCGGTTTATGCTGGTCCGGCTCCACAGCCACTAGGGCGCACAAAATAATCTGTTAGCATTTGGAAACATTGTTGGACCGGCTGAAGATTGTAAAAAAAAAACAATATTTGCATTGTATAGACTCAATTTTATTTAGCAATGTATAATTTCATCCATTTTAACGGCACATGTGTGAGTACTGTGTACCTTAAACTTAAGCTATAGCTATCAGTTTTAGGTTTGTTTTTGACTTGAATGTACCCTGGCGGTTGGGAGTGTCATGCTCACACAAAAATCTGGCTGATGGTGGCGTATGTGTTGGATCATTTGGCTCCCTTCAAAATGGTTGAGCCGAATGGTGCTAGCGCATGCGTCATGTTCGTGAACGGGCGCTGTCAGTTGGGACTGGTCATTTCTCAGTTGCCATGGTTTATTTTAAATATTTCTTTGAATTGTTCCTTTTTTTCCCGGACGCTTTTATCCTGCTCGTCTTTTACATCGTTCTCACATGTTTGTATAATTTCAACTTGATGTAAACAAAAATTTGTAACAATTTATTATTTTTTAAAAGAGTGTCCGTGGAGTTTCTTGCACGTTCTTCTCCATAGAGATCTACGCTTTGGAACGTGCAAATAGCTTCATCTTGTTGGACTGACCGACCTTGACAATTCAAAAGTGCCTGTAAATGGTTTATTTGAAATATACGATTTGATTTGATTTGATTTGATTTGGTGGAGTTCTCACCTGCACCGGATCGGGAGGGAGGAGACTCTGGCGTGCCAAGAGTGCGGCGCGGCGGAGGACACGGCACAGCACACCCTTGAGGTGTGCCCAGCTTGGTCCGAGCTGCGCCGCAGTCTCACCGCGGTGGTCGGCCAGGACCTCTCACTACCCGGCGTGGTCAGCTCCATGCTGGAGAGTGAGGTGGCCTGGGCAGCGGTCGCCTCCTTTTGCGAGGCGGTTATCTCGCAAAAAGAGGCGGCGGAGCGCGAGCGGGAGGACGACCCTCTCGCTGCGCCGCTCCGTAGGCGAAGAAGAGGCCGTTGAAGGCGGGGCCTTATCCCTCCTCGTGTTGGTGACGGGCGGGCGACAGGCGCGGGGGCGCCTTCGCCCGCATTGCACCCGTCGGACATTCCCGGCCCTCCCCCTACGGGAAGGGCGTGAAGAGCCCGCCGTGGAGGCGGGCGGACGTCGGAGGGGGACTGGACGTAAAGGTGTGCCGATCTCCCAGTCCCTCTCCACTCAGACGATGCGGGAATGCCGCTGGGTTATTTTAGTGGGTATATCGGGCTAGCCCGGGGAGTCTCACATAGCCCCCCATCCCCCGATGGGAGGGTATGCGTAATGCATTTTTTCCCAGCGCAAAAAAAAAAAAAAAAAGTTTAGGTTAGGTTGGGGGACCCCCTCACAGTACTTGCGTCCACGTCGCGTCCCCTGGAAGCGACCCAGTTCTGTCACCGTAACGGAGTGGCAGACTGGGATTGGCCAAATTGCACTGTGGTTCGTAGCTACCAAATATTTTGAACTCTTTTTTTAAATATTTTATGCCGTTTTAGTTACGATTCTGCGGAGGCTTTTTATCTTTTAAAATGCCTACGCCCTCGCGGGATGCCCGGGGGCGGAACGCAGCGCCAGCACTGACCTCTTCGCAGCCAAGCTGCAGGAGGTCATCGCTGACGCAGCCAAGGTGGCCCGACCGGTAAAGTCGGCGGCCCTTGAGGTGACGGACTTGGACGACTCCGTCACCAAGGAGGAGGTGGTGGCGAACGTCGCAGCCATTGGGGAATGCGGTGCTACAGGTGCTTTGGCATCGGCCACACCCGAGCCATTTTTCCGTCCTCGGTCGACAGGACGGACAGCTGTTCCGTCCCGCTGTGGCTAGGTCGGCCACAAGACCGCCTCCTGTACGGCCGCCACACCGCACTGCGCCGTGTGTGCAGCCAGCGGCCGGCCGGCAGGCCACGTAATGAAGGGGAGGATGTGCAATCCTCCCCTTAAGAGGGGCAAAGCGCAGGCGCCGGTCGGGCCTGCTGCTCGTCCAGGTCCAGCGCGTCCAGGGTTCGGCGGCCAAAGGTGGCGGAGGCGAGGTTCTCCGTCCAATGGACGATGATAGCGTCCCTCGCCTCCGCCGCACGTCCTCCCGCTCCTCCGCGACGGGGCGCTCGCCTAGCGCCCTTCGCCGCGCCGTCCAATCGTACACTCTGGCTAGCACCCACGCCTCCAACTCCCAAGGAGGGGTGCCAGCCAGAGCGCACACCGCCGAGAACCCCACCGAGCGGTAAGCCCTCGCCACCCGCAGTGCAATGGCCCTTTGGGACCTGCAGATGGCGGTGGCATTGTCCCTCCTATGGAGGGAGTCCGCCCAGGTGGTGGCACCGTACAGGGCCATGCTACGCAGGATGCCGGCATACAAGCGCCGGCATCGTGCGTTCGGCCCCCCCAGGTTCGGGAGGAGCCAAGACAGGGCGTCCGCGGCCTTCAGCAGGCGCGTCGACAGCCCGCTGAAGTGTGGGCCGAAGCGCCAACTGCTGTCCAGCACCAGGCCCAGATATTTCATCTGGGCCTGGACCCCTATCCTGACGTCCTCCACGAATATGTGGGCGTCAGGAGGGCAGCGCTGCCGAGGCCCGTGAAAGAACACGGCCTCGGTCTTGTTCAGCGCCACCCTCAACCCTAGGCGGCGGATCATCCCTGCGACCAAGGATCCGCCAGCCGAGGCCAAACAGGCCGCCTCTCCGAAGCTCCTCCCCCGGGCAGTGAGGAGAGTGCCCTGGAGGAGGGCTCCCCGCAGGAGCCAATCGAATCCGATGTTCCACAGAGGGGGCCCTAAGACAGACCCCTGCGGAACACCGGACTCGGCTGCGTACCGCCTCATCCTGGCCAGCTTGTCCACGAGGAGGACCTCTCTGTCCTCCAAGTAGCTGGCCAGGACGTTCCTCAGGTATTGGGGCACTCCGTGATATCGGATTGCCTCCAATATAGTCGAGTGGGGGACGGAGTTGAAGGCATTGGCAATGTCGAATGACACCGACAACCCTCGAACATTTTACCGACCTCATCGAGCAGAACGATGGGCCGGTACGCCGATGGGGGAATCCACCGGGCGTCCCTCCTTCCGGAGGAGGCATAGCAAGCAAGAGGGGCCCTCTTTCCACAGTTTCTGGAACCTCCCAGCCGTAAAACACCTCCTCCACAGGCTCCGAGTGTAAGCCCTCCTGGCTGCCACACAGGGGGCTCGGAGCCCCGCCAGTTCCTCCGTCCACCAATACACGGCACGACGGGGAGGCGGACGGCGAGACCGAGGCAGACTGGCATTACACACCTCGGTTAGGGATTCCCTGAGCCGGACCGCTGCGGCGTCGACGTCCTGGACCTCAACAGTGGGCGACAGCCAATCTTGGAGGAAGGCCGCCTCCTTGGCTGCCTCCCGGTCCAGGCGAGTGAGAGCCCACCGTGGGAAGGGAGACCCGCTAGAGCGGGCCATCTGCCCACGGGGGCTCTGGGTGGAGATGTCGAACCGCACATAGCGGTGGTCCGACAAGGTCTCCACCAACTTCACCCGCCAGTTCACAATGCGTGCGGCAAGGACGGGGGTGGCAAACGTGACGTCAACCACCGACCCTCCCCGTTGCCGCACGCATGTGTGGACCGCCCCCCTGTTGAGGAGGGACACGCCGCATGACGCCGCCTAAAACTCGACGGCGCGTCCCCGGACGTTGCACGAGGCAGCCGGGTTGCCCCATGCCACCGACTTGGCGTTCAGGTCGCCCAACACGACGACCTGGCGCGGCGACGCTCTCCCTACGGCTGCAGTGAGGACTTCCAGGAAATCCTCAAAGTCCGTGAGAGGGCGGTTTGGGGAAATAGACCCCCACAAGGGCCACATCTCCCCACGCGGCGGCCACATATCCCGGTCCCCTCTCTAAGAGCGAGAGGGGAGGGGAGTCTGTGGAAGACCGCGCCACCAACGCCACCAAGCCGTCCCGGTCGCCCAGCCAAGTGCTAGGGACCGAGTAAGGCTCGGCGACCACCGCCATATCCACCAACCACTCAGCCATGGTCTGCATCAGCAGATCCTGGGCTGTCCGGCAGTGGTTGGTGTTCGCCTGGAGGATGCAATGTTCGATTGATAGGGCCATCGGACATCGCACCCCCCTCCTTCGCAGCCACCGCGGTTCCGGCCTCGGGAACCTCGATGCTAGCGGCAGGCCCGACTGGTGCCTGCGCTTTTCCTTGTCGCAGCGGTAACAGCTGTCCGTCCTATCGACCTTGGACGGACAGAGGGCTCGGGTATGACCGATGCCGAAGCACCTGTAGCAGCGCAATGGCTGGTCCACAAGTGCCCGGACCGCACCCGAGCTGAAGCCGATTAGCCGTCCTTTATTAAGGACGGCTTTGGCAACGGCGACTGGGCACTCTAGGCGAATAGTGCCCATGCCGCCGCGGCCGGGCCTAATATTCCGGCCTTGCACCGCTGCGACGCCGCAGCCCCCAATGGCTGCGACCTTCGCCACCACCTCTTCCTTGGTGACCGAGTCGTCCAAGTCGGTCACCTCAATGGCTGCCGACTTGATCGGCCGGGCCACCTTGGCCGCGTCCGCGATGACCTCCTGCAGCTTGGTTGCGAAGAGGTCAGCGCTGGCGCTGCCCTCCTCCCCCGGGAACTCGAAAATACGAGCCCCGGCTTGGGTCCGCCGGCAAGAGACTTTGCCGATCCCCAGTTGGGTGGGATCGGCATTGGCACGCGCCCGCAGAAGGATCGACGCGTACGTCTCCCCTCGCTCCGCAGCCTCCGCGGTGAGCGTCACCACGACGGCTGCGGACTTTGGTTGGACGAGCGTCATTTTCCCTATCCCTTTTCCCTTGCCGGACCCAGGTGTGGTGGCGGGGACGGCGGGGACGGCGGGGACGGCCGGAGCTGCCTTGCTGGCTTTGCCCCTTCCTTTCCTCTTACCGGTCGTTTTCGACTGGCCGGGAGGCGTGGTGGCGGGGACGGCAGGGACGGTCGCTGCCGCCTTCTTGCCCTTGCCCTTACCCTTGCCCTTCCTGACCACTTCGGTCCAACCCTGCTGGTTGGACGGGTGATCGAAGGGAGAAGGGCGTCTTCCTCCATAGAGGACGGCCCCGGCTCGCTGCGCCTCTTGTCCGCCGCAAGCGGTGGTCGGAGGCGCTTCTCCGGCAAGAGCCGGTACTCAATGCCTGCTATGCAGGCCCTCGTGAAGGCCCTCTCCTCCATTACCACCTTGCGGAGTATATCCTCAAGGTTGGAGGGGGGGGGCCTCTGCCGCAGGTCTTGGTTCGCCTGCCTGTTGTGGCCGGGCCGTGGCGTCAGCCAGCTTCTGGTGGAGTTGGCTGACCTCCAATTGCAGGCGATCCAATTGAGACGGTCTTCTGCAGTTGCCGCGTCTCGTCGGTCGCCGTGCGCTGGACCAACTCCTCTATGATGCCGCGCGTGCTCGCGGCCCGACACTTAAGGGCCTTCTGAAAGGTACCCTTAAGGTTTGAGGACTTAGAGGCGATCTCCTCCTCGTCCTCCTCCGCCATCCGCGGCAGCTCGGCCACGGACTGGTCTGCGTACAAGACGCGGGACGCGCCGTACCCAGCCTTGGCCCGGGCAGCGCGCGCCCTTTGCTCCTTAGCAGCGACCCGCTCCTTCAGCTCTTGCTGGAGCTGCGCCTTCCGAGCCAGGCCTAACTGGCGTTGGGCATCCAAAAGACCTACGTCGTGGGTGTCTACGGCAGTCGTCGGCTTTTTTGCCTTCGATAAGAAAAGATAAGATAAGATAAGATCATTTGTTTGCCCAAAACATGAGTATACACACACATGGCATACAAGATGTTACAATTAAATTACATAATATATCAGTCGATTTCCGCGTTGTGCCCGAGGCCGAGGAGCCATCGGAGCCATCCTTCAAGAAGGTCCGCTTTCGCGACCGGGAGTCGCCCGCGTCTGAAACGCTGATGACAGACTCGTTGTCGGAGTCCGACATTAAGTCCGCCGTACCGAAGAGGCTAGCCGCAGACGGCGCGCGGCTAGCCTCTGACGCCGAAGCGTCGGATTTGCCCTGAGAAGGGCCTTTTGGTTGGCCCTGAGAAGGGCCTTTGGGTTGGCCCTGAGAAGGGCCTTTTGGTTTTAAAAATCGCCCGCAGGCGTCCCACGATGGTGTAGGCATTTAAAATAAAATAAAAGTAGTAAAATATAAGTCTTGGCTCCTCCCGAACCTGGGGGGCCCAACGCACGATGCCGGCGGTTGTATGCTGGCATCCTGCGTAGCATGGCCCTATACGGGGCCCCCATCTGGGCGGACTCCCTCCACAGGAGGGAGAATGCTACCGCCATCCGCAGGCCCCAAAGGGCCATTGCACTTCGGGTGGCGAGGGCTTACCGCTCGGTGGAGTTCTCACCTGCACCGGATCGGGAGGGAGGAGACTCTGGCGTGCCAAGAGTGCGGCGCGGCGGAGGACACGGCACAGCACACCCTTGAGGTGTGCCCAGCTTGGTCCGAGCTGCGCCGCAGTCTCACCGCGGTGGTCGGCCAGGACCTCTCACTACCCGGCGTGGTAAGTTCCATGCTGGAGAGTGAGGTGGCCTGGGCAGCGGTCGCCTCCTTTTGCGAGGCGGTTATCTCGCAAAAAGAGGCGGCGGAGCGCGAGCGGGAGGATGACCCTCTCGCTGCGCCGCTCCGTAGGCGAAGAAGAGGCCGTAGAAGGCGGGGCCTTCTCCCTCCTCGTGGTGGTGACGGGCGGGCGACAGGCGCGGGGGCGCCTTCGCCCGCATTGCACCCGTCGGACATTCCCGGCCCTCCCCCTACGGGAAGGGCGTGAAGGGCCCGCCGTGGAGGCGGGCGGACGTCGGAGGGGGACTGGACGTTAAGGTGTGCCGATCTCCCAGTCCCTCTCCACTCAGACGATGCGGGAATGCCGCTGGGTTATTTTAGTGGGTATACCGGGCTAGCCCGGGGAGTCTCACATTGCCCCCCATCCTCCGATGGGAGGGTATGCGTAATGCATTTTTCCCCAGCGCAAAAAAAAAAAAAGTTTAGGTTAGGTTGGGGGACCCCCTCACAGTACTTGCGTCCACGTCGCGTCCCCTGGAAACGACCCAGTTCTGTCACCGTAACGGAGTGGCAGACTGGGATTGGCCAAATTGCACTGTGCTTTCGTAGCTACCAAATATTTTTAACTCTTGTTTTAAATATTTTATGCCGTTTTAGTTACGATTCTGCGGAGGCTTTTTATCTTTTAAAATGCCTACGCCCTCGCGGGATGCCTGCGGGCGGTTTTTAAAACCTATAGGCCCTTCTCAGGGCCAACCCAAAAGCCCTTCTCAGGGCCAACCAAAAGGCCCTTCTCAGGGCCAATCCGACGCTTCGGCGTCAGAGGCTAGCCGCGCGCCGTCTGCGGCTAGCCTCTTCGGTACGGCGGACTCGTTCTCGGACTCCGACAACGAGTCCGTGATCAGTGTCTCAGACGCGGGCGACTCTCGGTCGTGGAAGCGGGCCTATCTAAAGGATGGGTCCGAGGGCTCCTCGGCCTCGGATTCGGCGAGGAAGTCGAAGGCAAAAAAGCCGACGACAGCCGCAGACACCCATGACGTGGGTCTCTTGGACTCTTGGGAGCGGGTCGCTGCCAGTGAGCAACGGGCGCGCACTGCCCGGGCTAAGTCCAGCTACGGCGCGTCCCGCGTTCATTAAGCGGACCACTCCCTCGCCGAGTTGGAGCGGATGGCGGAGGAGGACGAGGAGAAGATCGCAGAGGTCGCCTCTAAGTCCTCCAATCTAAAAGGGATCTTCCAAAAGGCCCTTAAGTGCAGGGCCGCGAACATGCGCGGCATAATTGAGGAGTTGGTGCAGCGTCAGGCGACCGACGAAACGCCGCACTTGCAGGCGAAAGTCGATCGGCTGCAGTCGGAAGTCAGCCAGCTTCACCTGCGAAGCTGGCTGAGGCCACGGCCCGGCCACAACTGGCCGAAGCAAGACCTGCGGCCGAGGCCCCCCCCTCCAACCTTGAGGATATACTCCGCAAGGTGGTAATGGAGGAGAGGGCCTTCACGAGGGCCTGCATAGCAGGCATAGAGGACCGGCTCTTGCCGGAGAAGCGCCTCCGTCCGCCACTTGCAGCGGACAAGAGGCGCAGCGAAGCAGGGCCGTCCTCTCAGGACGAAAACGCCCTTCTGCCTTCGACCACCCCATCCAACCAGCAAAGTTGGACCGAAGTGGTCAGGAAGGGGAAGGGCAAGGGCAACAAGGTGGCAGCGGCCGTCCCTGCCGTCCCCGCCACCACGCCTCCCGGCCAGTCGCCGAGGACTGGTAAGGGAAAGAGGAAGGGCAAGGCCAGCAAGGCAGCGCCGGCCGTCTCCGCCATCCCTGCCGTCCCCGCCACCACGCCTGGGTCAGGCAAAGGAAAGGGGAAGGGGAAAAGGACACTCGTCCCCCCGAAGTCCGCAGCCGTCGTGGTGACGCTCACCGCGGAGGCTGCGGAGCGAGGGGAGACGTACGCGTCCATCCTTTTGCGGGCGCGTGCCAATGCCGATCCCACCCAACTCGGGATCGGCAAAGTCTCTTGCCGGCGGACCCAAGCCGGGGCTCGTATTTTCGAGTTCCCGGGGGCGGAGGGCAGCGCCAGCGCTGACCTCTTCGCAACCAAGCTGCAGGAGGTCATCGCGGACGCGGCCAAGGTGGCCCGGCCGATCAAGTCGGCAGCCATTGAGGTGACCGACTTGGACGACTCGGTCACCAAGGAGGAGGTGGTGGCGAAGGTCGCAGCCATTGGGGGCTGCGGCGTCGCAGCGGTGCAAGGCCGGAACATTAGGCCCGGCCGCGGCGGCATGGGCACTATTCGCCTAGAGTGCCCAGTCGCCGTTGCCAAAGCCGTCCTTAATAAAGGACGGCTAATCGGCTTCAGCTCGGGTGCGGTCCGGGCACTTGTGGACCAGCCATTGCGCTGCTACAGGTGCTTCGGCATCGGTCACACCCAAGCCCTCTGTCCGTCCAAGGTCGATAGGACGGACAGCTGTTACCGCTGCGACAAGGAAAAGCGCAGGCGCCAGTCGGGCCTGCCGCTAGCACCGAGGTTCCCGAGGCCGGAACCGCGGTGGCTGCGAAGGAGGGGGGTGCGATGTCCGATGGCCCTATCAATCGAACATCGCATCCTTCAGGCGAACACCAACCACTGCCGGGCAGCACAGGATCTGCTGATGCAGACCATGGCTGAGTGGTTGGTGGACTTGGCAGTGGTCGCCGAGCCTTACTCGGTCCCTGGCCATTGGCTGGGCGACCGAGACGGCTTGGTGGCGTTGGTGGCGCGGTCTTCCACAGATTCCCCTCCCCTCTCGCTTTTAGAGAGGGGACTGGGATACGTGGCCGCCGCGTGGGGAGATGTGGCCCTTGTAGGGGTCTATTTCTCCCCAAACCGCCCTCTCACGGACTTTGAGGACTTCCTCGAGGTCCTCACTGCAGCTGTAGGGAGGGCGTCGCCGTGCCAGGTCGTCGTGTTGGGCGACCTGAACGCCAAGTCGGTGGCATGGGGCAACCCGGCTGCCTCGTGCAACGTCCGGGGACGCGCCGTCGAGTTTTGGGCGGCGTCATGCGGCGTGTCCCTGCTCAACAGGGGGGCGGTCCACACATGCGTGCGGCAACGGGGAGGGTCGGTGGTTGACGTCTCGTTTGCCACCCACGTCCTTGCCGCACGCATTGTGAACTGGCGGGTGGAGTTGTTGGAGACCTTGTCGGACCACCGCTATGTGCGATTCGACATCTTTGGTTGGCTAATTGGCTTTTGCTGTGAGCGGACGTGCCGAAGAATTATAAAATTAATAAATAAAAACTCGCTGAATCGTGACCTGGTTTTACCTACTGGCCGGATAATTCTGTGAAACGTAGGCATAATTTTTGCTTGTTATCTGTCGCATCAACTGCAAGAGCTTAAGATGAAAGTTGGAGCCTCCAATCAAAATACGGGATCTTCCTTTGCTGATATGGTGAAGAAAGGTACCAACAAATTTATTCAGCCCTTAAATTTAAGCTCAGTGACCTTCTATCCCAACGACAAACTGAAGTCTATTGAGGAGACAAAGTCACTTGTACAAAAAATTATATGCCCAGAACAAATGAAAATACAAGTAAGAGGACTACGCAAGACAAAAAATAGCGGTGTCATCATCAGCACTGAGAGCAAGGACGACATAGATAAGGTAAAGAAATCGATGCAGTCTTCAAATTCAGGCCTTACAGTCGACGAAACTCAGAAAAGAAAACCTAGAGTCGTAATTATCGGAGTGCCCTCATCCATGCAAGATAAAGAAGTTATTACTTGTTTGTTCAACCAAAACCTAGCCGAAAAACTTCAGGATTGCAGCCTCGACAGTTTTTTGTCCTACATTAAGCTGAGCCACAAGTCAGGTAAGAAGGATGCTGACACATGTCATTTTGTAATTGAAGTGTCGGCACAGATACGTAAAGCCCTGATATGTAAAGACAGAGTATTTATTAATTGGTCTTCCTGCCCTGTGAGAGACTTCACCCTAGTCACACGATGTTATAAGTGCCAGCAATACGGACATGCGGCTAAATCGTGTCGGGAGACCACCTACACGTGTGGCCATTGTGGTGAAGTAGGTCATTCCATCAAAGAATGCACTAAAAAAACAGAGGAACCAAAATGCGCTACTTGCTTGCACTTCAAAAAGCCAAGCAATCATAAGACAGGTGCAGCGGACTGTCCGGCAAAAATTATGGCAGAAAATAGGTACATAAACTCTATTGATAATGGAGGCGCCTAGGAGCGCCGTAAATTACGATTCTTTTTGGCCTTTTCTGTTAATTTTAATAATAATTTAATATGATTAATAATCTAATTAGTGACATAGATAATTTCTCTGTATCTCAATCAGAAGTTTGTGACGTTGAACAGTGCAAACACTTTCTCTCCTCTTATACTAATCCATTAACCATATTAACCCAAACCATTCGCAGTGTTTTAAAGAATTTCGACACATTTAGCATTTTTCTAAAACGTCTAGACGTAAATTGTGACATTATTGTCCTAACTGAATGTTCGTTTGCTAAACAATATAACATACCACAAATCCCGGGGTATTGTATGTATAAGAGTAACTCAATTTCCAATCAGAACGATGGGGTGATAGTGTATGCAAGAGATCATCTAAATGTGTCAGTCGTGGAACCAAACATGCACGACTGTAGCAGATTGTTAGTTAAAATCGGAGCAGAATTTGCGATATATATCGATCTCCCTCTTTTACGAATATAAACAATTTTACTAACTCTCTAAACGAAACCTTGCAGAACCTATCATCCTTCAAAATATTATTTTAACTGGAGATATTAATAGCAATATCCTTTCTGGAAGGGCAGACGCTTCAGCTGAAGAGTATCTGAACCTATGCGCGTTCCATGGTTTGCTTCCCACTCATACGCTCCCTACACATCAAAGTGGCTCCTGCTTGGATCATATGATGCTCAAGACCAATTTCCCTGCACTTACCCTTGTAACGAATTCAACAATAACCGATCACAGTGCTAACCTACTTATTCTTAATTGTAAATTTCCTAATGTGGCCTCTCGCACAGTCTCTAAATTAAATGTACACAAACTTGAAGAAGATTTACGCAATATTAATTTTGACCCAGTCTACTATTCCGCTGATCCGCAGTTTTGTATGTTGTACCTAATTAAAAAAGTGCAACATGCTATTCAGAAAAACACGGTCACATCTCGATTAAATAACAAATATTGCAATATAAAGCCATGGATCACGGCCTGGCTTATACGTTGTATGAAAAATAGAGATAAATTGCATATGAAATCTAAAGCAAATCCGGATAATTTAATATTGCAAATTTCATATAAGCGATATCGTAACTTTTGTAACGACCTCTTAAAAAAAGTAAAACGCAATTACGAAACCACTGCACTAAAAGAGGCTGGTACAGATAACAAAAAGATCTGGAAAATAATTAAAAATGTGACGTATAATTCAAAACAGAATGAGTCTTCTTCGGGTTTGTTACAAGCACATTCATCACAGTTAACATCTGCGAATATTGCAAATAATTTCTTTGTTAATGTGGGCAAGTGTCTAGCTGAACAAACTCAGGGACAATCACAGCACCTAACAAGCACATTGTTTGCATCTAGCACTAGTTTATCATCCTTTGTGTTATTAGATACTGACGAGGCGGAAGTGGAAAGGATTATTATGGGTCTAAAAGTAGACTGTGCAGTTGGCTGGGATAATATATCTAATAAAATTATCAAGCAATTCAAAAACCTTTTAGTACCACCATTAACTTGCATTTTCAATAAATGTTTAACTACAGGGGTGTTCCCCAAGTGCTTAAAAAAAGCTGTTATTGTCCCAGTGTACAAATCAGGGAGTAAAGACCAAGTGACTAATTATAGGCCTATTTCCTTACTGCCTTCTATGTCTAAAATATAAGAAAAGATTATAAACAATAGGCTTTATAAATATTTGGAGGACAAATCTATTCTCTCTAGACGGCAGTTTGGATTTAGACCTAAAATATCTACAGATAATGCCGTACACCATCTGACTGACTATCTAGCACAAGAACTCGATAAAGGTAACCACGATACGTGGCCGCCGCGTGGGGAGATGTGGCCCTTGTGGGGGTCTATTTCTCCCCAAACCGCCCTCTCACGGACTTTGAGGATTTCCTGGAAGTCCTCACTGCAGCCGTAGGGATGGCGTCGCCGCGCCAGGTCGTGGTGTTGGGCGACCTGAACGCCAAGTCGGCAGCCTGGGGCAACCCGGCTGCCTCATGTAACGTGCGGGGACGCGCCGTCGAATTTTGGGCGGCGTCATGCGGCGTGTCCCTCCTCAACAGGGGGGCGGTCCACACATGCGTGCGGCAACGGGGAAGGTCGGTGGTTGACGTCTCGTTTGCCACCCCCGTCCTTGCCGCACGCATTGTGAACTGGCGGGAGGAGTTGGTGGAGACCTTGTCGGACCACCGTTATGTAAGGTTCGACAACTCCACCCAGGGCCCCCGTGGGCAGATGGCCCGCTCTAGCGGGTCTCCCTTCCCACGGTGGGCTCTCACTCGCCTGGACCGGGAGGCAGCCAAGGAGGCGGTCTTCCTCCAGGACTGGCTGTCGCCCCCTGTTGAGGTACAGGACGTCGACGCCGCAGCGGTCCGGGTCAAAGGGTCCCTGACCGAGGTGTGCGATGCCGGCATGCCTCGGTCTCGCCGTCGACCTCCCCGTCGTGCCGTTTACTGGTGGTCAGAGGAACTGGCGGGGCTCCGTGCCTCTTGCGTGGTGGCCAGGAGGGAATACACGCGGAGCCGTCGGCGCAGCGCCCGAAGTCAGACAGACGAGGACCGCCTCTACGCCTCTTACCGAGAGGCAAAGGCGGTCCTCAAGTCAGCAATGGGCGCTGCCAAAGACGCGGCGAGAAGATGCTCGAGGGTCTCGATAGGGATCCCTTTGGGAAACCATACAAGGCGGCGCGGAACCAACTCCGCCCCCATGGTCCCCCATTGACGGAGACCCTCGAGCCGGCGATGCTAGATGGGGTAGTCCGGTCTCTGTTTCCGCGCAGGACCGACTTCACCCCACCAACGATGGACCCCCCGCAGGGGGCGGCTTCACCGGAGGAGGGGATCCCTCCGGTGACGGCGGAGGAATTTCGCGCGAGGGTTCTTAGCCTCCGCGCGAAGAAGACGGCCCCTGGGCCGGACGGCGTCCCTGCACGGGTGGTGGCCATAGCTGCCGCTCAGATGGAGGACCGGTTTCGGGACCTTTTCAGCGCGTGCTTTACGACTGGGAGGTTCCCGAAATCGTGGAAGGAGGGGCAGCTGTGCCTCCTCCGAAAGGAGGGATGCCCGGCGGACTCCCCCTTGGCATACCGGCCCATCGTTCTGCTCGATGAGGTCGGTAAAATGTTCGAGGGGGTCATCGCCTCCCGGCTCAGTGGCCTGTTGCGGGGAGTAGGGCCAGACCTGTCGGAACCCGAACTGGGCGTCCGACAGGGACGTTCGACCATCGACGCACTGGCCCTACTCAAGGCCCAGGTAAAGGACGCGGTGGAGGCGGGGGAGGGGGTGTTGGCGGTGTCATTCGACATTGCCAATGCCTTCAACTCCGTCCCCCACTCGACCATATTGGAGGCACTCCGGTATCACGGAGTGCCCCAATACATGCGGAACGTCCTGGCCAGCTACTTGGAGGACAGAGGGGTCCTCCTCGTGGACAAGCTGGCCAGGATGAGACGGTACGCAGCCGAGTCCGGTGTTCCGCAGGGGTCTGTCTTAGGGCCCCCCCTGTGAAACATCGGCTTCGACTGGACTGCGGGGAGCCCTCCTCCAGGGCACGAGTGTCATCTGCTACGCGGATGACACTCACCTCACTGCCCGGGGGAGGAGCTTCGGAGAGGCGGCCTGTTTGGCCTCGGCTGGCGGATCCTTGGTCGCAGGGAAGATCCGCCGCCTAGGGCTGAGGGTGGCGCTGAACAAGACCGAGGCCGTGTTCTTCCACGGGCCTCGGCAGCGCTGCCCTCCTCACGCCCACATATTCGTAGAGGACGTCAGGATAGGGGTCCAGGCCCAGATGAAATATCTGGGCCTGGTGCTGGACAGCAGGTGACGCTTCGGCCCACACATCAGCGGGCTGTCGACGCCCCTGCTGAAGGCCGCGGACGCCCTGTCTTCGCTCCTCCCGAACCTGGGGGGGCCCAACGCACGATGCCGGCGCTTGTATGCCGGCATTCTGCGTAGCATGGCCCTGTACGGGGCCCCCATCTGGGCGGACTCCCTCCACAGAAGGGAGAATGCCACCGCCATCCGCAGGCCCCAAAGGGCCATTGCACTGCGGGTGGCGAGGGCTTACCGCTCGGTGAGGTTCTCGGCGGCGTGCGCTCTGGCTAACACCCCTCCTTGGGAGTTGGAGTCGTGGGTGCTCGCCAGAGTGTACGAGTGGACAGCGCGGCGAAGGGCGCTCGGAGATCGGCCCGTCGCGGAGGAGCGGGAGGCCGTGCGGCGGGAGGCCGTGCGGCGGGAGGCGAGGCCGGAGGACCTCGCCACCGCCGCCTTTGGCCGCCGAACCCTGGACGCGCTCGGTCCAGTCCTGCGAGACTGGCTTGAGCGCTCCCACGGATTCCTCTCCTTCAGTCTGGTGCAGGTGTCATCCGGGCATGGCTGTTTCGGATCGCACCTGCACCGGATTGGGAGGGAGGAAACTCCCGCGCGCCGTCTGCGGCTAGCTTCTTTGGTACGGCGGACTCGTTGTCGGACTCCGACAACGAGTCTGTGATTAGCGTCTCGGACGCGGGCGACTCCAGGTCGCGGAAGCGAGCCTATCTCAAGGATGGGTCCGGGGGCTCCTCGGCCTCAGGCACATCGAGGAAGCCGAAGGCCAAGAAGCCGACGACGGTCGCGGACACCCACGTCGTGGGTCTCGCGGACGCCGAATGCCAATTGGATCTGGCTCAGCGGCCGCAGCGCCAGCAGGAGCTGGAGGAGCGGGTTGCTGTGAAGGAGCAACGGGCTCGACTGCGCGGACCAAATCCGGCTACGGCGCGTCCCGCGTGCTGTACGCGGACTACTCGTTGGCTGAGCTGGAGCGGATGGCGGAGGAGGACGAGGAGGAGATCGCGGAGGTCACCACTAAGTCCTCAAATCTTAAGGGCACCTTCCAGAAGGCCCTTAAATGTAGGGCCGCGAGCATGCGCGGTGTCGTGGCTGAGCTGGTCAAGCGCAAGACCACCGAGGAGACGCGGCAGCTGCAGGCGACAGTGGATCGCCTGCAATCGGAGGTTAGCCAGCTTCATCAGAAGCTGGCTGAGGTCACGGCTCGGCCAAACCAGGCCGAACCGAGACCTGCAGCAGAAGCCCCCTCCTCCAACCTTGAGGATGTCATCCGAAAGGTCGTTATGGACGATTACTAGCAAATAAATTTATAGATTTTTTTAATTTTTTTGCAGTTATATGCGAGCCAGCCGCTCGTTTGAGGAGTCTGGAGACGCGTTGCTAGCCAGAGCGTTTTCGGGATTAAGACAGGAAGAAAAATGTGCACCGTGGTCTAAAAACCACTACTAGCAAATAAATTTATAGATTTTTTTTTTTTGCAGATCTTTGCGAGCCAGCCGCACGTTTGAGGTGTCTGGAGACGCGTAGCTAGCTAGAGCGCTTTCGGGATTTAGACAGGAAGAAAAATGTGCACCCTGGTCAAAAAACCACTACTAGCAAATAAATTTATCGCCTCCACTCCACTCGTACACTCTGCCAGCCGCTCGTTTGAGGAGTCTGGAGAAGCGTTGCTAGCCAGAGCGTTTTCGGGATTTAGACAAGAAGAAAAATGTGCACCGTGGTCAAAAAACCACTACTAGCAAATAAATATGTAGATTTTTTTTAATTTTTTGCAGTTCTTGTGTCCGATGCGGGGAGGGGCACGCAGCACGAGATTGCCCGCGCCCGAGGGAAGAGCCGGCCACCTGCATAAACTGCGGGGGCGCGCACCCAGCGTGTCACATCAGCTGCCCCGTATTTCAAAGAGAGATACGGAACAAACGGGCGGGCACTGTCGCCATATCAGCAGCGACACCGCGTCGCCAAACTAGCGCAGACGGACCCAAAGGAGAGGCGCAAGGCGGCGCCTCACTAATGGCGGCAGCAAACGGGCCCACAAGCCGCGACGGAGCTACCTCCTCACAGAAGAGGAAGAAGAAGAAGAAGAGGGGGGGGGGGGAAGGCAGGAAGCCAAAGCCTCCAACAACACAGGGGCCTAAGACAGTCCCTGAGTCCGCCCCTGCCCAGAGCAAGGCGCAGGCTAAACAACAAAAAACACAAGAAGTGACCGCCGGCGCCGGCAACATACAACATAAACGCCTACCAAATAAACTTAGCAACATTTCACAAAACGCCAACAGCGACATAATTGCCGCCGGCGCTGGAAACAAAAAGGAGGTTACAGCCTGCGCCATAAGACTGCTGATGGACCTGCTGAGGGCCATCAGGCAAGGTCAGGACGCAGATCAGGTCATCCTTGACGGCCTAGCGGAACTACTGGCGCTCTACAATGTCTAGGCCGTTAAGGGTGATTCATTGGAACGCCCGCGGCCTGAAAGACAAGGTCGCCCCCCCTTTTTTTTTTACGCTGGGAAAAAATGCATTACGCATACCCTCCCATCGGGGGATGGGGGGCTATGTGGGACTCCCCGGGCTAGCCCGGTATTCCCACTAAAATAACCCAGCGGCATTCCCGCATCGTCTGAGTGGAGAGGGACTGGGAGATCAGCACAGCCTTTACGTCCAGTCCCCCTCCGACGTCCGCCCGCCTTCACGGCGGGCCCTTCACGCCCTCAAATCAAATCAAATCAAATCAAATCGTATATTTCAAATAAACCATTTACAGGCACTTTTGAATTGTCAAAGTCGGTCAGTCAAAAACATGAAGCTATTTGCACGTTCCAAAGCGTAGATCTCTATGGAGAAGAACGTGCAAGAAACTCCACGGACACTCTTTTAAACCATGTGATGTGTTACAAAATCTTGTTAACATTAACATTGATTGCTTCTATATGTGAGGACAATGCAAAGAACAAGAAAACATATAAACAATTCAAAATGCAGGTACAGATTAAAATAAGCCAGTGGCAGGTAAGAGATGACCAGTTTCAACTGACGGCGCCCGTTCACGAACATGACGCGTGCATCAGCACCATCTAACTCAACTATTTTGAAGGGAATCAAATGATCCAAAACACGCGCCACCATCAGCAAAACATTTGTGTGAGCATGACAAGCTCTCAACTGCCACGCTCGTTCATGTCAAACTAATTTAATAACGAAATCTATAATTACATATGTAAATGGCTCCATAGTGCTCACATTTACAAAAAAATGAAAATATGCTTCTACGTTATACAAAACTATAGTTTCAAGTAACTAAGAAATGAAAAAAAAAGAAGGCTGCTTTATTGTGTATACTTTGCTAATACAATAATGCAAAGAAATGATAAATAAATGATTGTATAGGAGAACAAAAAAAGGGTAAGCATTTCTTCCAATTATCGAAAACCTAACAAGTGGACCCATGCTGCTGTGGCTGTGGAGCAGGACCGGCATTTAGCCAAGCATTTTTATCAAGGACATAATCTTCCAGTTTATAATATGCTTGTCTACATAATGTGCGTTTTATACATGTTTTAAATTTTCTCTCATTCAGTTCGAGAATATTAAGTGGTATTTTATTATAAAATTTAACACAGTACCCCATAAAAGAAGTCTGTACTTTAGCTAATCTGAATCGGGGTTGATCTAATTTGTTCCGATTTCTAGTATTAAAATTATGCCTATCACTAATTTTACTAAAAAGATGAAGATTTTTCCGTACATACATAATGTTTTCATATATGTATTGACAAGGTACCGTCATGATGTTAATATCCTTAAACAAATCCCTTAGGGAATCGCGCCGGTGGAGATTGTAAATGGCTCTGATAGCTCTTTTCTGCAGAATAAATATAGACTCGATGTCTGCAGCACGTCCCCATAATAAGATACCGTAAGACATGACACTATGAAAGTAACTAAAATAGACCAGCCTCGCGGTATCTATATCAGTAAATTGACGGATTTTTCTGACAGCATATGCTGCTGAACTTAGCCGTCCCGCAAGAGATGTTAAATGAGGACCCCATTGTAGCCTTGAGTCAAGCGTGATCCTCAAGAAAACTGTGTCATCGACGAATTCAAGTTTCTCTTGGTTCAATAATCCCGGCCCTCCCCGTTGGGGGAGGGCCGGGAATGTCCGACGAAGGTGGTGCAGGGTGCAATGCGGGCGAAGGCGCCCCCGCGCCTGTCGCCCGCCCATCACCACCACGAGGAGGGAGAAGGCCCAGCCTTCTCCGACCTCTTCTTCGCCTACGGAGCGGCGCATCGAGAGGGTCGTCCTCCCGCTCGCGCTCCGCCGCCTCCTTTTGCGAGATAACCGCCTCGCAAAAGGAGGCGACCGCTGCCCAGGCCCCCTCACTCTCCAGCATGGCGCTGACCACGCCGGGTAGTGAGAGGTCCTGGCCGACCACCGCAGTGAGACCGCGGCGCAGCTCGGACCAAGCTGGGCACACCTCAAGGGTGTGCTGTGCCGTGTCCTCCGCCGCGCCGCAGTCATGGCACGCCGGAGTTTCCTCCCTCCCGATCTGGTGCAGGTGAGATCCGAAACAGCCATGCCCGGACAACACCTGCACCAGACGGAATGAGAGGAAACCGTGGGAGCGCTCGAGCCAGCCCCGCAAGACCGGACCGAGCGCATCCAGGGTTCGGCGGCCAAAGGTGGCGGAGGCGAGGTCCTCCGTCCAATGGACGAGAATGGCGTCCCTCACTTCCCGCCGCACGGCCTCCCGCTCCTCCGCGACGGGGCGCTCGCCTAGCGCCTTTCGCCGCGCCGTCCACTCGTACACTCTGGCGAGCACCCACGCCTCCAACTCCCAAGGAGGGGTGCTAGCCAGAGCGCTGGCCGCCGAGAACCCCACTGAGCAGTATGCCCTTGCCACCCGCAGTGCGATGGCGCTTTGGGGCCTGCGGATCGCAGTGGCATTCTCCCTCCTGTGGAGGGAGTCCGCCCAGATGGGGGCCCCGTACAGGGCCATACTCCGCAGGATGCCGGCATACAAGCGCCGGCATCGCGCGTTGGCCCCCCCAGGTTTGGGAGGAGCCATGAGAGGGCGCCCGCGGCCTTCAGCAGGCGCGTCGACAGCCCGCTGAAATGCGGGCCGAAGCGCCACCTGCTGTCCAGCACTAGGCCCAAATATTTCATCTGGGCCTGTACCCCAATCCTTTCGCCGTCCACAAGAATATGGGCGTCGAGAGGGCAGCGCTGCCGAGGCCCGTGGAAGAACACGGCCTCGGTCTTGCTCAGTGCCACCCTCAACCCTAGGCGGCGGATCCTCCCTGCGACCAAGGATCCGCCAGCCGAGGCCAAACAGCCCGCCTCTCCGAAGCTCCTCCCGCGGGCAGTGAGGAGAGTGTCATCAGCGTAGCAGATGACACTCGTGCCCTGGAGGAGAGCTCCCCGCAGGAGCCAGTCGAAGCCGATGTTCCACAGGGGGGGACCTAAGACAGAGCCCTGCGGAACACCGGACTCGGCTGCGTACCGTCTCATCCTGGCCAGCTTGTCCACGAGGAGGACCTCTCTGTCCTCCAAGTAGCTGGCCAGGACGTTCCGCATGTATTGGGGCACTCCGTGATACCGGAATGCCTCCAATATGGTCGAGTGGGGGACGGAGTTGAAGGCATTGGCAATGTCGAATGACACCGCCAACACCCCCTCCCCCGCCTCCACCGCGTCCTTCACTTGGCCCTTGAGTAGGGCCAGCGCGTCGATTGTCGAACGCCCCTGTCGGAACCCGAACTGGGCGTCCGACAGGTCTGGCCCTACTCCCCGCAAAAGGCCACTGAGCCGGGAGGCGATGACCCCCTCGAACATTTTACCGACCTCATCGAGCAGAACGATGGGCCGGTACGCCGAGGGGGAATCCGCCGGGCGTCCCCCCTTTCGGAGGAGGCACAGCTGCACCTCCTTCCACAGTTTCGGGAACCTCCCAGCCGTAAATCACGCGCTGAAAAGGTCCCGAAACCGGTCCTCCATCTGAGCGGCAGCTATGGCCACCACCCGTGCAGGGACGCCGTCCGGCCCAGGGGCCGTCTTCTTCGCGCGGAGGCTGAGTACCCCCGCGCGAAATTCCTCCGCCGTCACCGGAGGGATCCCCTCCTCCGGTGAAGCCGCCCCCTGCGGGGGGTCCATCGTGGGTGGGGTGAAGTCGGTCCTTCGCGGAAACAGGGACCGGACCACCCCATCCAGCAACGCCGGCTCGAGGGTCTCCGTCAATGGGGGACCATGGGGGCGGAGTTGGTTCCGCGCCGCCTTGTATGGTCTCCCATAGGGATCCCTGTCGAGACCCTCGAGCATCTCGGCCCTCGCCGCGTCTTTGGCAGCGCCCATTGCTGACTTGAGGACCGCCTTTGCCTCTCGGTAAGAGGCGTAGAGGCGGTCCTCATCTGCCTGACTACGGGCGCTGTGCCGACGGCTCCGAGTGTAAGCCCTCCTGGCTGCCACACAGGAGGCTCGGAGCCCCGCCAGTTCCTCCGTCCACCAATAGACGGCACGACGGGGAGGCGGACGGCGAGACCGAGGCATGCTTGCATTGCACACCTCGGTCAGGGATCCCCTGAGCCGGACCGCTGCGGCGTCGACGTCCTGGACCTCAACAGTGGGCGACAGCCAATCTTGGAGGAAGGCCGCCTCCTTGGCTGCCTCCCGGTCCAGGCGAGTGAGAGCCCACCGTGGGAAGGGAGACCCGCTAGAGCGGGCCATCTGCCCACGGGGGCTCTGGGTGGAGATGTCGAACCGCACATAACGGTGGTCCGACAAGGTCTCCACCAACTCCACCCGCCAGTTCACAATGCGTGCGGCAAGGACGGGGTTGGCAAACGAGACGTCAACCACCGACCCTCCCTGTTGCCGCACGCATGTGTGGACCGCCCCCCTGTTGAGGAGGGACACGCCGCATGACGCCGCCCAAAACTCGACGGCGCGTCCCCGGACGTTGCACGAGGCAGCCGGGTTGCTCCATGCCACCGACTTGGCGTTCAGGTCGCCCAATACGACGACCTGGCGCGGCGACGCCCTCCCTACGGCAGCAGTGAGGACCTCCAGGAAGTCCTCAAAGTCCGCAAGAGGGCGGTTTGGGGAGAAATAGACCCCGACCAGGGCCACATCTCCCCACGCGGCGGCCACGTATCCCGGTCCCCTCTCTAAGAGCGAGAGGGGAGGGGAGTCTGTGGAAGACCGCGCCACCAACGCCACCAAGCCATCTCGGTGCCCAGCCAATGGCCAGGGACCGAGTAAGGCTCGGCGACCACCGCCAAGTCCACCAACCACTCAGCCATGGTCTGCATCAGCAAATCCTGGGCTGCCCGGCAGTGGTTGGAGTTCGCCTGGAGGATGCGATGTTCGATTGATACGGCCATCAATCGGACATCGCACCCCCCTCCTCCGCAGCCATCGTGGTTCCGGCCTCTGGAACCACGGTGCTAGCAGCAGGCCCGACCGGCGCCTGCGCTTTGCCCCTCTTAAGGGGAGGATAGCACATCCTCCCCTTCATTACGTGGCCTGCCGGCCGGCCGCTGGCGGCACACACGGCGCAGTGCGGTGTGGCGGCCGTGCAGGAGGCGGACTTGTGGCCCTCCTTGCCGCAGCGGTAACAGCTGTCCGTCCTGTCGACCGAGGACGGACAGAGGGCTCGGGTGTGGCCGATGCCAAAGCACCTGAAGCAGCGCAGTGGCTGCTCCACAAGTGCCCGGACCGCACCCGAGCTGAAGCCAACGGTAAGCCGTCCTTTGTTAAGGACGGCTTTGGCAGCGGCGACTGGGCACTCGAGACGCATAGTGCCCATGCCGCCGCGGCCGGGCCTGATGTCCCGGCCCTGCACCGCTGCGACGCCGCAGCCCCCAATTGCTGCGACCGCCGCCACCACCTCCTCCTTGGTGACTGAGTCATCCAAGTCGGTGACGGCGGGGACAGCTGGCGCTGCTTTGCTGGCCTTGCCCCTCCCCTTCCCCTTACCGGTCGTCTTTAACTGGCCGGGAGGCGTGGTGGCGGGGACGGCAGAGACGGCCGCTGCCGCCTTCTTGCCCTTGCCCTTACCCTTGCCCTTCCCCTTCCTGACCACTTCGGTCCAACCTTGCTGGTTGGACGGGGTGGCCGAAGGGAGAAGGGCGTCTTCCTCTTGAGAGGATGGCCCTGGCTCGCTGCGCCTCTTGTCCGCCGCAAGCGGCGGTCGGAGGCGCTTCTCCGGCAGGAGCCGGTCCTCTATTCCTGCTATGCAGGCCCTCGTGAAGGCCCTCTCCTCCATTACCACCTTGCGGAGTATATCCTCAAGGTTGGAGGGGGGGGCCTCTGCCGCAGGTCTAGGTTCCGCCAGTTGTGGCCGAGCCGTGGCGTCAGCCAGCTTCTGATGAAGTTGGCTGACCTCCGACTGCAGCTGCCGCGTCTCGTCGGTTGTCTTGCGCTGGATCAGCTCTAAGACAATACTGCGCATGCTTGCGGCCCGGCACTTAAGGGCCTTTTGAAAGGTCCCTTTCAAGTTGGAGGACTTAGAGGCGACCTCCGCGATCTCCTCCTCGTCCTCCTGCGCCATCCGCTCCAGCTCGGCCAGGGAGTGGTCCGCGTAGAGAACGCGGGACGCGCCGTACCCGGACTTGGCCCGGGCAGCGCGCGCCCGTTGCTCCTTGGCAGCGACCCGCTCCTCCAGCTCTTGCTGGAGCTGCACCTTCCGAGCCAGGTCCAACTGGCGTTGGGCGTCTACGAGACCCACCATGTGGATGTCCGCGACCGTCGTCGGCTTTTTTGCCTTCGACTTCCTCGCCTGAGATGAGCCTGAGGCCGAAGAGCCCTCAAACCCATCCTTGCGAAAGGCCCGCTTCCGCGACCGGGAGTTGCCCGCGTCGGACATGCTGATAATGGACTCGTTGTCGGAGTCCGACATTGAGTCCGCCGTACCAAAGAAGCTAGCCGCAGACGGCGCGCGGCTAGCTTCTGACGCTGAAGCGTCAGATTGGCCCTGAGAAGGGCCCTTTGGTTGGCCCTGAGAAGGGCCTTTGGGTTGGCCCTGAGAAGGGCCTTTGGGTTGGCCCTGAGAAGGGCCTTTGGGTTTTAAAAACCGCCCGCAGGCGTCCCGCGAGGGTGTAGGCATTTTTAAAAAATAAAAAGACCTCCGCAGGTTCGCAGCTAAAACAAGGCAAGATGATAAAATGTAGCTACGAGCACAGTGAACTTTGGCCGAGCCCAGTTTGCCACTCCGTTACGGTGACAAACTGGGTCGTTTCCGGGGGACGCGACGTGGTCGCAAACACTGTGAGGGGATCCCCCTGTGAGGGCATCCCCCAAGGTCGCCCCCCTCCGCTTCCTCCTGAGGGATCAAGATGTCGATGTGGCGCTGATAAGCGAGACCCTCCTGGGACCCGAGGACAGCGTTAGGTTCCCGGGATATCTCGTTTACAGGAAGGATGAACTGTCGGCCCACAACGTTACATACCGCGGTCTGGTAGTACTGGTAAGGCGAAGGGTCGTCCACCAGCTCCCCGTACCGTCACTGCAGAGCCTGTACGCGCTGGGTGTACAGCTGCATGTTGCCGGTGAGGATATAAACTTGTACGCCTGTTACAAAGCGCCCGACACGAAACTCGACTCGTTAGAGTTGCGGGCGCTAATGACTCTATCTGAAAACGCGACCATCCTTGCCGGCGACTTAAATTGCAAGCACCCGGCGTGGAATTTACACATATCGAATACCGGGGGGAGACGACTCTTCGCTGATGCCGAAGCCTTCGGCTTCACGGTGTCTGGCCCTGAAACGCCAACCCACTACCCAGACAATAATTTACACATGCCCGACGTGCTGGACATCGTCGTCCACCGAGGGCTAAACTGCCAGATCGCGCAGCAAGTGATCGACGACGAGTTACAGTCGGACCACCAACCTGTACTCGTCGTCCTATCGGGAATGCCGACCCGATTGAAGCCGCCAGCGCCACGTCGACTTCTAGACTGGAAAAAGTTCACAGAAAGGATTGAGGCCACAACACCGACTCGGCCCGTCGCTACCGCCGCGGACGTTGATTTACTCGCGAATGACGTCACTGCTTGCATGCAACGCGCCTTAGAAGAGGCGACAACAACAATGCCAGCGGAGGGGAGAGGGCTACAGCCGCCCCTACCGACTCGACTACGCAGATTGGTCGCCGAGAAGAGGCGCCTGCGCAAGCAGTGGCAGCAAACACGCTGCCCGACAATTAAATCTATTCTCAACCGTCTCGCAGAGAATGTAAAGGCCGAGTTGCGAGCTCAGGCCGCCGCGAGCTGGGAGGAACGAATAGACGACGCAGTGGGAGACTGGTCGTCTGTGCACAAGTTATGCCGCCAGATTACTTGCACCCCAGCTCCGGTGCGCCCCCTACAGGATAGCGACGGAGCGCTCAAAGATGTAGCGGAGGAGAGAGCGGAGGTGTTTGCCGCCCATTTGGAGCGTCAGTTCTGCCCGAACCCGACCGCCGAGCACGCACATGTCGCGGCAGTCGAGCAGCATCTTGGGGACTACTTCGCCATGCCGATAGCTCCTGAGGAAGATGCTATTTACTTCTCGCCGAGCGCAGTCAGACGCGCCCTGCGACGCACGAAACCACGAAAAGCCCCCGGTGCCGACGGTATCTCAAACACAGCGCTGCGCCACCTGCCGCACCGCATGGTCGCGGCTCTGGCGCGCCTGTTCACTGGGATACTGCGCACGCGGGTTTTCCCCACGGCTTGGAAGGAAGGGCGCGTCATTATGCTGCCCAAGGCCGGGAAGAGCATTCTGAAACCAGAGAGCTATCGGCCGATCACCTTACTGTCCACTATCTCCAAGGTGTTCGAGTCACTCCTGCTGCGACATCTCCAGCCACACATCAACCCACGACCGGAGCAATTCGGGTTCAGGGCGGAGCACAGTACGACGCTCCAACTGTCGAGGGTACTGCACCTGCTGTCGTCTACAATGAATAAGAAGGAATACGCGGTTGTGAAAAGAAAAGTGGCAACACTGCCCAAGTGACATGTTAAATATTTGTTCCGTATTTTAAAATTAGATTTAATTAGTATTTAAGTAAAATTAAGGTGTAATTGTTTGAGAAAACACGATATAACTGCATAAATACACAGGATTAATGTTTTCCTGGATTTTTATCAAGAAAAACACAGTTTTCGACACCGGCTGTCACCGGTAACCTAAAACTGCCAGCTGACGTATGGACTACGTATGGAACAATAATTAAACGGGGAAGTATTGTTTACTTTTATTTTATAATAGCACACATTCGTCACTTTATCTCAGTAGCACGTGCTTACTAAGTTTTATTAACTTTTATGCAGATTTTTGGACTCTGCGTTGAGAATTTATCGCTTTGTTTACATCGAAGAAAACGTCAAAAATATCTAGTTTTTGTTGATTTTCCGATATTTTCTATACATATAATAAAATCGTAGACTAACCGTGTCTGTACATTGAATATTTTTGCATGAAAATTACACAGAAAACTCAGGAAAAAGGTATAAAACACAAAAATGCAATTTTTGAAATTTTTGTCTGTTTGTCTGTTTGTCTGTGCGTTTGTGGGAGCATCACGCATAAACCACAGATTAGATTGCAAATCTAAGTACTTAAAAATATAAAGAGATAACCCGAGTAACATATAGCGTTTATTTCATCAAAATCGACCCACAAAATCAAAAGATATTGAATTTTTAAGTTTAGGAAGAAACTTCCTAATGTATTCTGATTAGTCAGAGCGCCATCTATTGAGAAAAATAAAATGCACGAAAAAATTGTTGAGTTATTTGTGAAACTTTTAATACGTGGCAAAATAAGAGTGATCATTTTATACCTTTTCGTTATTGATCGATACAATCGATCCACAAAATCAAAATGTATTGAATTTTTAATTTAGTAAGAAACTTCCTTATTTATTCTGATTAGTCAGAGCGCCATCTATTGAGGAACCAAAAAATGCATGAAAGCATGAATGTAACACCAAAACACATTGATTGAGTTATTTGTGAAACTTTTAATACGTAGACGTAGCAAAATAAAAGTTACCATTTTAATACCTTATCGTTATTTACCGTTATATACGGGCTTCTTATTTAACGTCTTCCGCTGCCAAATATGTTGTCAGTTTACAAGGTCGATAGATGGCGTTGCACTGATGACGCGTTTTTCTGAATTGCGGTGTTAAGATTTTCTGCTGGAGAATGACCTCACACAATTTCTAAACAGTCGTGTTTCGAAGGAATTTCGGTTTGGTCTCTGAAAGGTCTTAAACTGTTAGGGACCATAATTGGTTAAATCTCTGAGTTGTGCTGGTTTCGATTAAAGTGCTTTTATCGTAGAGTCTTAAACTGATTTAGTTTTGCGAAGTTCTGGACGGTTCGACTTGCGGATCAGGGGGGCTACTCTCTAACGAAATCCGTAGTTTCGGGCTTAGTTGCGGGCGGGCGTATTCTACTCCGTATCACCTACAGACTTACGATTAGTCCCGAACCCGAACTGAGAATGAATGACAACACGATTTCACAGTAACTGTCAAATCGTGTTATCATTCGTTCTCAGTGGTTAGGTGATACGAAGTAGAAAATGCCCGCCCGCAACTAAGCCCGAAACTACGGATTTCGTTAGAGAGTAGCCCCCCTGGCCTGTAGGGTTCCGTACCAAAGGTGCTGTGCTGACGGGACCCTACTGCTAAGCCTCCGCGATTGATTCCGTTTAGAGCGAAGCAACGAACGGTTCGATTTGCAAAACAAGGCTAATAATAATAAATAAAAATCTTATATTTCAAACAGAGTCCATTTTTAGGGTTCCGAAAAAAAGGAACCCTTATAGGATCACTCGGGTGTCTGTCACAGCCAGTTTTCTCCGGATCCACTGAACCGAGTCTGTTGAAATTTGGTACACATATGGACTTCTATGACCCACACACGGACGCGTTACGTAAATTATTAAATTTTTAGTATGGGGTCACTTTTGGGGGTCAAACTAGAAAATTAAAAAAAACGTTTTTTGAACAATATCGTGTGACATATCAAATGAAAAGGCTTACTGTGAAGGGTTTAATTATATTTTTTTCATAATTTTAAAATAAATGATTTAGAAGTTATTCAAGAAATTAGACGAATAATTACCATTCCCCCCCCCCCGTATCTCCGAAACTACGGAGCCTAAAATTTTGAAAAAATGGAGATAATAGATCTTTACCTAAAGATTACAGTAAAACCTATAAGAAGTCTAACGTGTTAAAATAACATGTTAAAATTTTTTAATTCGTTCGGAACCCTTTGCACGCGAGTCCGACTCGCACTTGGCCCGTATTTTGGTTAGTAGTTAGGTTTAGGTTTAGTTTAGGTTAGTAGTTTGGTTTTTTATAATAAGGTACCGTACCAAAGGTGGTCACGGTGACAGGAGCGATCGATTTTGGGAGGCTACTCTCTAAGTCCGAAGTCCGTAGTTTCGGGCTTAGTTGCGGACGTATTCTACTCCGTACCTACAGACTTACAATTAGTCCCGAACCCGAACTAAGAATGAATGACAACACGATTTCACAGTAACTGTCAAATCGTGTTATCATTAGTTCTCATTGGTTAGGGGATACGGAGTGGATAATTTTTTTTTTTACAATAGATAGGCATACGTTTGACCACTATCTCACCTGATGGTAAGCGATGATGCGGTCGAAGATGGAGCACGTTTGCCTAGAAGCAACCTATTCACTTTTGTCTTAAAGACTCCCAGGTTGCCCGCAACTAAGTTTTTAATTCGTACTAAGTATCAAACGGTTCGATTAGCGAGCCAAGGCAAATAATAGGGTTCCGTGCCAAAGTTGCTAATGGGACCCTATTATTTAAGCCTTCGCGTACGATTTTGATTCGTGCGAACCCAGTCGATTTTTAGGGTTCCGTACCAAATTTGCTAACGGAACCCTTTTTATTAATAAGCCACCGCTGTCCGTCTTCCTTCAGTTTATGCGTTTTATTTCTGTCTTGCTAATATAAAAAATGTCTTCTAGGAAAAGGTCGAATCTTTCACAATATAGCAAAATTCTTAATCTTATTAATATATTTAAAACAAAGTCGGGTTTGTTCGAACACTTTTCTAACTCGAGAACGGCTCGACCGATTTTCATAGTTTTTGTGTTTTTGGATTAGTCTTCGTCCGGAATAGCACAATAAGGTAAGCATAAAAAGAGTAAGTAGGTAGGATAGGTAGGCAGGTAGGGTAAGTAGGGTAGGTAGGGTAGGTAGGTAGGGTAGCTATGGTAGGTAAGTAGGTAGAGTAGGTAGGTAGGGTAGGTAGGTTAGGGTCGGTAGGTAGAATAGCCTGTTGACGGGAGCGAAGCCGCGCGGGTCAGCTAGTTCAATAATAAATAGCAACAAAACGTTTTTAAGATCGTTATTTTGCATAGCTCACCCTTGAATTATTAAATCTTATAAGTATATTTTAATCTAGGCATCCTACCCACATTAAGAAAATCGTTATTTAAAAGCAATCCAAAGCGAGAAAATTAAATAAACAATAGCCTTTAAAGCTAATTCAGCAGCCTACCTTAGTTCTCCACTTAACTGCACTAATTTCTCCCCATTTTTATTTTTCCTTTAATTACCCACTTTCCTTTATTTTGTCTTTTCTTTAGATTCTCATATTTTCTTTTATTCTATTTTCAGTACTTCACCCTGAAACCATGCCTGTGATGACCCGCAAAGCTACAGCTCAGGATATGGAGCTCAAACTGAGAACTGCTCTCCAGGAATTAAAAGCCTCGAACGAACAATGCCAAGAAATGTTACAGGAACGAGAGGATAATGAGGTAGAAGTAAGAAAAATGGTACTTAAAAACACCTGCCTTAAGCGGGAGCTAGTTGACCTTAGCCAATAATTCCAAGATTTTGTTGATGAACGCGACCAACTGCGGGTAATCACGGAAGGTTTCAACAACTGTAGCGACTTGTATGAGGAGGCTTTACGTAAAGTTAGGGACCTAGAGGATGAACTAATAAATGCAAACAGTAGTATTATCAAATTTCAGAATGAAAAACAAAGAGCTCAGGTCAAGGAAACAAACCACTTATTTAATGAATTAATTAGTTCAAATAATTGTAAACCTCATTCCTTAGTCACGATTGACCTAACTGAGGATTCCATATTGAAACAGAACAGTAGTTATAAAAGTAGTCATAATAAGTTAAAAAGGTATGCAAAAATAAATAAATTCATCAAAAAATGTTATAGATACAAGGAGCAGTATAAACACTTTTCCAAGAATATTCCACTCAGGAAAGAACGTGTTGAACTTATTAGTAAATTACATAATTATCAAATTAAACTTGAGGACAGCATAAAAATATATGAAATTGATACACAGCACTTACAATCTGAAATACAGGTACTCGAGGCTTCACTGAGTTCACTTAACTGTAAATATATTCAATCTCAGAATCAAATAAAAGAACATATTCTTGCTGCAAATGAGTTAGTTATGTGTCAGTGTACTTGCCAGACAGCATCAAACCTTGATGCCGTCCAGCCTGAGGCAACAGTGGTCCCGTCCCAGGTACAGATTTTGTCTCAAGACTGTGTCATTGAACAAAACTTAATTGATTCTGAACAGGATTTAACTCAAATTGATCAGCTTGAGATTGGTGGTTATTTTTCTGCGAATAGTGGTTATCATTTAGTTATGTTTTCAGACAGTATAGGAAGAGGTTTAGGGAAATTAGTTAGTAACAACCTGAGTTATTCTACACAAAATTATTGTATGCCAGGTTCATCATACAAACATATTATGGCATCATTAATAAATAATACATATAATTCTGATACCAACATTACGGTGTTTATAGGGAATAGTTTAAATGTAAGAAAAGCAGATATCACAGACAATCTAACTGAGATGTTAAAGTTAAATTGTAATAAAATAATATTGTGTGCTTTTCCATATTTTGATAAGATGTCAATTAGACAAAATAATTATTTTCATAGGTTAAATAAACACATGCATTTTTTAGTTAGTCATTATAGTGACAAGTTTATGTTTTTTGACACAAATATTTTTGTGGAACATTTAAAATCGACTAGGGATACTGTGTATTTGCCAATTAGTTTTAGACACACAATAGCAAGGCTATTAGCTTATTATATTAACTCAGACATAAGTAGTATGTCGAAGTCTTGTGTAATTAAATCCACAATGTTTAGTAATTATACTAAGAATCAGGTGGAGGGCTTAAATAACTGTAGCACTATTGCTACAAATTCTTTTACAAATTGTACGAAGGAGGTTCCATGTATCACTATGGAAGTCTCATTGTTTAACGTGGGGGCCACAAGTAGTTGCAACTCACTGCCAAGTGATGATACTGAGTTCTTGGGGCAATCTCCGGATAATCTTTTAAACTAAGTCTTAAGACAACAGAGGATACCAATGACAGAATAGTTATGCCTACCAAAAACAATGTATCTTCTTGCTCTCTGTTAACTAGATGTCAGAAAGGGGGTAAGCAGCATGCCTTGAAAATATTTCATCAAAATATTCAAGGTGTCTCTTCCAAAATATTAGAAATTGAAATGTTTTTAGAGAAAACAATGAATGACATTGTATGTTTTAGTGAACACTGGTGGAAGGATTACCAGATGCTAATTAGTTATGAAAATTATAGTGTGGGCAGTTGTTTTAACCGCAAATCTAAGTCGCGCGGTGGTTCCCTCATCTTAGTTAAAAAATGTTTAAAATTTAAGCGACGTAATGACATTGTTAGCTTGTCAGTGGAACATTGCATCGAACTGTCCTGTGTTGAGCTAGATAAGCATGTTATAGTGTGCGTGTATAGACCCCCTAACCCTCAAAACTTTACGTTATTTGAAACAACAATGGAAGATGTCCTTGCGAAACTTGCAGCAGGTAACAGGTCCGTGATTATTTGTGGAGATTTTAATATTAATATTTTAGAAAATAATTCAAATAGCAGCAGATTTTTAAGTCTTTTTAAATCGTTCAATCTGTCTAATGTTTTTACTGAACCAACTAGAATAACTCCAACTTCTGCAACATGTATTGATAATGTATTCTGCGATTGTGATTATTTAGATAAAGCTATAGTTAATTACCTTCAATCTGATCACAGTGGTCAACTGGTAATATTTAAGTATAAAGCAGCCTTGCAAAAAGTTCAAATACAATTTAGGCCAATAACAACTGGCAAACTAGCAAAATTTAATGGGACCTTACAAAATAAGTTAAATGCTCTAGGCCACAATATTGAGGATGCGAATAAATTTTATGATGGTTTCTTTTCAGTGGTACTAAAAGAATTCAATGCAACTTTTGAAAAGAAGTCCAAAGATACTTTCCCTAAGTTTATATTTAGTGATTGGGCGACTAAAGGCATTAGGATAAGTAGGGAAAGACTATATGATTTATACGGCCTTAAGTCTTTCATTAACACTGAATCCTTTAATAAGTATGTAAACAAATATTCTAAGGTTTTCAGAAATACTTGTAAAGTAGCTAAAGCCCTGTTCATAAGCAACAAGATCAAATTGGCAGATAATAAAATAAAGACAGTTTGGAAAGTTATCAATAATGAAACTAACAGAAATAAAGTACGAAACACTGACTATTTACTAGAGACTGCGCATGGTGCCATAAGCTCTAATTTAGAAGTAGCTCAAGAATTTGTAAAATTTTTCACTGATATACCATCAAAAACAACTGAAGCTTTAAATTCTTCACCCGAGGTCTCATTTGATTTATTAAGAGCAAACATTCCAGGTTGTACGGTTGAATTCCAATTCAAACATATCAACCCTATGGCAGTTATTAAAGCTTTCCGGCAAATCAAAATTAAATTGACTGAAGACATATGGGGAATGTCTATCAAAGTGTGCACGTCCATATTTGAGACCATAGCACCATACTTGGCACTAATATTTAATTTATGTGTTGACCAAGGAGTCTTTCCGGATATAATGAAATATAGTAGGGTGATACCACTTTTTAAATCTGGAGATAATAAAGATACTAATAATTATAGACCTGTATCTGTATTGCCGGTTTTCAGCAAAGTGTTTGAAAAAGGAATGCTCAATCATTTTAACACCAATAAAATCTTACACGAACAACAGTATGGTTTTACCAAAGGTCGTTGTACGACTGACGCTGGAGTCACGTTGTTAAAACACATTTATACAGCGTTGGAAGAGGCGCAAGATGCCATAGGAATCTTTTGTGACCTCTCCAAGGCATTTGATTGTGTAAATCACGAAACCTTGCTCCTAAAACTAGAACATTACGGACTGGGTAAACTTGCACTCAGTTTAGTGAGGTCTTATTTAAATGACAGACAGCAGCAAGTTCAAATAAATGGTGTCAATTCACGGGGTCTGAAAGTTAAAATGGGGGTACCACAAGGCTCAATATTGGGTCCGTTCCTCTTTCTGGTATACATTAATGATCTTCCCCATCTTTTAAAAATCAAACTCAAATGGTGTTATTTGCAGACGATACGTCCTTAATTTTTAAGATAGATAGGCGTGCCACAAGTCTTGACGATGTAAATAACGCCCTTCAGCAGGTCCAAAATTGGTTTACTGCTAATAACTTAGTTTTAAATGAGAAAAAAACAAAGTGTATCAGATTTGCATTACCGAACGTGAAAAGTATTAATTGTGACATAGTATTGAACCAAGAGAAATTTGAATTCGTCGATGACACAGTTTTCTTGGGGATCACGCTTGACTCAAGGCTACAATGGGGTCCTCATTTAACATCTCTTGCGGGACGGCTAAGTTCAGCAGCATATGCTGTCAGAAAAATCCGTCAATTTACTGATATAGATACCGCGAGGCTGGTCTATTTTAGTTACTTTCATAGTATCATGTCTTACGGTATCTTATTATGGGGACGTGCTGCAGACATCGAGTCTATATTTATTCTGCAGAAAAGAGCTATCAGAGCCATTTACAATCTCCGCCGGCGCGATTCCCTAAGGGAACTGTTTAAGGATATTAACATCATGACGGTACCTTGTCAATACATATATGAAAACATTATGTATGTTCGGAAAAATCTTCATCTCTTTAGTAAAATTAGTGATAGGCATAATTTTAATACTAGAAATCGGAACAAATTAGATCAACCCCGATTCAGATTAGCTAAAGTACACACTTCTTTTATGGGGTACTGTGTTAAATTTTATAATAAAATACCACTTAAAATTCTCGAACTGAATGAGAGAAAATTTAAAACATGTATAAAACGCACATTATGTAGACAAGCATATTATAAACTGGAAGATTATGTCCTTGATAAAAATGCTTGGCTAAATGCCGGTCCTGCTCCACAGCCACAGCAGCATGGGTCCCCTTGTTAGGTTTTCGATAATTGGAAGAAATGCTTACCCTTTTTTTGTTCTCCTATACAATCATTTATTTATCATTTTTTTGCATTATTGTATTAGCAAAGTATACACAATAAAGCAGCCTTCTTTTTTTTCTTTTCATAGTTACTTGAAACCATAGTTTTGTATAACGTAGAAGCATATTTTCCATTTTTTGTAAATGTGAGCACTATGGAGCCATTTACATATGTAATTATAGATTTCGTTATTAAATTAGTTTGACATGAACGAGCGTGGCAGTTGAGAGCTTGTCATGCTCACACAAATGTTTTGCTGATGGTGGCGCGTGTTTTGGATCATTTGATTCCCTTCAAAATCGTTGAGTTAGATGGTGCTGATGCACGCGTCATGTTCGTGAACGGGCGCCGTCAGTTGAAACTGGTCATCTCTTACCTGCCACTGGCTTATTTTAATCTGTACCTGCATTTTGAATTGTTTATATGTTTTCTTATTCTTTGCATTGTCCTCACATATAGAAGCAATCAATGTTAATGTTAACAAGATTTTTGTAACACATCACATGGTTTAAAAGAGTGTCCGTGGAGTTTCTTGCACGTTCTTCTCCATAGAGATCTACGCTTTGGAACGTGCAAATAGCTTCATGTTTTTGACTGACCGACTTTGACAATTCAAAAGTGCCTGTAAATGGTTTATTTGAAATATACGATTTGATTTGATTTGATTTGTTGCAGTATTCCTCGACATGGAAAAGGCATTCGACCGTGTCTGGCACGAAGGCTTAACATACAAGCTGGCCGCCTCCGACGCTCCCCGTCGCGTTGTCAAAGTGGTCCAATCCTTTCTTACCAACAGGAGCTTCCGTGTGGTGGTCGACGGCGCGCTGTCCTCCCCCCGCCCCGTTAGGGCGGGCGTGCCGCAAGGCAGCTGCGTGTCGCCGGCGTGTTACTCACGTTACACCGACGACATACCTACCACGCCGCGCTGTACGCCGACGACGCCGCGTACATTACCACCTCGCTTAACGCTAAGCACGCGGCGTTAAAGATGCAGCGCGCGCTCGACTTGCTCCCCGACTGGCTCGCCAAGTGGCGACTGTCGGTTAACGTGAGTAAGACGCAAGCGATCGTCACAGGTATGGCGCGCCTCCCACCACCCTTGAAGTCAACGTCGGAGTCGACGTCGAGTGGTCCCCTCGGGCGAAGTACCTGGGTGTGACCATCGACTGGCGGCTCTCGATGGGGCCGCACGTTCACCGGGTCGCCGCGCAGGCAAACGTCGCCCGCGCACGGCTCAAACCAGTGCTCTCATCTCAGCTGCCGGCGCGCGTCAAACTGGGTGTGTACAAAACGTACATACGCCCGATATTGACGTACGCCGCCCCCGCATGGTTCGCCCTCATAGTGGAGGGGAACCGAGTTAAGCTCCGCGCGCAGCAGCACCTTGCGCTGCGGACCATCATCGACGCCCCTTACACTATGAGGAATGACGTCATCCAGCGGGACCTCGGGATCGAGAGCCTGGACGAGTTTGTGCGGCGTCTCGCGGAAGGCATGTTCGCGCGCGCCGATGCATCTGCTTGGCCTCGTGTCAAGCAGATTGCGCCCTGGCGCGCGCGCCCGCCTGACGCGAAACGCTTGCCCCGCGACTTGGTCGGGGACGTAGACGGCCCCGTCGCACCGGACTGACGCCCGAGTAGGTCGCTCCCAGTCTACACGCGACCTACTCAAACAATAAAACTACATACATAACATGCATCCTCGGGCGCGACCTGTGCTAGGTTAATATAGGCAGGCCGCGTCCCGTAACCCCATACATTCATCTCTCGACATGCGCTCGAACTTACGCGCCGAATTTGTGCTAAGTTAATATAGGCTTATTCGGTGCAGATGCACTGGACGGTAGTACTCACACTACACGACCGTTCACACATACATAAGACGGCTCTGCGGCCCGGAAGCGTGATCGGCTAGACCTGAGATCGTGACGGGCGGGAGCCACACACTTATCTACAGGTATGTCAACAAAGTCGGCGCCCTCGTCACTGGTCATCCTCGCTGGGCCTCCCCCAGGCAACTGGGGGTTTCACTTGGCGGGGTCTGACCGCCGTAGGCGCCGTGAAGAGGCGACGCACGTAGCTTTTTCTCACTTGTCACGATGTACCTGTGGAATTAACACAACAGTTACTCACAGGCGTGCGTCTATTGCTGAGATTTTTCTGGCTGGCGCACGCCAAAAAGCTACGCCAACAGATGGCACCACAGTGCCCGGTCCGCCGCTGCGGACCGCGGTGCGCCACCGCGGGCAGGGGGCTTCGCCCCGACACCGCTTGCCGCGCCCCCTAGCGGGGACGTAGCGAACTCCACACAAGTCGCTCGTCCGTCGGTCTTCGGATTCGACTCGATACAGAGCTCCCCTGCTCCCGACAAAACTGTCGGTTTACTTGGTACAGCGCTGCTGTATATTGACATAGCTGTATTTGGCTTGCCGATAGTGAGCGATACACTGTGTAATTGGGTGGCTTGGCCACTGTACGAACTGTGACCTTAAAAAGTCTGTTCACCTAACTTTTTACCTGCTTTATCTTTTTCTAATTATCATTTTTGACTGTGTATTGTGTACCTTTTTGTATTGTGTGTGTACCTACCTACATTAAATAAAAACTCTGTAATTGGTTATACAGTCTTGTTTATCCCAATAAAATGGGAACTCCAAACCCTGACGATATACCCCTCGGCACTCCTGATCCTACAAATATATAGATAATTTTTCATTTTTTGCAGTTCTATGCGAGCCAGCCCCTAAGTGGGATTAGGTTTAGCCCAGGAATCGGAAGGTATTGGTGATCCATGGCGAGTAATGTAAGAGCTTCAGAATCAAAATATGACTCAGTTAATTGAAGCGATTAAGTCTAACTCCGCTTCGTCTACTGTAATTCCTTTGCCCGATTTTAACCCAGACCTACCCGATTCCGATGCTCAATCTTGGAGTACAACCGTTGATATTTGCCTTTCTGAAAATCCTCTTCAAGGTGGTACTCTTATTATTGCCCTCACTAAAGCCTTTAAGGGCAGTGCTAACGTGTGGCTTTCCCAAGTACCTATCGTATGTAGGTATGACCTGGACAGACTTTAAGAGTCTCTTCCTCTCTCGTTATGCCGTTTCGGAAACTGTTGCCGCTACCCTCATTAGCCTTCATAATAGTCAACCAAAAGAAGGAGAATCTTTAGCCGCATGTGCTAGTCGACAGGTCACTTCACTGACATCTAAATGGAATAGCCTGAGTGTAGAAAATATTGCTGTTTCTACTGTACTGGCTCATGTCTCCAAATTTGATTCCCGTGCTCATCGACTGGCATTCACTACCGAAGTTCATACTAGGCATAAACTTCAACAAGAACTGAGTGTCTTATCCCACCTTAAAAGAAAGTCTCAGATTTCCTCTGACCAGCAAGATTGTTCTCAGCCTAAAAATTTCAAACCAGATAAAGTAGTATGCCACTTTTGTGGTATAGTTGGGCATAAATCTACAAACTGTCGCAAGAAGGCCGAGAAAACGAACAAACATCCTGGACCAGCTAGCTCGTCACATAAAGCGACACCAAAGAAAATTGTCTGTTACCGCTGTGGGGAGTCGGGACACGTCGCTCCTCGCTGCCCAAAGGCGACCGGAAGGCGGCCGGGAGGTTCAAGTGAAGATACCGGGAGTCAGCCTTCGAGTAGCCAACCATGCGTGAAGGGAGTTGAAGCTTGTGATGTACGACCTATCACTGGTGTTCTACAACAATCTGGTGAGCTATTTTCATTTTGTAATTGCTGTTGAGCTCAGTAGTTAAAATTTTCTATTTTGTTTACGAGTAAACGTTTATGCTGTGGAGACTGACTCACAAAGAGCTACAGTTTCATGATTGACAATTATCGATGTTTGATAATTGACTTGTCACTTTATGGCTAGCTAAAGTTGTTATTCTCATGTTGACTATCGCCTAAGTATAGTAGAGGTTTAAGCGCTATAGCTTTGATGTTGCTGGTTAAGGCGTTTCAAATAATGCTGACGGAGTGATATTATTTTGCTATCGCTGGTAGATAAATAGATCGAAGCGCTTAGTGCTATTGTTGTTGGGACATTAGAGACATGTTCACAATACCAACATCATCACAATACCCTACCTTACACTTAATTGTGGAAAGTGTGATAATTGCAAAAGCAATGTTTTGGCTTATCATCACCACCCATAACTTGACTTTGTCCACTGCTGGACATGGGCCTCTTTCTTGTGCCAATGTTCTAATTAGGTTTAGATTTTGATCGACTTTCATACTGGGCTACTATTCTAAACAGGAACCTTTATTTCCATCACTACTTTGATTGGACTTGTACTCTCGTAGTTTTTCTCAGTTTCAGATATCGTATCACGGTGGATGAGACCAGCAGGAGGCTAGCGGTTCGCATGCTGCTGTAACTGCTGAGCAGCTGCAACTTCAGAGCGGTTCTGAGCGCTCATGGCAAGATGCCATTGAAGACGTTCAAATTCCTCTAAATTGCACAGTTAATAGAGTTACTAAATCTAGTCCTTTAGCCTTATTGATTGGACGAGTTGCTATACCTTTAGGTTTGATGACTGTTGATAATGAGGAGATAGAAGTAAATCTGTCTCGTGTAAGGGAACAAGCAGCCCTGGGTATAACTAAAAATGCCGACTACGATAAAGCCCGTTATGATAAGACCAAAGCTATTTTGAAAAAGTTTCAAGTTGGAGATTTTGTACTTATTGCTAATGAGGAACGAAACCAAACTAAATTAATCCTAAATTTAAAGGTCCTTATAAAATTTTAGAACTATTAGATGGTGATAGATATTTGTTAAAAGCTTTGAATACCAATAGAATTTACAAATATGCCCATGATCGTGTACGAAAAATGCCTGAATGTCCAGTTACTGTTAGTGATGATGTCAATTCTGACACTGATGATGATTCATCTGCTACTGACATATAGCTGAATTGACAAGATGTCTATGATGACACTTGTTTAGCTTGATGCTTAATCGGATGTCTATGTTGACTCCTGGATTTGGACGTTGATCTTGACGCTTATGCGGGTTGTCTATGTTGACGCCTATGCGGGTTGTCTAATCGACCCCAAGTTACTTGTCAAATCCCATGGTGTGATTTCGGCTGGGAGACTATGTCTCTACTTTAATTGAGCTATGTATTGTCAGTAACAGTATGGTTATTTTGAGTGATTACGACTCGATTATTTTGAGAATAATTTAATTTGACTAATTCAGAATTTTTCTTATCATCATACTTTGAGTTATGGCTTTTGTTGTTCAGAAAGGCCGATCGATCCACCTAGAAATTTGTTTTGTTACTCCACACGAGGTCGTGTAGAACGTCAGTTCTGGCCGTGTCGGAGTTGGTTATCAATTTAAGATGTGGGTACTTTTTTTACTAAAAAAATGTTATATTCCGCAAACAGAATTGTTTTGATGATCTTAATGTTTATTTAAGTGATTTGAACTATCAGTTACTGTCTAATAAATCAAAACATGATTTTTTGAGTACTCTGTGTACACAAGAATTGATTTTTAGCAACTTAATGCAATAATAGTAACCGTTTGTTTTCTTGGATTACGAATGATGACATGTTGCTTTAATTTTAAATAGATTTACTTTGTGATTTCATTATTGTTTATTTACGACAGTTATTCTTGTATTATTTGATTACTTTCTAATGTGATTCTTATTAGATTTAGTACATTTTGTATCAAATAAACGCGTGACGTACTTCCGTGCGTCAACGGACAGAGTTGTCATGGAGGGATTACAAAGTCGGGGCATCGTCCTATAAAACAGCTTGCACTCGGTAAGCTCGTCATGCCTACAGCTTGTTCATGACCCGTGCTGCAAGGGCCATGTCCGACGAGTTAAATGCGACCAGAGGAAACGATGGTCAATTGAAACTCTCTACCAGAAAGGCGCATGAGATCTTCACCGCCTATAAGTCTATTACGGACGCTCTGGACGCCATGGATGCAATTGATGACTAATCAATGGATAAGTCACGCATCAACACCACCAGGCCCAGATCACTCAAACTAGGGTTTTTCAATGCCAATGGCATTAGCAACCAGCGCGATGAGATCGCAAAATTCCTCCGCGATCATCAGCTAGACATCCTCCTCATACAGGAAACATTCCTAAAACCCCACCGCAACGAACCTAAAATTGCCAACTACCGCATAGTTCGCAACGACAGGTCGTGTTGTCACGGCAGCGGCACTCTCATTTATTATAAAAAGGAGCTGTATTGCATCCCCTTGACCCCTCCCACACCCCGTTCTCTGCTCGAATACTCAGCCTGTCGGCTGGGCATGAATGGTCATCAACCAATCACCATCATCTCCGCCTACTATCCACCGCCCTCGACCTCGTCTCCCACGCCTGACGACCCCATCGCTCTCGCTAGCGACTTCACCACCGTCTTTGGCTTGAGTGACTCCGTTATCTTAGCGGGTGACCTCAATGCCAAGCATCCCGCGTGGAACTGCAACACTGCAAATGCCAGAGGCAGGGTAGTGTACAACCTAGGTGAAACCCTAAACTATGACGTCATCGCTCCAATGACTCCCACTCACTTCCCTCACGATCCCAACCAGAATCCCGATGTCCTCGATGTGGCGTTGCTGAAGAATGTAAACCTCCGTTTACAATCTATAGAAGCGCTACACGAGCTCAATTCTGATCACCGTCCAGTGGTCATGCACCTAGGCTCCCGCTCGGGCCAGCTTGATCTCGACCAGCCTCCCCCGTCTCAAGTGATCACCGACTGGAGGAAAGTAAGCGAAAGACTGAAATCCACCACGTCGCCTCACCTAGACGCCATCCCCGATCATATTGTCTCAGTCGCTGACACGACGGCGGCGATCGACTTTCTTATGGATCACGTACAATCCGTCCTGAACGAATGTTCAAGGGAGATTCCAGTGGTGGAAGACCACCGCTGGAAGCTCCCGGACGATGTACGGAGTCTGATAACCGAGAAGAACGCAGCCATCCGTGCGTACAGTTCTTTTCCCTGTGACGCAAACAAAGCTCACATGCGCAACTTGCAGCGTGCTGTGAGGAAACGCACTGCTGAGCTGCGTACCGCGCGCTGGGACAAGACGCTAAGCGAACTCCAGCCCACCCACCTCGCTTTTTGGCAACTTCAGAGGAAGTTACGATCCAAAGAAGAGGCCACAATGCCCCGTCTCATCCGCCCCGACAAGAGTGTCGCATTTGACAACTCTGATAAAGCGGAATGTCTAGCCGACAGCCTAGAGTCCTAATGTTCCCCCAGCTCTCAACCAGTAGACGAAGCTCACCTCAATATAGTGAATGCCGAAGTCGAATGTAGGGCTTCCCTCCCACCAGTCGAAGATCCTGATGATCCTCTACTCCCCCCCCGTCACTCCTGAAGAGGTGAAGAATATCATCAAAAGGCTTCAGCCTAGGAAAGCCCCTGACTCCGACGGCATCACCAACAAGATGTTCAAACTCTTCCCCGCCCAACTCATAGTGCTAATGACTGCCATCTTCAATGGCGCATTAAGCAATAACATCTTCCCCCAAGCATGGAAACAGGCCACCGTTATCGGTATCCCCCAACCAAGTAAGCCCAAGTCTGATCCCGCCAGTTACCGTCCCATCAGTCTACTCAAAGTTCTCGGTAAAATCTACGAGAGGCTTATTTACAAGCGGCTCAAAGATTTTGCCGAAGCAAAGAGTCTTATCGCTGACGAGCAGTTTGGTTTTCGAACCAAACACTCGTGCATCCAACAAGTGCACCGCATCGTCGAACACCTAAGCGCTGGCTTCTAGCGTGGCTCGATGACGGCCGCCTTGTTCTTTGATATAGCGAAAGCATTTGACAAAGTCTGGCACAATGGCTTAATTTACAAGCTATTCCAACTCGGCGTGCCAGACCGCCTCGTGCTCATCTTGCGAGACTTTTTGTCAAACCGCACCTTTCGCTATCGAATAGAGGGTGCACTCTCGTCCCCTCACCCCATCCGAGCAGAAGTCCCTCAGGGCTCAGTGTTATCCCCCCTATTATTTACGCTGTTCACCAGCGATATCCCCAAAAGTAATAAGGCTCAGTTGGCCCTTTTCGCAGACGACACGGCCATGTACTATAGCGGTCGCGACCCTGACTCTATCGCTCGCACTCTCCAAACTTACGCAAACATCTTGGGCAGATGGTTCAGAAAGTGGAGAATAGAAGTAAACCCTGATAAAAGTCAAGCGGTTCTGTTTTCAAAACCGCGGCTTAAACCCCCTTCCCCCCGTCCGATCACCATGTATGGCAAGCCGATCCCTTGGGAGAAGCAAGCCAAATACCTGGGGGTCATCCTGGACAGACACCTCACCTTCGCTGAGCACATAAGGCAGGCCCGTTCACGCGCCGCCTTCGCCCAGGGAAGGCTTCACTTTATCACGACCACCCGCAGCAAATTGTCACTCAAGTGCAAATTGCGACTGTTCACCGCGGTCATCCGTCCCATCATGACGTACGCTTGCGCTGTCTTTGCACACGCAAAGCCTCATCACCTCCATAGGATGCAGACGCTCCAAAACCGTTTCCTCCGTAAGATCACGGGAGCCCCCTACTATGTCCGCAATGAGACTCTCCACGTAGATCTCAAATTGCCCACCATACAGCAGTTCATGAAACGCATTACTAAGCGTTTCTTCGATACTGCTGTCAAACACCGCAACCCCGTTATCGCATCGGCCGCCCGATACGAACCCTCCCGCATCTCAAAGATCCGCCGTCCTAGGCACACCTTAACCATTCCTAATGACTCTACCACTCTTCTACAAGAAAGTCGTAAAGAAACCAGCACAATCAAAACAAGACCTCCGTCCTTTCGCCCTCGCCGCCGAGGCCCATCGCGATCTTCCCTTCAATGTCCACCCCGACTTTTGCTCGAGGCAGCCCGCGCCGCTGAGCCTGTAGTTTTAAATTCGCCCCTAAATAATCAATATTCGATCCAGCCGTCCCTAGCTGTCCTCCCCCCAGCGACGCCCTAAGCCGAGGTCCGTACCCCACAGGGGGTGCCGTTAGCGTGTAGTCGCTTAGTTTGTAAGTTTAAAATAATCCCTGGCTGGAGGCTTTAATATTTATATTAAGGCCACCACAGGAAAGTCCGGTTAAGCAGTCGACAACCTCCTAGGTTAGAAAAGCACTATTTACTTTTATTATCACTGTTTGGTATCTGCTTGACATCCGTATGTCGCTACTGGGATCCAGCAGAATACCAGCGCCAGGTATATTTACCTGGCACATGCTGAGTTGGACTCCCATTTGGTGCAGCTTGGAGACACACACACCGCACATTTGAGTGTATAGGCGTATTATCAGGATTGGATATTTTAAAGTAAAAAGTAGGTAGTTTACTTGAAGTGTGTATGTATGTTCCTTTATAATATTAAGTAAGTATGCTCCTTTAGAATTACGTGTCATGTTATTGCTTACGTTGCGCTATGCATTACTTGTATGCACTAATGTATATTTTTAGATTCAATATACTACTTCTATGGGAACCGAGCAGTAGCCTTCTTATTTTATACCCGAACCTTTTTACATACATCTCATGGCGACCCTGCCACGGGCTACGTTATTCGGTACCTAGCTAATTGAAAAGCGACTACCAAAGTAAAATGTGTCGGTCAACGGTACAAAAAGACGAAGTCTTCATCACCCAGAACACGGCTGGGAACAACGAGGCAACATTGAAGGGTGTCCATGAACACGTGGAGCGAATGAGCATCGTCGTCTACATAATGCTGGCTGTGCTCATCGCGGCGGTCTGCTATTTTTTGGTACGTGTCTACAAACGGTGCCATCAGCGGTGGATCCAGGACGAAATTGGTCTGCAGGCTATCCAACGTATCCGCGCATCTCTACGGGGACGACAGACTGCTGAAGCTGCGGCATAATGCTCAGTGCCATCCACCTAAACTGTGAGTTACCATCAATATACTTAAGTGAAAAATAACAATGTGAAAATAATTGATAAACATCAGTGAGTTTAAAATATCGCGAGTGGAAGTTCAATATAATATTCGGCTTAAACTATGAACTTTAAGTAAATTTAAATACCTAGTTCTAAAAATAGAATCGAAATGTACAATTAATGTTATTATATTCTACGGTTAATTGTCTAGAATCGTGCACAAACACTCATGCAATTTGATACTGCGCTACAAATATGGAAACGTATGACATTTTTTCGCCGGTGCATGTAATTTCACACTTTTGTTTTTACGTAGTTATTAGAATAATGTAATTGGTCTTAATGACGAAATATATTTTTAGATTATGATTGAGACGTTGGAAGAAAATTGTAACAAATTGAAAGAAATAAGAAAATACTTAGTTAAAAAGGGAAAATCCAGGTATATAGAAAAAACTATAGAAATTAAGTTAAGTGAAGCGAAAAACATTTTTGATAAATGTAGCGAATTGTTATTGCTTTTAAAATCAAAACAGGATACCAAGATTATATCATCAGCATCAGATATTTTCAAAAATATTAGATTACTCTACGAGTAAATTAATAATTTGTGTACGTATCCAAATAATAAAATAGAAACAATGGAATTCGATTTAAAAACGGCTTGTAGTTTATTGCCAGTTATGGATGGAACGGAGAATGTAACGAAACGATTGATTGATGGTATTGAGATGTATTCAGAAATGATGAATGCGACGGATAATGGTTTATTAATAAAATTTGTTTTGAAAAATAGGATAACAGAAAACGCGAAATTAAGAATGGCTGCGACTTATACATCTATTTCAGAGCTTGTCAAGGACATGCGTACTCATCTTATTACTAAAAAATCGTTCACGGCAATTCAGTCGCGACTCCAAAATATATCTCAAGGCTATAGAACAATTGACGAATATGGGACTGAACTCGAACAACTATTTACAGACTTGACAGTTTCTCAAGCAGATGGTGAGTCAACTAAGTATGACATTTTAAAGCCAATTAATGAAAAACTTGCAATTAGAAAGTTTGCAGACGGTTTAAAAAATTCTAGGTTAAGCACTATAGTTGCAGCTCGCAATTATAGCTCATTAAAGGATGCTATACAGGCTGCAAAGGATGAAGAGTGTTTAATTTCATCAAATTCAGGTGATGTCATGCATTTTACTAATAAGTCAAATTACAGAGGACAAAGAGGTAACTATTCCAATCATTCGAGGTACCAGCAAGGACATGGAGGAAAAGGTGCTCAAGGACGAGGACGACCATCAAATAGGTATGTACGAAGTCAATATTTTTCTAAGCACCATAATTTTCGCGGTAATTCACGGGGAAATCACAATCCCAGGGGATCACAGCAATCTTATAGAAGCAGAAATTTTCGAAATAACAACTATCGAGGAAATTCACGCAGAGTTTATTCAGCACAAGTAACTGAGACAACGAAAAAACTGGTCAAGAAACAGAACACAAAGACCAATCAAAATTTTTTCGTGAATAAAAGTGAAATTTTTGCTTTTAATGGATAAACGAAATTAATTTCATTAAAATTAGGAAATAATGCATATTACTGGTTATTAGACACGGGAGCTTCTTTGTCAATTATACGAAAAGAAAGTTTGCCACAAAATATAGATATTTATAGAAATGATGTATTAGTCCATTGACTAATACATCATTTCCAATGACAATGTGAGTGAATTTGTCCGCCTATGCAATGGCATAGGCGGACAAATTCACTCACAAGGTCATATTTATCTTACATTGTCATTGGAAAATGGTGAATCATTTGAACACAAGTTCCATATATTTAATAACTTACCTCTTAAGGCCGATGGTATTATCGGGTTAGACTTTTTAAGTACTTACCTAGCAAAAATAAATTTAGAAACGAGGGTTTTGACATTAAAAATAAATAGGGAAGAAATAACAACGCAAATATTTGATAATACAGAATGTAATAGTGAGTTTTTAACAATTCCAGCGCGATGCGAATCAATCCATTTCATAAAAATAGAATCATGCCCAAAAGAAGACAGTATTGTTTGCGCAAAAGAATTAGGGAATAATTTATTTTTAGCTAGTGCTATTGTGGAAGCAAATAAAGATAAAATACCAATTAAAATTTTAAATGTAAGTGAAAAGGATATAAGAATTCCAATATTTACACCAAACTTACAACCTTTATCTTTATACGAGTGCTATAAGTGTGATAAAAATAAAGCAAATGCCACTAGAGCAGAAACATTAAAAACATTATTAAAATTACAACATCTTAATTTTGAGGAAAAATCATCTATCGAGTACATTTGTGAAAAGTATTCAGATGTTTTTCATTTGCCAAACGATAAATTATCAACAACTAATATTTATGATCAAACAATAACATTAAAACCTAACACTAATCCTATATACACAAAACCATACAGATTACCACAAAGCTTAAAGAAAGAACTAAATGAACAAATAAAAAATATGTTAAAAGATGATATTATTGAGGAAACGCAAAGTGAATGGTCTAGTCCAATATTACTAGTACCAAAGAAAAATAATGAAAACAATGACAAGAGGTGGCGATTGGTAGTAGACTATCGTAAACTTAACGAGAAAATTCAAGATGACAAGTTCCCTTTACCCAATATAACTGAAATTTTAGATTCTCTCTCAGGAGCTATTTTATTTAGCCATCTTGATTTACATTCAGGATATTATCAGGTACCTTTAGAACCTTCAAGCAGGAAATGTACAGCATTTAGTACAAATTCAGGACAGTTTCAAATGAAACGTTTACCGATGGGTTTAAAAATTTCACCGAGTGCTTTTAGTAGGGTAATGACAGTGGCTTTATCTGGTCTAACATTCGACAAATGTTTTGTATATCTTGATGATTTGATCGTTTTCGGTCGTAATTTAGAATCTCACAATCGTAATCTTATAGATATATTTGAAAGATTGAGAAAAGTTAATTTAAAATTAAATCCTACTAAGTGTCAATTCTCGAAAAAAGAACTATTATATCTTGGTCACGTTGTGTCTGCGCAAGGTGTCTTACCAGACCCAGAAAAAATTAAAGTTTTACTTGATTATCCGGTGCCAAAAACTTCTGAAGAAGTAAAACGATTTATTGCCTTCTGCAATTATTATAGAAAATTTATACCATATTTTGCTGAAATAACAGCACCACTAAACAAATTATGTAGAAAAAATGAACCTTTTATTTGGTCAAACAGTTGCCAAAAATCATTTGACAGCCTAAAGCAACACATGACTAACCCACCAATTTTACAATACCCCGATTTTGCAAATGATAGTGAATTTATATTAAAAACTGATGCTTCTGGAATAGCAATTGGATCTGTTCTATGTAACAAAAACATGAAACCAATTGCATATGCGAGTCGACCATTAAACAAGGCTGAAATAAATTACCCAACAATACAAAAAGAATTGCTAGCCATTGTATGGTCTGTCAAATATTTTAGGCCATATCTTTACGGAAAACATTTTATCATTGAATCAGACCATAAGCCATTAATATATCTATTTGGGATGAAAGATCCTTCAAGTCGTTTGATAAAATTTAGATTAACTTTAGAGGAATACGATTATGAGATAGTGTACGTAAGAGGAAAAGACAATGTCGCCGCGGATGCATTGTCAAGAATTGTGATAACATCGGACGAACTAAAACATATGCATAATGATGTAGTAGCTGTATTAACTAGAGCTCAAAAGAAAAGAATGACAGATACAGATATGGGAAATGCAGAAAGTACAGATTTGTTTAGTAGGTCCGACGATACGAGGTCTGATCAACCAAGAGTTGCGGAAATATTAAAGAAATCAAACGATTCCGACGAAATGAGGTTAATTGAAGGAGATGAATTAAATAAGTTAATTAAAAATAATAAGATATCATTCCAAGAAGAATGTTTTGCTTATGTAGAAAATAAAAAGATTTTATACATAAATCTCAATTTTAAGAAACATTTTACGCGAGTCGAATTTGTGTCGAAGTTGAGCAAATTTTGTAAGAAATTAAATATCAAAGAGATATGTATAATTAAAGATAATAATAATGAAAATTTTCTAAAAGAGTTGTGTAAAGAAATCGATTCAATAAAAACATGGTCCGGACCACGAGTACATGTACTAAGAGGTATTACGAGAATTACTAAAGATGAAGATATAAAGTTTATCTTACACGATTTTCATTTACTGCCGACCAGTGGTCATGCTGGTATGCGCAGAATGATAAACAATATTAAAAGACAATTTTACTGGCCAGGACTTGAAAAAGACGTTCAAGATTTCGTAAAAACGTGCGATAAATGTCAAAAGATGAAGCATGGTAAATACATTAAGGAACCCATGTGTATATCTACCACTGCTTCGTATGCATTTGAAAAAATATTTTTGGATATTGTAGGTCCACTACCTCAAGATTATGAAGGTAATGTATACATTCTGAGTCTTCAATGTGAGCTCAGTAAGTTCGTAGGCATATCCGCTTAAAGCTAAGGACACCGTAACTGTAAGTAAATCATTAGTAGATAATTTTATTTTAAGATTTGGTTTACCAAAAACATTAGCAACTGATCGAGGTGCTGAATTATATCATATTATTATATACATTATATATCATCAACGGCATATCACCATCAATCAGTTGGATCGTTGGAAAATTCACACAAAAGTTTAGGAGCGTTCCTTAGGATTCAGTGTCAAAACAATCCACAATCATGGTCACACTGGTTATCATATTGGTGTTTTAGTTATAACACAACCGTTCATTCAGCAACTAAATACCAACCGTTTGAGCTTGTTTTTGGAAGACCATGTAATGTTCCCTCTAGGTTATGTAATGAAGTTGAACCATTGTATAATCCAGAAAATTATTGTAGTAACCTTAGATATAAACTTCAGATAGCTAGTAAAGACGCTAGAAATAATTTAATTTTAAGTAAATGTAATCGAAAAACTAATTACTATGATAAAAATTTGAACTCAGTTCACTACCATAAAGATGATTTGTTATTGGTAAAGAATGAAGTTGGAGGAAAATTGAGTCCTTTATTTCAAGGTCCATTCACTGTTCTAGAAGATTTAGGATGCAATGTAAAAATAATAAAAAACAACAAAATAGATATTGTTCATAAAAATAGGACCAAACCATTTGTTACAACAATTAGATAGGAATGTAAAAAAAAAAATAGCGTACGATATTTTTTTTTTCTACATTGCCGGAGGTGAAGTGTGTATGTATGTTCCTTTATAATATTAAGTAAGTATGCTCCTTTAGAATTACGTGTCATGTTATTGCTTACGTTGCGCTATGCATTACTTGTATGCACTAATGTATATTTTTAGATTCAATATACTACTTCTATGGGAACCGAGCAGTAGCCTTCTTATTTTATACCCGAACCTTTTTACATACATCTCATACTTATTAATCAATTTTATTCGATTAACTCACTTAATTTATAATAACTGTGAACTCAATTAATTATCATATCATAATTATTAACTAAAAGGTTTTAACACGATATTAGCAAATCTAGGCGCTATGACAACACGTGTATCGGACCGAGGTCTAGAATAGAATGCCCCGATCGCTTTTTTTATGTGTGGCCTCTCGCAGGTCAACCTAGGAGGTTGTCGACTGCTTAACCGGACTTTCCTGTGGTGGCCTTAATATAAATATTAAAGCCTCCAGCCAGGGCTTATTTTAAACTTACAAACTAAGCGACTACACGCTAAGGGCACCCCCTGTGGGGTACGGACCTCAGCTTAGGGCGCCGCTGGGGGGAGGACAGCTAGGGACGGCTGGATCGAATATTGATTATTTAGGGGCGAATTTAAAACTACAGGCTCAGCGGCGCGGGCTGCCTCGAGCAAAGGTCGGGGTGGACATTGAAGGGAAGATCGCGACGGGCCTCGGCGGCGAGGGCGAAAGGACGGCGGTCTTGTTTTGAGTGTGCTGGTTTCTTTACGACTTTCTTGTAGAAGAGTGGTAGAGTCATCAGGAATGGTTAAGGTGTGCCTCGGACGGCGGATCTTTGAGATGCGGGAGGGTTCGTATCGGGCGGCCGATGCGATAAAGGGGTTGCGGTGTTTGACAGCAGTATCGAAGAAACGCTTAGTAATGCGTTTCATGAACTGCTGTATGGTGGGCAATTTGAGATCTACGTGGAGAGTCTCATTGCGGACATAGTAGGGGGCTCCCGTGATCTTACGGAGGAAACGGTTTTGGAGCGTCTGCATCCTATGGAGGTGATGAGGCTTTGCGTGTGCAAAGACAGCGCAAGCGTACGTCATGATGGGACGGATGACCGCGGTGAACAGTCGCAGTTTGCACTTGAGTGACAATTTGCTGCGGGCGGTCGTGATAAAGTGAAGCCTTCCCTGGGCGAAGGCGGCGCGTGAACGGGCCTGCCTTATGTGCTCAGCGAAGGTGAGGTGTCTGTCCAGGATGACCCCCAGGTATTTGGCTTGCTTCTCCCAAGGGATCGGCTTGCCATACATGGTGATCGGACGGGGGGAAGGGGGTTTAAGCCGCGGTTTTGAAAACAGAACCGCTTGACTCTTATCAGGGTTTACTTCTATTCTCCACTTTCTGAACCATCTGCCCAAGACGTTTGCGTAAGTTTGGAGAGTGCGAGCGATAGAGTGAGGGTCACGACCGCTATAGTACATGGCCGTGTCGTCAGCGAAAAGGGCCAACTGAGCCTTATTACTTTTGGGGATATCGCTGGTGAACAGCGTAAATAATAGGGGGGATAACACTGAGCCCTGAGGGACTCCTGCTCGGATGGGGTGAATGCCCCGATCGCTCCGCGCGGTCTCCTTTTACGTCCGAGCACAAACAAGTCGAGTAGTGGGGGAGGTGGGGATGGCGACATCGCCTGATCGGTCCGGTGCACGTGCCGTGTACAACCGTAAGATGACGTAGCGCCGTCACGGCCATTCTGACGTGCGTACGTCCTCGGACGCGCACTTTAGAAGCACTTAGGTATCTTTAATGAGAACCACAATTTTACTGTTCGTTCATCCTGACATTAAAATCTTATCTCATGGTCTGGTCCGGTCCTACGACCCTTCAGAGTAATAATCTTCTGGTCCGGTCCTAAGACCCTTCAGAGTAATATCTTCTGGTCCGGTCCTATGACCCATCAGAATTATACTACTGGTCCAGTCTGATGACCCTTCAGAGTAATATCTTCTGGTCCGGTCCTATGACCCTTCAGAATTATACTACTGGTCCAGTCTGATGACCCTTCAGAGTTATAATTTTCTGGTCCGGTCTAAAGACCCTTCAGATTTGTAACTACTGGTCCGGTTCTAACGACCCTTCAGTGTTAAAATCTCCCGGTCCGGTTTAACTAGCCCTTCAGGATTATTACTGCTTGGTCCGGCCATGGAAGACTCTTCAAGCTCTTTTAATTCTTTTTTTCGTTCCTTGTTTTTCTTTTTTTTTTCTTTCCTTTTAAACGCTGCCCCGCACTAGGAATCTATCCTGTTTTGTGGGTGAGTTCACAAACATACAAACTCACTCGCACAGACCAGACCCGGAACAACTATCTGTAGTCCATACAAATATTTGTTCCGTGCGGAAATCGAACCTACGTCACGCAGCGCAGGAGCCAAGCGCCCAAGTACGGCGCCAACCGTGACGTATCTTTTAATTTAAACTGTTCCTAGATTTGCTAGGCCGGACTAAACTGGTCCCTGTAGCTAATATAATAATAAATTAACTCGTGATTTGTCCTTGTTCTATTGAATCAATTTTCTCTATGAATTTAAAGCACTTGTCACAACGTTAATTGGTTTAGGATCCTAAAACCCTTCCAATGATGTACCTACATGATCTATTAAGTTAACTACTGCTACTGGATTTTTAAGTACGAGAGTCGGCACTTTTTTTAAAGTGTGAGCCCTAAAATAGTACCACTTAAAACTTTATTTTTATGGGAAGTTTCATGAACACGTTCTTCATTATTATTCGCCGTCACGTCATCACTGATATTTTCTGCATCTAACGTTCATGTGAGCACTCACGAATTACTTTACGTTAATCTACATTCATCAAAATCATCGCTGCGCTGTGCGGTTCGAATCAATCAATGTTATTATAATCTCACCCGTATTAAATTGCACAAAATGGAAAATCTATTTAGAACTTGTAATAGCTCAGAATTCTCTGTACCTTTAAAGCTTTTATCAATGTCATTAAAATCAAATTGCTATTCATGATAGTTTTGATACTATCAAATTTACTAACTGATGTTATGTATGGCAAACTGCCTCCTTACGTTAATACGAAAGCCTAGATCCAAATTTTCACTTAAAAAAAACGTCTAAGTTGAAACATTACCTTGTGGTACTTGCTATGCGATAACTAAACCTAAAGCTCACACTGAATAAAATTTTGTCACTATTACCGCCAATGGGAAACTCTTTTAAGTACTCGCTTTGTGCTATGTCAAAATTACCTAGCACTATCAATGCAACCACCGAATTGGTATCAACCCCTTTAAAGCTTCGTTTGCTATTCAAATAAAACTTGAGCGACTCACCAAGTATTCCAGTCGGCCTTGAACGCTCTTAACCCCACAGATGTTGACATAATACTTGGCTACTGCAGTTTGCCAACTGTTTGCCAACCTTCGGTCTGTCACGCTCAGAACCGCTCAGAAATTGCAGCTGCTCAGCAGTTGTTGCAACTGCTCAGCAGTTATGGCAGCATACCAACCGCTAGCCTCCTGCTGGCTTTATACACCATGATACGATGTCTGAAACCGAAAAACGCTACGACAGTACAAGTCCAATAAAAGCTGTGGTGGGTCAAAAGGTTTCAGGTAAGTGTAGTAGTCACAGTATCAAAGTAAATAAAAATCTAAATTTTATCGGACCATTGGCACAAGAAAGCGGCCTATGCCTATGAATGGTGATATAAAATCAAAATATTCAAAATAAAGTGTTAGGTAACTAAATCGCTCTTATGTCCAAAGAAATAAAAGCTCTCTGGTATTTCACTTCATGACTCGATCAGCAATAGCAGAATAATATCGCTTCACCAGCATTATTTGACCAATGACCAAGGCTTTGTGCCCATTTCAAGCGAACTCCTGTGCAACCGCCACTTCCAGGTATGTGCTTCCAATTCACCAAGAGTAGATAGCGACGGCAAAAGAATGGTCTCCCTTAGGGCAGTGTGTTGGCGATAATATCAGGCTGATTAAAATAGACTCCACAAAACAAACTATCCGCTTGCAGGCATCGCACCTTCTGCTGTTCGAAGGATCTGAAAACCGATTCCCGACATCCCTGTATGGCCACATGCCAACTTCGGGAAGACTAAAAAGTCGCTAGAGCTTCCTTCTTTCTACACAGGCGATCCTGGATATGCCATCTAAAGGGAGAAGCAGACTGTGGGAAGAGAAGTATCCACCACCTCACGACTTCATAAAACCCAAAGAGCAATTGCCCCTGGTCGTGAATCGCAATGGCCTTTGGAAAGCGTTAAATCGCGCGCCAGCGCAATTTGCGCACCCAGGTAGGCCGCTGCAAACACAACTTGGCGAAATGAGGATGTAATGATCTGTTGTATACCCAACGTGAGTGCAGTGCCCGTTTTCAGAGCACGAGCCATATGTTACAGTGCCCCAAGTGCCCATTCTCCTGTAATTTGGAGTACCTAATGAATGCCACTGTTGCTGCAATTAACGTAACTACCTACTGGTCCAAAACAATAAAAAAGTTAACGATTGACTCGAAAAGAAGAAGTATTATTGAAAATGCTATCGCTTAATCAGCAACACTTATGCTATTAATAATAGCTTCACTTTAAGATAAAGCGACAGGCCAATTATCAAACATCGATAATTGCCATCCATAAAGGCGTTGCCTTTTGTAAGTCAGTCTCCACATCATAAAAATGAACACTCTTAAACAAAATAAAAAGCAGCTCTACAGCAATTAAAAAGTTTAAACGACTCACCAGATTGGCGTAGAAATCTTCATATAAATTCACACTCCTCTCCTTGACCTGACCAGCTGTTGTGAAGTTGCTTGCCTCCGGACGGAACTGGTTTAGTTCAGGTTGATGAGGGTAGCCGCATAAAACTCGTCGAAAAGGAATTCGGCGCAAAGCTCTTCAGCGCCATATGGTAAAACAATAAACTGCTCTGCACATCACTGCATCCTCGACAAAACATACCACCACCGTGACACACTATGATCGTGTGTCGAACTTCGGCCTATCGGATTTAACTTCACGACACTTCACGGCACACATCAAGTTTTTAGCGTCTGGATAAAGAGCCAGCCGCACGTGTGAGGTATCTGGAGACGCGTCTCGGCACAAGCCAGCTAGCTAGGGCATTTTCGGGATTTAGACAGGAAGAAAAATGTGCACTCTGGTCAAAAAACCACTACTAGCAAATATATTTATAGATTTTTTTTAAATTTTTTGCAGTTCCATGCGAGCCAGCCGCACGTTTGAGAAGTCTGGAGATGCGTCTTGGCGCAGGCCAGCTAGCTAGAGTGTTTTCGGGATTAAAACACGAAGAAAAATGTGCACCGTGGTCAAAAAACCACTACTAACAAATAAATATGTAGATAATTTTTCATTTTTTGCAGCTCTATATGAGCCAGCCGCACGTTTGAGGTATCTGGAGATGCGTCATGGCGCGGGCCAGCTGGCTAGAGCACTTTCGGGATTTAGATAGAAAAAAAAAGTGCAACCGTGGTCAAAAAACCACTACTAGCAAATAAATTTATAGTTTTTTTTTTAATTTTTTGCATTTCTATGCGAGCCAGCCGCACGTTTGAGGAGTTTGGAAACGCGACGTGACGCGAACCAGCTAGCTAGGGCATTTTTGGGATTTAAACAGGAAGAAAAATGTGCACCGTGGTCAAAAAACCACTACTAGCAAATAAATATGTAGATAATTTTTCATTTTTTGCAGTTCTATGCGAGCCAGCCGCACGTTTGAGGTGTCTGGAGACGCATCTCGGCGCGGACCAGCTAGCTAGAGTGTTTTCGGGATTAAAACAGGAAGAAAAATGTGCTCCGTGGTCAAAAAACCACTACTAGCAAATAAATTTATAGATTTTTTTCAATTTTTTGCAGTTTTTTACGAGCCAGCCGTACGTTTGAGGTGTCCGTAGACGCATCTCGGAGCGAGCCAGCTAGATATAGCGTTTTCAGGATTTAGACAGGAAGAAAAAGTGCACCGTGGTCACAAAACCACTACTAGCAAATAAATTAATAGTTTTTTTTTTTTTTTTGCATTTCTATGCGAGCGAGCCGCACGTTTGAGGTGTCTGGACACGCGTAGCTAGCTAGAGCGCTTTCGGGATTTAGAGAGGAACAAAAATGTGTATCGTGGTCAAAAAACCAATACTAGCAAATAAATTTATAGATTTTTTTAATTTTTTGCAGTTCTATGCGAGCCAGCCGCACGTTTGAGGTGTCTGGTGACGCGTCTCAGCGCGGGCCAGCAAGCTAGAACATTTTCGGAATTAAGACAGGAAGAAAAATGTGCACCGTGGTCAAAAAACCACTAATAGCAAATAAATTTATAGATTTTTTTTTAATTTTTTGCAGTTCTATGCGAGCCAGCCGCACGTTTGAGGTGTCTGGTGACGCGTCTCAGCGCGGGCCAGCAAGCTAGAACATTTTCGGAATTAAGACAGGAAGAAAAATGTGCACCGTGGTCAAAAAACCACTACTAGCAAATAAATTAATAGATGTGAGGGGTCTGGAGACGCGACTTGACGCGGACCAGCTAGCTAGGGCATTTTTTGGGATTTAGACAGGAAGAAAAATGTGCACCGTGGTCAAAAAACCACTACTAGCAAATAAATTTATAGATTTTTTTAATTTTTTGCAGTTCTATGTGAGCCAGCCGCACATTTGAGGTGTCTGGAGACGCATAGCTAGCGAAAGCGCTTTCGGGATTTAGACAGGAACAAAAATGTGCATCGTGGTCAAAAAACCACAACTAGCAAATAAATATGTAGTTAATTTTTAATTTTTTGCAGTTCTATGCGAGCGAGCCGCACGTTTGAGGTGTCTGGACACGCGTAGCTAGCTAGAGCGCTTTGGGGATTTAGACAGGAACAAAAATGTGCATCGTGGTCAAAAAACCAATACTAGCAAATAAATTTATAGATTTTTTTTAATTTTTTGCAGTTCTATGCGAGCCAGCCGGACGTTTGAGGTGTACGGAGACGCGTCTTTGCGCGGGCCAGCTAGCTAGAGCGTTATCGAGATTTAGACACGAGATAAAATGTGCACCGTGGTCAAAAAACCACTAGTAGCAAATAAATTTATAGATGTTTTTTTTAATTTTTTGCAGTTCTATGCGAGCCAGCCGCACGTTTGAGGGGTCTGGAGACGCGACTTGACGCGGACCAGCTAGCTAGGGCATTTTTGGGATTTAGACAGGAAGAAAAATGTGCACCGTGGTCAAAAAACGACTACTAGGAATAAATTTATAGATTTTTTTTTTAATTTTTTGCAGTTCTATGCGAGCCAGCCGCACGTGTGAGGTATTTGGAGACGCGTCTCGGCGCAAGCCAGTTAGCTAGGGCGTTTTCGGGACTTAGACAGGAAGAAAAATGTGCATCGTGGTCAGAAAACCACTACTAGCAAATAAATTTATAGATTTTATTAATTTTTTGCAGTTCTATGTGAGCCAGCCGCACGTTTGAGGTGTCTGGAGACGCATAGCTAGATAGAGCGCTTTCGGGATTTAGACAGGAACAAAAATGTGCATCGTGGTCAAAAAACCACTACTAACAAATAAATTTATTATATATTTTTTTAATTTTTTGCAGTTCTATGCGAGCGAGCCGCACGTTTGAGGTGTCTGGACACGCGTAGCTAGCTAGAGCGCTTTCGGGATTTAGAAAAGAAGAAAAATGTGCATCGTGGTCAAAAACCCACTACTAGCAAATAAATATGTAGATAATTTTTCATTTTTTGCAGTTCTATGCGAGCCAGCCGCACGTTTGAGGTGTCTGGAGACGCGTAGCTAGCTAGAGCGCTTTGGGGATTTAGACAGGAACAAAAATGTGCATCGTGGTCAAAAAACCAATACTAGCAAATAAATTTATAGATTTTTTTTAATTTTTTGCAGTTCTATGCGAGCCAGCCGGACGTTTGAGGTGTACGGAGACGCGTCTTTGCGCGGGCCAGCTAGCTAGAGCGTTATCGAGATTTAGACACGAGATAAAATGTGCACCGTGGTCAAAAAACCACTAGTAGCAAATAAATTTATAGATGTTTTTTTTAATTTTTTGCAGTTCTATGCGAGCCAGCCGCACGTTTGAGGGGTCTGGAGACGCGACTTGACGCAGACCAGCTAGCTAGGGCATTTTTGGGATTTAGACAGGAAGAAAAATGTGCACCGTGGTCAAAAAACGACTACTAGGAATAAATTTATAGATTTTTTTTTTAATTTTTTGCAGTTCTATGCGAGCCAGCCGCACGTGTGAGGTATTTGGAGACGCGTCTCGGCGCAAGCCAGTTAGCTAGGGCGTTTTCGGGACTTAGACAGGAAGAAAAATGTGCATCGTGGTCAGAAAACCACTACTAGCAAATAAATTTATAGATTTTATTAATTTTTTGCAGTTCTATGTGAGCCAGCCGCACGTTTGAGGTGTCTGGAGACGCATAGCTAGATAGAGCGCTTTCGGGATTTAGACAGGAACAAAAATGTGCATCGTGGTCAAAAAACCACTACTAACAAATAAATTTATTATATATTTTTTTAATTTTTTGCAGTTCTATGCGAGCGAGCCGCACGTTTGAGGTGTCTGGACACGCGTAGCTAGCTAGAGCGCTTTCGGGATTTAGACAAGAAGAAAAATGTGCATCGTGGTCAAAAACCCACTACTAGCAAATAAATATGTAGATAATTTTTCATTTTTTGCAGTTCTATGCGAGCCAGCCGCACGTTTGAGGTGTCTGGAGACGCATAGCTAGCGAGATCGCTTTCGGGATTTAGACAGGAACAAAAATGCGCATCGTGGTCAAAAAACCACTACTAGCAAATAAATTTATATATATTTTTTTAATTTTTTGCAGTTCTATGCGAGCGAGCCGCACGTTTGAGGTGTCTGGACACGCGTAGCTAGCTAGAGCGCTTTCGAGATTTAGACAAGAAGAAAAATGTGCATCGTGGTCAAAAAACCACTACTAGCAAATAAATATGTAGATAATTTTTCATTTTTTGCAGTTCTATGCGAGCCAGCCGCACGTTTGAGGTATCTGGAGATGCGTCTTGGCGCGGCCCAGCTAACTAGAACACTTTCGGGATTTAGATAGAAAAAAAAATGCACCGTGGTCAAAAAACCACTACTAGCAAATTAATTTATAGATTTTTTTCAATTTTTTGCAGTTTTTTACGAGCCAGACATACGTTTGAGGTGTCCGTAGATGCGTCTCGGAGCGAGCCAGCGAGATAGAGCGATTTCAGGATTTAGACAGGAAGAAAATGTGCACCGTGGTCAAAAAACCACTACTAGCAAATAAATTTATAGATGTTTTTTTAATTTTTTGCAGTTCTATGCAAGCCAGCCGCACGTTTGAGGGGTCTGGAGACGCGACTTGACGCGGACCAGCTAGCTAGGGCATTTTTGGGATTTAGACAGGAAGAAAAATGTGCACCGTGATCAAAAAACCACTACTAGCAAATAAATTTATAGATTTTTTTTAATTTTTTGCAGTTCTATGCGAGCCAGCCGCACGTGTGAGGTATATGGAGACGCGTCTTGGCGCAAGCCAGTTAGCTAGGGCGTTTTCGGGACTTAGACAGGAAGAAAAATGTGCATCGTGGTCAGAAAACCACTACTAGCAAATAAATTTATAGATTTTTTTAATTTTTTGCAGTTCTATGTGAGCCAGCCGCACGTTTGAGGTGTCTGGAGACGCATAGCTAGCTAGAGCGCTTTTGGGATTTAGACAGGAACAAAAATGTGCTCCGTGGTCAAAAAACCACTACTAGCAAATAAATTTATAGATTTTTTTCAATTTTTTGCTATTTTTTACGAGCCAGCCGTACGTTTGAGGTGTCTGTAGACGCGTCTAGGAGCGAGCCAGCTAGATAGAGCGTTTTCAGGATTTAGACAGGAAGAAAAAGTGCACCGTGGTCAAAAAACCACTACTAGCAAATAAATTTATAGATTTTTTTTTAATTTTTTGCAGTTCTATGCGAGCGAGCCACACGTTTGAGGTGTCTGGACACGCGTAGCTAGCAAGAGCGCTTTCGAGATTTAGACAAGAAGAAAAATGTGCATCGTGGTCAAAAAACCACTACTAGCAAATAAATATGTAGTTAATTTTTCATTCTTTGCAGTTCTATGCGAGCCAGCCGCACGTTTGAGGTATCTGGAGATGCGTCTTGGCGCGGGCCAGCTAGCTAGAGCTATTTCGGGATTTAGACAGGAACAAAAATGTGCATCGTGGTCAAAAAACCAATACTAGCAAATAAATTTATATATTTTTTTTAATTTTTTGCAGTTCTATGCGAGCGAGCCGCACGTTTGAGGTGTCTGGACACGCGTAGCTAGCTAGAGCGCTTTCGGGATTTAGACAAGAAGAAAAATGTGCATCGTGGTCAAAAAACCACTACTAGCAAATAAATATGTAGATAATTTTTCATTTTTTGCAGTTCTATGCGAGCCAGCCGCACGTTTGAGGTGTCTGGTGACGCGTCTCGGCGCGGGCCAGCAAGCTAGAATATTTTCGGAATAAAGACAGGAAGAAAAATGTGCTCCGTGGTCAAAAAACCACTACTAGCAAATAAATTTATAGATTTTTATAAATTTTTTGCAGTTTTTTACGAGCCAGCCGTACGTTTGAGGTGTCCGTAGACGCGTCTCGGAGCGAGCCAGCTAGATAGAGCGTTTTCAGGATTTAGACAGGAAGAAAAAGTGCACCGTGGTCACAAAACCACTACTAGCAAATAAATTTATAGATTTTTTTTTAAATTTTTTGCATTTCTATGCGAGCGAGCCGCACGTTTGAGGTGTCTGGACACGCGTAGCTAGCTAGAGCGCTTTCGGGATTTAGAGAGGAACAAAAATGTGTATCGTGGTCAAAAAACCAATACTAGCAAATAAATTTATAGATTTTTTTTAATTTTTTGCAGTTCTATGCGAGCCAGCCGCACGTTTGAGGTACCTGTAGACGCGTAGCTAGCTAGAGCGTTTTCGAGATTTAGATAGGAAGAAAAATGTGCAACGTGTTCAAAATACCACTACTAGCAAATAAATTTATAGATTTTTTTTTAATTTTTTGCAGTTCTATGCGAGCGAGCCGCACGTTTGAGGTGTGTGGACACGCGTAGCTAGCTAGAGCGCTTTCGGGATTTAGTCAAGAAGAAAAATGTGCAACGTGTTCAAAAAACCACTACTAGCAAATAAATTTATAGATTTTTTTTTAATTTTTTGCAGTTCTATGCGAGCCAGCCGCACGTTTGAGGTGTCTGGCGACGCGTCTCAGCGCGGGCCAGCAAGCTAGAGCGTTATCGAGATTAAGACACGAGATAAAATGTGCACCGTGGTCAAAAAACCACTACTAGAAAATAAATTTATAGATTTTTTTTTAATTTTTTGCAGTTCTATGTGAGCCAGCCGGACGTTTGAGGTGTATAGAGACGCGTCTTTGCGCGGGCCAGCTAGCAAGAGCGTTTTTGAGATTTAGACACGAAGAAAAATGTGCACCGTGGTCAAAAAACCACTACTAGCAAATAAATATGTAGATAATTTTTCATTTTTTGCAGTTCTATATGAGCCAGCCGCACGTTTGAGGTATCTGGAGATGTGTCTTGGCGCGAACCAGCTAGCTAGAGCGTTATCGAGATTTAGACACGAGATAAAATGTGCACCGTGGTCAAAAAACCACTACTAGCAAATAAATTTATAGTTTTTTTTTTAATTTTTTGCAGTTCTATGCGAGCCAGCCGCACGTTTGAGGAGTCTGGAGACGCGACTTGACGCGGACCAGCTAGCGAGGGCATTTTTGGGATTGAAACAGGAAGAAAAATGTGCACCGTGGTCAAAAAACCACTACTAGCAAATAAATTTATAGATTTTTTTTTAATTTTTTGCAGTTCTATGCGAGCCAGCCGGACGTTTGAGGTGTATGGAGACGCGTCTTTGCACGGGCCAGCTAGCTAGAGCGTTATCGAGATTTAGACACGAGATAAAATGTGCACCGTGGTCAAAAAACCACTACTAGCAAATAAATTTATAGATTTTTTTTAAATTTTTTGCAGTTCTATCCGAGCCAGCCGCACGTTTGAGGGGTCTAGAGACGCGACTTGACGCGGACCAGCTAGCTAGGGCATGTTTTGGGATTTAGACAAGAAGAAAAATGTGCACCGTGGTCAAAAAACCACTACTAGCAAATAAATTTATAGATTTTTTTAATTTTTTGCAGTTCTATGTGAGCCAGCCGCACGTTTGAGGTGTCTGGAGACGCATAGCTACCGAGAGCGCTTTCGGGATTAAGACAGGAACAAAAATGTGCATCGTGGTCAAAAAACCAATACTAGCAAATAAATTTATATATTTTTATTATTTTTTGCAGATCTATGCGAGCGAGCCGCACGTTTGAGGTGTCTGGACACGCGTAGCTAGCTAGAGCGCTTTGGGGATTTAGACAGGAACAAAAATGTGCATCGTGGTCAAAAAACCACTACTAGCAAATAAATATGTAGTTAATTTTTCATTCTTTGCAGTTCTATGCGAGCCAGCCGCACGTTTGAGGTATCTGGAGATGCGTCTTGGCGCGGGCCAGCTAGCTAGAGTGTTTTCGGAATTAAAACAGGAAGAAAAATGTGCTCCGTGGTCAAAAAACCACTACGAGCAAATAAATTTATAGATTTTTTTTAATTTTTGCCGTTCTATGCGAGCCAGCCGCACGTGTGAGGTGTCTGGAGACGCATCTCGGCGCGGACCAGCTAGCTAGAGTGTTTTCGGGATTAAAACAGGAAGAAAAATGTGCTCCGTGGTCAAAAAACCACTACGAGCAAATAAATTTATAGATTTTTTTCAATTTTTTGCAGTTTTTTACGAGCCAGCCGTACGTTTGAGGTGTCCGTAGACGCGTCTCAGAGCGAGCCAGCTAGATATAGCGTTTTCAGGATTTAGACAGGAAGAAAAAGTGCACCGTGGTCACAAAACCACTACTAGCAAATAAATTTATAGATTTTTTTTTAATTTTTTGCATTTCTATGCGAGCGAGCCGCAAGTTTGAGGTGTCTGGACACGCGTAGCTAGCTAGAGCGCTTTCGGGATTTAGAGAGGAACAAAAATGTGTATCGTGGTCAAAAAACCAATACTAGCAAATAAATTTATAGATTTTTTTAATTTTTTGCAGTTCTATGTGAGCCAGCCGCACGTTTGAGGTGTCTGGAGACGCATAGCTAGCAAGAGCGCTTTCAAGATTTAGACAAGAAGAAAAATGTGCATCGTGGTCAAAAAACCACTACTAGCAAATAAATATTCAGATAATTTTTCATTTTTTGCAGTTCTATGCGAGCCAGCCGCACGTTTGAGGTGTCTGGTGACGCGTCTCGGCGCGGGCCAGCAAGCTAGAATATTTTCGGAATAAAGACAGGAAGAAAAATGTGCTCCGTGGTCAAAAAACCACTACTAGCAAATAAATTTATAGATTTTTTTAAATTTTTTGCAGTTTTTTACGAGCCAGCCGTACGTTTGAGGTGTCCGTAGACGCGTCTCGGAGCGAGCCAGCTAGATAGAGCGTTTTCAGGATTTAGACAGGAAGAAAAAGTGCACCGTGGTCACAAAACCACTACTAGCAAATAAATTTATAGATTTTTTTTTAAATTTTTTGCATTTCTATGCGAGCGAGCCGCACGTTTGAGGTGTCTGGACACGCGTAGCTAGCTAGAGCGCTTTCGGGATTTAGAGAGGAACAAAAATGTGTATCGTGGTCAAAAAACCAATACTAGCAAATAAATTTATAGATTTTTTTTAATTTTTTGCAGTTCTATGCGAGCCAGCCGCACGTTTGAGGTACCTGTAGACGCGTAGCTAGCTAGAGCGTTTTCGAGATTTAGATAGGAAGAAAAATGTGCAACGTGTTCAAAATACCACTACTAGCAAATAAATTTATAGATTTTTTTTTAATTTTTTGCAGTTCTATGCGAGCGAGCCGCACGTTTGAGGTGTGTGGACACGCGTAGCTAGCTAGAGCGCTTTCGGGATTTAGAGAGGAACAAAAATGTGTATCGTGGTCAAAAAACCAATACTAGCAAATAAATTTATAGATTTTTTTTAATTTTTTGCAGTTCTATGCGAGCCAGCCGCACGTTTGAGGTACCTGTAGACGCGTAGCTAGCTAGAGCGTTTTCGAGATTTAGATAGGAAGAAAAATGTGCAACGTGTTCAAAAAACCACTACTAGCAAATAAATTTATAGATTTTTTTTTAATTTTTTGCAGTTCTATGCGAGCCAGCCGCACGTTTGAGGTGTCTGGTGACGCGACTCAGCGCGGGCCAGCAAGCTAGAGCGTTATCGAGATTAAGACACGAGATAAAATGTGCACCGTGGTCAAAAAACCACTACTAGAAAATAAATTTATAGATTTTTTTTTAATTTTTTGCAGTTCTATGTGAGCCAGCCGGACGTTTGAGGTGTCCGTAGACGCGTCTCGGAGCGAGCCAGCTAGATAGAGCGTTTTCAGGATTTAGACAGGAAGAAAAAGTGCACCGTGGTCACAAAACCACTACTAGCAAATAAATTTATAGATTTTTTTTTAAATTTTTTGCATTTCTATGCGAGCGAGCCGCACGTTTGAGGTGTCTGGACACGCGTAGCTAGCTAGAGCGCTTTCGGGATTTAGAGAGGAACAAAAATGTGTATCGTGGTCAAAAAACCAATACTAGCAAATAAATTTATAGATTTTTTTTAATTTTTTGCAGTTCTATGCGAGCCAGCCGCACGTTTGAGGTACCTGTAGACGCGTAGCTAGCTAGAGCGTTTTCGAGATTTAGATAGGAAGAAAAATGTGCAACGTGTTCAAAATACCACTACTAGGAAATAAATTTATAGATTTTTTTTTAATTTTTTGCAGTTCTATGCGAGCCAGCCGCACGTTTGAGGTGTCTGGTGACGCGACTCAGCGCGGGCCAGCAAGCTAGAGCGTTATCGAGATTAAGACACGAGATAAAATGTGCACCGTGGTCAAAAAACCACTACTAGAAAATAAATTTATAGATTTTTTTTTAATTTTTTGCAGTTCTATGTGAGCCAGCCGGACGTTTGAGGTGTCCGTAGACGCGTCTCGGAGCGAGCCAGCTAGATAGAGCGTTTTCAGGATTTAGACAGGAAGAAAAAGTGCACCGTGGTCACAAAACCACTACTAGCAAATAAATTTATAGATTTTTTTTTAAATTTTTTGCATTTCTATGCGAGCGAGCCGCACGTTTGAGGTGTCTGGACACGCGTAGCTAGCTAGAGCGCTTTCTGGATTTAGAGAGGAACAAAAATGTGTATCGTGGTCAAAAAACCAATACTAGCAAATAAATTTATAGATTTTTTTTAATTTTTTGCAGTTCTATGCGAGCCAGCCGCACGTTTGAGGTACCTGTAGACGCGTAGCTAGCTAGAGCGTTTTCGAGATTTAGATAGGAAGAAAAATGTGCAACGTGTTCAAAATACCACTACTAGGAAATAAATTTATAGATTTTTTTTTAATTTTTTGCAGTTCTATGCGAGCGAGCCGCACGTTTGAGGTGTCTGGACACGCGTAGCTAGCTAGAGCGCTTTCGGGATTTAGACAAGAAGAAAATGTGCATCGTGGTCAAAAAACCACTACTAGCAAATAAATATGTAGATAATTTTTCATTTTTTGCAGTTCTATGCGAGCCAGCCGCACGTTTGAGGTATCTGGAGATGCGTCTTGGCGCGGCCCAGCTAACTAGAGCACTTTCGGGATTTAGATAGAAAATAAAAGTGCACCGTGGTCAAAAAACCACTACTAGCAAATTAATTTATAGATTTTTTTCAATTTTTTGCAGTTTTGTACGAGCCAGACATACGTTTGAGGTGTCCGTAGACGCGTCTCGGAGCGAGCCAGCGAGATAGAGCGTTTTCAGGATTTAGACAGGAAGAAAAAGTGCATCGTGGTCAAAAAACCACTACTAGCAAATAAATATGTAGATAATTTTTCATTTTTTGCAGTTCTATGCGAGCCAGCCGCACGTTTGAGGTGTCTGGAGACGCATACCTAGCGAGATCGCTTTCGGGATTTAGACAGGAACAAAAATGTGCATCGTGGTCAAAAAACCACTACTAGCAAATAAATATGTAGATAATTTTTCATTTTTTGCAGTTCTATGCGAGCCAGCCGCACGTTTGAGATATCTGGAGATGCGTCTTGGCGCGGCCCAGCTAACTAGAGCACTTTCGGGATTTAGATAGAAAATAAAAGTGCACCGTTGTCAAAAAACCACTACTAGCAAATTAATTTATAGATTTTTTCAATTTTTTGCAGTTTTGTACGAGCCAGACATACGTTTGAGGTGTCCGTAGATGCGTCTTGGAGCGAGCCAGCGAGATAGAGCGTTTTCAGGATTTAGACAGGAAGAAAAAATGCACCGTGGTCAAAAACAACTACTAGCAAATAAATTTATAGATTTTTTTTCAATTTTTTGCATTTCTATGCGAGCGAGCCGCACGTTTGAGGTGTCTGGACACGCGTAGCTAGCTAGAGCGCTTTGGGGTTTAGACAGGAACAAAAATGTGCATCGTGGTCAAAAAACCAATACTAGCAAATAAATTTATGATTTTTTTTAATTTTTTGCAGTTCTATGCGAGCCAGCCGGACGTTTGAGGTGTATGGAGACACGTCTTTGCGCGGGCCAGCTAGCTAGAGTGTTATCGAGATTTAGACACGAGATAAAATGTGCACCGTGGTCAAAAAACCACTACTAGCAAATAAATTTATAGATTTTTTTTTAATTTTTTGCAGTTCTATGCGAGCCAGCCGCACGTTTGAGGGGTCTGGAGACGCGACTTGACGCGGACCAGCTAGCTAGGGCATTTTTGGGATTAAGACAGGAAGAAAAATGTGCACCGTGGTCAAAAAACCACTACTAGCAAATAAATTTATAGATTTTTTTTTAATTTTTTGCAGTTCTATGCGAGCCAGCCGCACGTGTGAGGTATTTGGAGACGCGTCTCGGCGCAAGCCAGTTAGCTAGGGCGTTTTCGGGACTTAGACAGGAAGAAAAATGTGCATCGTGGTCAGAAAACCACTACTAGCAAATAAATTTATAGATTTTTTTAATTTTTTGCAGTTCTATGCGAGCGAGCCAAACGTTTGAGGTGTCTGGACACGCGTAGCTAGCTAGAGCGCTTTCGGGATTTAGACAAGAAGAAAAATGTGCATCGTGGTCAAAAGACCACTACTAGCAAATAAATATGTAGATAATTTTTCATTTTTTGCAGTTCTATGCGAGCCAGCCGCACGTTTGAGGTATCTGGAGATGCGTCTTGGCGCGGCCCAGCTAACTGGAGCACTTTCGGGATTTAGATAGAAAATAAAAGTGCACCGTGGTCAAAAAACCACTACTAGCAAATTAATTTATAGATTTTTTTTAATTTCTGCAGTTCTATGCGAGCCAGCCGCACGTTTGAGGTGTCTGGAGACGCGTCTCGGCGCGAACAAGCTAGCTAGAGTGTTTTCGGGATTAAAACAGGAATAAAAATGTGCTCCGTGGTCAAAAAACCACTACTAGCAAATAAATTTATAGTTTTTTTTCAATTTTTTGCTATTTTTTACGAGCCAGCCGTACGTTTGAGGTGTCTGTAGACGGGTCTAGGAGCGAGCCAGCTAGATAGAGCGTTTTCAGAATTTAGACAGGAAGAAAAAGTGCACCGTGGTCAAAAAACCACTACTAGCAAATAAATTTATAGATTTTTTTTTTAATTTTTTGCAGTTCTATGCGAGCGAGCCACACGTTTGAGGTGTCTGGACACGCGTAGCTAGCAAGAGCGCTTTCGAGATTTAGACAAGAAGAAAAATGTGCATCGTGGTCAAAAAACCACTACTAGCAAATAAATGTGTAGTTAATTTTTCATTCTTTGCAGTTCTATGCGAGCCAGCCGCACGTTTGAGGTATTTGGAGATGCGTCTTGGCGCGGGCCAGCTAGCTAGAGCACTTTCGGGATTAAGATAGAAAATAAAAGTGCACCGTGGTCAAAAAACCACTACTAGCAAATAAATTTATAGATTTTTTTTAATTTTTGCCGTTCTGTGCGAGCCAGCCGCACGTGTGAGGTGTCTGGAGACGCGTCTCGGCGCGAACAAGCTAGCTAGAGTGTTTTCGGGATTAAAACAGGAATAAAAATGTGCTCCGTGGTCAAAAAACCACTACTAGCAAATAAATTTATAGATTTTTTTCAATTTTTTGCTATTTTTTACGAGCCAGCCGTACGTTTGAGGTGTCTGTAGACGCGTCTAGCAGCGAGCCAGCTAGATAGAGCGTTTTCAGGATTTAGACAGGAAGAAAAAGTGCACCGTGGTCAAAAAACCACTACTAGCAAATAAATTTATAGATTTTTTTTTTAATTTTTTGCAGTTCTATGCGAGCGAGCCACACGTTTGAGGTGTCTGGACACGCGTAGCTAGCAAGAGCGCTTTCGAGATTTAGACAAGAAGAAAAATGTGCATCGTGGTCAAAAAACCACTACTAGCAAATAAATATGTAGTTAATTTTTCATTCTTTGCAGTTCTATGCGAGCCAGCCGCACGTTTGAGGTATCTGGAGATGCGTCTTGGCGCGGGCCAGCTAGCTAGAGCACTTTCGGGATTAAGATAGAAAATGAAAGTGCACCGTGGTCAAAAAACCACTACTAGCAAATAAATTTATAGATTTTTTTTTAATTTTTGCCGTTCTATGCGAGCCAGCCGCACGTGTGAGGTGTCTGGAGACGCATCTCGGCGCGGACTAGCTAGCTAGAGTGTTTTCGTGATTAAAACAGGAAGAAAAATGTGCTCCGTGGTCAAAAAACCACTACGAGCAAATAAATTTATAGATTTTTTTCAATTTTTTGCAGTTTTTTACGAGCCAGCCGTACGTTTGAGGTGTCCGTAGACGCGTCTCGGAGCGAGCCAGCTAGATATAGCGTTTTCAGGATTTAGACAGGAAGAAAAAGTGCACCGTGGTCACAAAACCACTACTAGCAAATAAATTTATAGATTTTTTTTTAATTTTTTGCATTTCTATGCGAGCGAGCCGCACGTTTGAGGTGTCTGGACACGCGTAGCTAGCTAGAGCGCTTTCGGGATTTAGAGAGGAACAAAAATGTGTATCGTGGTCAAAAAACCACTACTAGCAAATAAATTTATAGAATTTTTTTAATTTTTTGCAGTTCTATGCGAGCGAGCCGCACGTTTGAGGTACCTGTAGACGCGTAGCTAGCTAGAGCGTTTTCGAAATTTAGATAGGAAGAAAAATGTGCAACGTGTTCAAAATACCACTACTAGCAAATAAATTTATAGTTTTTTTTTTTACTTTTTGCAGTTCTATGCGAGCGAGCCGCACGTTTGAGGTGTGTGGACACGCGTAGCTAGCTAGAGCGCTTTCGGGATTTAGACAAGAAGAAAAATGTGCAACGTGGTCAAAAAACCACTACTAGCAAATAAATTTATAGATTTTTTTTTAATTTTTTGCAGTTCTATGCGAGCCAGCCGCACGTTTGAGGTGTCTGGTGACGCGTCTCAGCGCGGGCCAGCAAGCTAGAACATTTTCGGAATTAAGACAGGAAGAAAACTGTGCACCGTGGTCAAAAAACCACTACTAGCAAATAAATTAATAGATGTTTTTTAATTTTTTGCAGTTCTATGCGAGCCAGCCGGACGTTTGAGGTGTATGGAGACGCGTCTTTGCGCGGGCCAGCTAGCAAGATCGTTTTCGAGATTTAGGCACAAAGAAAAATGTGCACCGTGGTCAAAAAACCACTACTAGCAAATAAATATGTAGATAATTTTTCATTTTTTGCAGTTCTATATGAGCCAGCCGCATATTTGAGGTATCTGGAGATGCGTCTTGGCGCGAACCAGCTAGCTAGAGCGTTATCGAGATTTAGACACGAGATAAAATGTGCACCATGGTCAAAAAACCACTACTAGCAAATAAATTTATAGATTTTTTTTTAATTTTTTGCAGTTCTATGCGAGCCAGCCGCACGTTTGAGGAGTCTGGAGACGCGACTTGACGCGGACCAGCTAGCGAGGGCATTTTTGGGATTTAAACAGGAAGAAAAATGTGCACCGTGGTCAAAAAACCACTACTAGCAAATAAATATGTAGATAATTTTTCATTTTTTGAGACGCGTCGCAGCGCGGGCCAGCTAGCGAGAGTGTTTTCGGGATTTGGACACGAAGAAAAATGACTTATTAATAAAAATTAAGACAGGAAAAAAATGTGCACCGTGGTCAAAAACCACTACTAGCAAATAAATATGTAGATAATTTTTCATTTTTTACAGTTCTATGTGAGCCAGCCGTACGTTTGAGAAGTCTGTAGACGCGTCTCGGAGCGAGCCAGCTAAATAGAGCGTTTTCAGGATTAAGACAGGAAGAAAAAGTGCACCGTGGTCAAAAAACCACTACTAGCAAACAAATTTATAGTTTTTTTTTTTTTTTTTTGCAGTTCTATGCGAGCGAGCCGCACGTTTGTGGTGTCTGGAGATGCGTCTTTGCGCGGACCAGCTAGCTAAGGCATTTTTATTATATTATTAGCTAGAGTTTTTTCGAGATTTAGACACGAAGAAAAATGTGCACCGTGGTCAGAAATCCACTACTAGCAAATAAATATGTAGATAATTTTTCATTTTTTGCAGTTCTATATGAGCCAGCCGCACGTTTGAGGAGTCTGGAGATGCGTCTTGGCACGGGCCAGCTAGCTAGAGCACTTTCGGGATTAAGATAGAAAAAAAAAGTGCACCGTGGTCAAAAAACCACTACTAGCAAATAAATTTATAGATTTTTTTTTTAATTTTTTGCAGTTTTATGCGAGCCAACCGCACGTTTCAGGAGTCTGGAGACGCGTCGCAGCGCGGGCCAGCTAGCGAGAGTGTTTTCGGGATTTAGACACGAAGAAAAATGTACACCGTGATCAAAAAACCACTACTAGCAAATAAACATATATATTTTTTAACATTTTTGCGGTTCTTTGCGAGCCAGCCGCACGGTTGAGGTGTCTGGAGACGCGTCTCGGTGCGAACCATCTAGCTAGAGTGTTTTCAGGATTCAGACAGGAAGAAAAATGTGCACCGTGGTCAAAAAACCACTACTAGCAAATAAATGTATAGATGTTTTTTAATTTTTTGCAGTTCTATGCGAGCGAGCCGCACGTTTGAGGTGTCTGGACACGCGTAGCTAGCTAGAGCGCTTTCGGGATTTAGACAAGAAGAAAAATGTGCAACGTGGTCAAAAAACCACTACTAGCAAATAAATTTATAGATTTTTTTTTAATTTTTTTGCAGTTCTATGCGAGCCAGCCGCACGTTTGACGAGTTTGGAGACGCGATTTGACGTGGACCAGCTAGCTAGGGCATTTTTGGGATTTAAACAGGAAGAAAAATGTGCACCGTGGTCAAAAAAACCACAACTAGCAAATAAATTTAAAGATTTTTTTTTAATTTTTTGCAGTTCTATGCGAGCCAGCCGCACGTTTGAGGTGTATGGTGACGCGTCTTGGCGCGGGCCAGCAAGCTAGAATATTTTCGGAATTAAGACAGGAAGAAAAATGTGCACCGTGGTCAAAAAACCACTACTAGCAAATAAATTTATAGATTTTTTTTAATTTTTTGCAGTTCTATGCGAGCCAGCCGCACGTTTGAAGAGTCTGGAGACGCGACTTGACGTGGACCAGCTAGCGAGGGCATTTTTGGGATTTAGACAGGAAGTAAAATGTGCACCGTGGTCAAAAAACCACTACTAGCAAATAAATTTATAGATTTTTTTTAATTTTTTGCAGTTCTACGCGAGCCAGCCGCACGTGTGAGGTGTCTGGAGACGCGTCTTGGCGCGGACCAGCTAGCTAGAGTGTTTTCGGGATTAAAACAGGAAGAAAAATGTGCTCCGTGGTCAAAAAACCACTACTAGCAAATAAATTTATAGATTTTTTTCAATTTTTTGCAGTTTTTTACGAGCCAGCCGTACGTTTGAGGTGTCTGTAGACGCGTCTCGGAGCGAGCCAGCTAGATAGAGCGTTTTCAGGATTAAGACAGGAAGAAAAAGTGCACCGTGGTCAAAAAACCACTACTAGCAAATAAGTTTATAGTTTTTTTTTATATTTTTAGCAGTTCTATGCGAGCCAACCGCACGTTTCAGGAGTCTGGAGACGCGTCGCAGCGCGGGCCAGCTAGCGAGAGTGTTTTCGGGATTTAGACACGAAGAAAAATGTACACCGTGATCAAAAAACCACTACTAGCAAATAAACATATATATTTTTTAACATTTTTGCGGTTCTTTGCGAGCCAGCCGCACGGTTGAGGTGTCTGGAGACGCGTCTCGGTGCGGGCCAGCGAGCTAGAGTGTTTTCAGGATTCAGACAGGAAGAAAAATGTGCACCGTGGTCAAAAAACCACTACTAGCAAATAAATGTATAGATGTTTTTTAATTTTTTGCAGTTCTATGCGAGCGAGCCGCACGTTTGAGGTGTCTGGACACGCGTAGCTAGCTAGAGCGCTTTCGGGATTTAGACAAGAAGAAAAATGTGCAACGTGGTCAAAAAACCACTACTAGCAAATAAATTTATAGATTTTTTTTTAATTTTTTTGCAGTTCTATGCGAGCCAGCCGCACGTTTGACGAGTTTGGAGACGCGACTTGACGTGGACCAGCTAGCTAGGCCATTTTTGGGATTTAAACAGGAAGAAAAATGTGCACCGTGGTCAAAAAAACCACAACTAACAAATAAATTTAAAGATTTTTTTTTAATTTTTTGCAGTTCTATGCGAGCCAGCCGCACGTTTGAGGTGTATGGTGACGCGTCTTGGCGCGGGCCAGCAAGCTAGAATATTTTCGGAATTAAGACAGGAAGAAAAATGTGCACCGTGGTCAAAAAACCACTACTAGCAAATAAATTTATAGATTTTTTTTAATTTTTTGCAGTTCTATGCGAGCCAGCCGGACGTTTGAGGTGTATGGAGACGCGTCTTTGCGCGGGCCAGCTAGCTAGAGCGTTATCGAGATTTAGACACGAGATAAAATGTGCACCGTGGTCAAAAAACCACTACTAGCAAATAAATTTATAGATTTTTTTTTAATTTTTTGCAGTTCTATGCGAGCCAGCCGCACGTTTGAAGAGTCTGGAGACGCGACTTGACGTGGACCAGCTAGCGAGGGCATTTTTGGGATTTAGACAGGAAGTAAAATGTGCACCGTGGTCAAAAAACCACTACTAGCAAATAAATTTATAGATTTTTTTTAATTTTTTGCAGTTCTACGCGAGCCAGCCGCACGTGTGAGGTGTCTGGAGACGCGTCTTGGCGCGGACCAGCTAGCTAGAGTGTTTTCGGGATTAAAACAGGAAGAAAAATGTGCTCCGTGGTCAAAAAACCACTACTAGCAAATAAATTTATAGATTTTTTTCAATTTTTTGCAGTTTTTTACGAGCCAGCCGTACGTTTGAGGTGTCTGTAGACGCGTCTCGGAGCGAGCCAGCTAGATAGAGCGTTTTCAGGATTAAGACAGGAAGAAAAAGTGCACCGTGGTCAAAAAACCACTACTAGCAAATAAGTTTATAGTTTTTTTTTATATTTTTAGCAGTTCTATGCGAGCCAGCCGCACGTTTGAGGTATGTGGTGACGCGTCTCGGCGTGGACCAGCAAGCTAAAACATTTTCGGAATTAAGACAGGACGAAAAATGTGCACCGTGGTCAAAAAACCACTACTAGCAAAGAAATTTATAGTTTTTTTTTTAATTTTTTGCAGTTCTTTGCGAGCCAGCCGGACGTTTGACGTGTATGGAGACGCGTCTTTGCGCGGACCAGCTAGCTAATGCATTTTTATTGTATTATTTGCTAGAGTTTTTTCGAGATTTAGACACGAAGAAAAATGTGCACCGTGGTCAGAAATCCACTACTAGCAAATAAATATGTAGATAATTTTTCATTTTTTGCAGTTCTATATGAGCCAGCTGCACGTTTGAGGTAATTTGGACATGCGTCTTGAGCCCAGCCAGCTAGCTAGAGCACTTTCGGGATTTAGATAGAAAAAAAAAGTGCACCGTGGTCAAAAAACCACTACTAGCAAATAAATTTATAGATTTTTTTTTAATTTTTTGCAGTTCTAAGCGAGCCAGCCGCACGTTTGAGGAGTCTGGAGACGCGACTTGACGCGGACCAGCTAGCTTAGGCATTTTTGGGATTTAGACAGGAAGAAAAATGTGCACCGTGGTCAAAAAACCAATACTAGCAAATAAATTTATAGATTTTTTTTTTAATATTTTGAAGTCTATGCTCGCCAGACGCACGTGTGAGGTATCTGGAGACGCGTCTCGGCGCAAGCCAGTTAGCTAGGCCGTTTTTGGGATTTACACATTAAGAAAAATGTGCATCGTGGTCAGAAAACCACTACTAGCAAATAAATTTATAGATTTTTTAATTTTTTGCAGTTCTATGCGAGCCAGCCGCACGTTTGAGGTGTCTGGAGACGCATAGCTAGCTAGAGCGATTTCGGGATTTAGACAGGAACAAAAATGTGCATCGTGGTCAAAAAACCACTACTAGCAAATAAATTGATGGTTTTTTTTTATTTTTTGCAGTTCTATGCGAGCGAGCCGCACGTTTGTGGTGTCTGGACACGCGTAGCTAGCTAGAGCGTTTTCGGGATTGAGACAGGAAGAAAAATTTGCACCGTGGTCAAAAACCACTACTAGCAAATAAATATGTAGATAATTTTTCATTTTCTACAGTTCTATGTGAGCCAGCCGCACGTTTGAGGTGTCTGGAGACGCGTCTCAGCGCGGGCCAGCTAGTTAGAGCACTTTCGGGATTTAGATAGAAAATATAAGTGCACTCTGGTCAAAAATCCACTACTAGCAAATAAATTTATAGATTTTTTTTAATTTTTTGCAGTTCTTTGCGAGCCAGCCGCAAGTGTGAGGTGTCTGGAGACGCGTTTCGGCGCGGACCAGCAAGCTAGCGTGTTTTCGGGGTTAAAAAAGGACGAAAAATGTGCTCCGTGGTCAAAAAACCACTACTAGCAAATAAATTTATAGATTTTTTTCAATTTTTTGCAGTCTTTTACGAGCCAGCCGTACGTTTGAGAAGTCTGTAGACGCGTCTCGGAGCGAGCCAGCTATATAGAGCGTTTTCAGGATTAAGACAGGAAGAAAAAGTGCACCGTGGTCAAAAAACCACTACTATAAAATAAATTTATAGTTTATTTTTTTATTTTTTACAGTTCTATGTGAGCCAGCCGCACGTTTGAGGAGTCTGGAGACGCGTCGCAGCGCGGGCCAGCTAGCGAGAGTGTTTTCGGGATTTGGACACGAAGAAATATGACTTATTAATAAAAATTAAGACAGGAAGAAAAATGTGCACCGTGGTCAAAAACCACTACTAGCAAATAAATATGTAGATAATTTTTCATTTTTTACAGTTCTATGTGAGCCAGCCGTACGTTTGAGAAGTCTGTAGACGCGTCTCGGAGCGAGCCAGCTAAATAGAGCGTTTTCAGGATTAAGACAGGAAGAAAAAGTGCACCGTGGTCAAAAAACCACTACTAGCAAATAAATTTATAGTTTTTTTTTTATTTTTTGCAGTTCTATGCGAGCGAGCCGCACGTTTGTGGTGTCTGGACACGCGTAGCTAGCTAGAGCGTTTTCGGGATTAAGACAGGAAGAAAAATGTGCACCGTGGTCAAAAAACCACTACTAGCAAATAAATTTATAGATTTTTTTTAATTTTTTGCAGTTCTTTGCGAGCCAGCCGGACGTTTGACGTGTATGGAGACGCGTCTTTGCGCGGACCAGCTAGCTAAGGCATTTTTATTATATTATTAGCTAGAGTTTTTTCGAGATTTAGACACGAAGAAAAATGTGCACCGTGGTCAGAAATCCACTACTAGCAAATAAATATGTAGATAATTTTTCATTTTTTGCAGTTCTATATGAGCCAGCCGCACGTTTGAGGAGTCTGGAGATGCGTCTTGGCACGGGCCAGCTAGCTAGAGCACTTTCGGGATTAAGATAGAAAAAAAAAGTGCACCGTGGTCAAAAAACCACTACTAGCAAATAAATTTATAGATTTTTTTACATTTTTTGCGGTTCTTTGCGAGCCAGCCGCACGGTTGAGGTGTCTGGAGACGCGTCTCGGTGCGGGCCAGCTAGCTAGAGTGTTTTCAGGATTCAGACAGGAAGAAAAATGTGCACCGTGATCAAAAAACCACTACTAGCAAATAAACGTATACTTTTTTTATTTTATTTTTTGCGGTTCTAGGAGAGCCAGCGGCACGGTTGAGGTGTCTGGACACGCGTCTCGGCGCGGGCCAGGTAGCTAGCGTGTCTTCGGGATTTAGACAGAAAGAAAAATGTGCACCGTGATCAAAAAACCACTACTAGCAAATAAACTTATAGATTTTTTTTTAATTTTTTGCATTTCTATGCGAGCGATCCGCACGTTTGAGGTGTCTGTAGACGCGTAGCTAGCTAGAGCGTTTTCGAGATTTAGATAGGAAAAAAAATGCGCAACGTGGTCAAAAAACCAATACTAGCAAATAAATTTATAGTTTTTTTTTATTTTTTGGAGTTCTATGCCAGCGAGCCGCACGTTTGAAGTGTCTGGACACGCGTAGCTAGCTAGAGCGCTTTCGGGATTTAGACAAGAAGAAAAATGTGCATCGTGGTCAAAAAACCACTACTAGCAAATAAATTTATAGATTTTTTTTTTTAAATTTTTTCAGTTCTATGCGAGCCAGCATCACGTTTGAGGTGTTTTGAGACGCGACTTGACGCGGACCAGCTAGCTAGGGCATTTTTGGGATTTAAACAGGAAGAAAAATGTGCACCCTGGTCAAAAAACCACTACTAGCAAATAAATTTATAGATTTTTTTTTAATTTTTTTTTAGTTCTATGCGAGCCAGCCGCACGGTTGAGGAGTCTGGAGACGCGTCTCGAAGCGGGCCAGCTAGCTAGCGTGTTTCCGGTATTTAGTCAGGAAAAAAAATGTGCACCGTGATCAAAAAACCACTACTAGCAAATAAACGTATACATTTTTTTAAGCTTTTTTGCGGTTCTATGCGAGCCAGCCACACGGTTGAGGTGTATGGTCACGCGTCTCTGCGCGGGCCAGCTAGCTAGAATGTTTCCGGTATTAAGTCAGGAAGAAAAATGTGCACCGTGACCAAAAAACCACTACTAGCAAATAAACGTATATATTTTTTAAATTTTTTTGCGGTTCTATGCGAGCCAGCCGCACGGTTGAGGTGTCTGGAGACGCGTCTCGGCGCAAGACAGCTAGCTAGCGTGTTTTCGGGATTAGGACATAAAGAAAAATGTGCACCGTGATCAAAAAACCACTACTAGCAAATAAACGTATTTATTTTTTTAAGTTTTTTTGCGGTTCTATGCTAGCCAGCCGCACGGTTAAGATGTCTGGACACGCGTCTCTGCGCGGGCCAGCTAGCTAGGGTGTCTTCGGGATTTAGACAGGAAGAAAAATGTGCACCGTTATCAAAAAACCACTACGAGCAAATAAATTTATACATTTAAAAAAAAAATTGCGGTTCTATGCGAGCCAGCCGCACGGTTGAGGTGTCTGGAGACGCGTCTCTGCGCAGGCCAGCTAGTTAGAGTGTTTTCGGGATTTAGACAGGAAGGAAAATGTGCACCGTGATCAAAAAACCACTACTAGCAAATAAACGTATACATTTTTTAAAAGAATTTTGCGGTTCTAGGCGAGCCAGCCGCACGATTGAGGTGTCTGGAAACGCGTCGCGGCGCGGGCCAGCTAGCAAGCGTGTCTTCAGGATTAAGACAGGAAGAAAAATATGCACCGTGATCAAAAACCTCTAGTAGCAAATAAACGTATACTTTTTTTTTAATTTTTTTGCGGTTCTATGCGAGCCAGCCGTGCGGTTGAGGTGTCTGGAAACGCGTCTCTGCGCGGGCCAGCTTGCTAGAGTGTCTTCGGGATTTAGACAGGAAGAAAAATGTGCACCGTTATCAAAAACCCACTACTAGCAAATAAACGGATACATTTTTTTTATTTTTTGCGGTTCTATGCGAGCCAGCCGCACGGTTGAGGTGTCTGGAAACGCGCCTTGGCGCGAGCCAGCTAGCTAGATTGTTTATGGGATTTAGACAAAAAGAAAAATGTGCACCGTGATCAAAAAACCACTACTAGCAAATAAACGTACAATTTTATTAATTTTTTTGCTGTTATATGCAAGCCAGCCGCACGGTTGAGGTGTCTGGAGACGCGTCTCGGCGCGGTCCAGCTAGCTAGAGTGTATTTGAGATTTAGACAGGAAGAAAAATGTGCACCGTGATCAAAAAACCACTACTAGCAAAAAAACGTATACATTTTTTAAAATTTGTTGCGGTTCTATGCGAGCCAGCCGCACGGTTGAGGTGTCTGGAGACGCGTCTCAGCGCGGGCCAGCTAGCTAGTGTGTTTCTGGGATTTAGACAGGAAGAAAAATGTGTACCGTGATCAAAAAACCACTACTAGCAAATAAACGTATACATTTTTAAAATTTGTTGCGGTTCTATGCGAGCCAACCGCACGGTTGAGGTGTCTGGAGACGCGTCTCAGCGCGGGCCAGCTGGCTAGTGTGTTTCTGGGGTTTAGACAGGAAGAAAAATGTGCACCGTGATCAAAAAACCACTACTAGCAAATAAACGTATATATAGGCGTATTATCAGGATTGGATATTTTAAAGTAAAAAGTAGGTAGTTTACTTATTAATCAATTTTATTTGATTAACTCACTTAATTTATAATAACTGTGAACTCAATTAATTATCATATCATAATTATTAACTAAAAGGTTTTAACACGATATTAGCAAATCTAGGCGCTATGACATCACGTGTATCGGACCGAGGTCTAGAATAGAATGCCCCGATCGCTCCGCGCGGTCTCCTTTTACGTCCGAGCACAAACAAGTCGAGTAGTGGGGGAGGTGGGGATGGCGACATCGCCTGATCGGTCCGGTGCACGTGCCGTGCACAACCGTACGATGACGTAGCGCCGTCACGGCCATTCTGACGTGCGTACGTCCTCGGACGCGCACTTTAGAAGCACTTAGGTATTTGTAATGAGAACCACAATTTTACTGTTCGTTCATCCTGACATTAAAATCTTATCTCATAGTCTGGTCCGGTCCTACGACCCTTCAGAGTAATATTCTTCTGGTCCGGTCCTAAGACCCTTCAGAGTAACATCTTCTGGTCCGGTCCTAAGACCCTTCAGAGTAATATCTTCTGGTCCGGTCCTATGACCCTTCAGAATTATACTACTGGTCCAGTCTTATGACCCTTCCAATGATGTACCTACATGATCTATTAAGTTAATCAAATCAAATCGTATATTTCAAATAAACCATTTACAGGCACTTTTGAACTGTCAAAGTCGGTCAGTCAAAAACATGAAGCTATTTGCACGTTCCAAAGCGTAGATCTCTATGGAGAAGAACGTGCAAGAAACTCCACGGACACTCTTTTAAACCATGTGATGTGTTACAAAAATCTTGTTAACATTAACATTGATTGCTTCTATATGTGAGGACAATGCAAAGAACAAGAAAACATATAAACAATTCAAAATGCAGGTACAGATTAAAATAAGCCAGTGGCAGGTAAGAGATGACCAGTTTCAACTGACGGCGCCCGTTCACGAACATGACGCGTGCATCAGCACCATCTAACTCAACCATTTTGAAGGGAATCAAATGATCCAAAACACGCGCCACCATCAGCAAAACATTTGTGTGAGCATGACAAGCTCTCAACTGCCACGCTCGTTCATGTCAAACTAATTTAATAACGAAATCTATAATTACATATGTAAATGGCTCCATAGTGCTCACATTTACAAAAAATTGAAAATATGCTTCTACGTTATACAAAACTATGGTTTCAAGTAACTAAGAAAAGAAAAAAAAGAAGGCTGCTTTATTGTGTATACTTTGCTAATACAATAATGCAAAGAAATGATAAGTAAATGATTGTATAGGAGAACAAAAAAAGGGTAAGCATTTCTTCCAATTATCGAAAACCTAACAAGTGGACCCATGCTGCTGTGGCTGTGGAGCAGGACCGGCATTTAGCCAAGCATTTCTATCAAGGACACAATCCTCCAGTCTATAATATGCTTGTCCACATAATGTGCGTTCAATACACGTTCCAAATTCTCTCTCATTCAGCTCGAGAATATTAAGTGGTATTCTATTATAAAATTTAACACAGTACCCCATACGTTAACTACTGCTACTGGCTTTTTAAGTACGAGAGTCGGCAATTTTTTTTTAAAGTGTGAGCCCTAAAATAGTACCACTTAAAACTTTATTTTTATGGGAAGTTTCATGAACAAGTTCTTCATTATTATTCGCCGTCACGTCATCACTGATATTTTCTGCATCTAACGTTCATGTGAGCACTCACGAATTACTTTACGTTAATCTACAATCATCAAAATCATCGCTGCGCTGTGCGGTTCGAATCAATCAATGTTATTATAATCTCACCCGTATTAAATTGCACAAAATGGAAAATCTATTTAGAACTTGTAATAGCTCAGAATTCTCTGTACCTTTAAAGCTTTTATCAATGTCATTAAAATCAAATTGCTATTCATGATAGTTTTGATACTATCAAATTTACTAACTGATGTTACGTATGGCAAACTGCCTCCGTACGTTAATACGAAAGCCTAGATCCAAATTTTCACTAAAAAAAACGTCTAAGTTGAAACATGACCTTGTGGTACTTGCTATGCGATAACTAAACCTAAAGCTCACACTGAATAAAATTTTGACACTATTACCGCCAATGGGAAACTCTTTTAAGTACTCGCTTTGTGCTAACTATGTTAAAATTACCTAGCACTATCAATGCAACCACCGAATTGGTATCAACCCCTTTAAAGCTTCGTTTGCTATTCAAATAAAACTTGAGCGACTCACCAAGTATTCCAGTCGGCCTTGAACGCTCTTAACCCCACAGATGTTGACATGATACTTGGCTACTGCAGTTTGCCAACCTTCGGTCTGCCACGCTCAGAACCGTTCAGAAGTTGCAGCTGCTCAGCAGTTGTTGCAACTGCTCAGCAGTTATGGCAGCATGCCAACCGCTAGCCTCCTGCTGGCTTTATACACCATGATACGATGTCTGAAACCGAAAAATGCTACGACAGTACAAGTCCAATAAAAGCTGTGGTGGGCCAAAAGGTTTCAGGTAAGTGTAGTAGTCACAGTATCAAAGTAAATAAAAATCTAAATTTTATCGGACCATTGGCACAAGAAAGCGGCCTATGCCTATGAATGGTGATATAAAATCAAAATATTCAAAATAAAGTGTTAGATAACTAAATCGCTCTTATGTCCAAAAAAATAAAAGCTCTCTGGTATTTCACTTCATGACTCGATCAGCGATAGCAGAATAATATCGCTTCATCAGCATTATTTGACCAATGACCAAGGCTTTGTGCCCATTTCAAGCGAACTCCTGTGCAACCGCCACTTCCAGGTATGTGCTTCCAATTCACCAAGAGTAGATAGCGACGGCAAAAGATTGGTCTCCCTTATGGCAGTGTGTTGGCGCCGACGCTTTTTTTTTAACATCTACGCGAACGAACCGCCTTCCACCTAACACACGGAGCGGTTCTTGTACGCGGATTACCTGGCCCTAGCAAACCAAGCAGCGACTTTTATGGACGTGGAGCATAAACGTACAATGGCACTCAGTGCACTGCGAGATTAGTGTGACCACAACGCTCTACGGCCGAACCCATCTAAGAGACAGTCGTGCGCCTTCCATCTCTGCTATAGGCCCGCAAATCGAATGCTTAACATCACATGGCGTAGAGCCAAGGTCCAACACTGCTCGAATCCAAAATATCTCGGTGTGACGTTAGATATGGCCTAAGCGTAAAAGTCAAACTGTTACAATACTTAGCTCCGTCGAACCCGGAATAACTTGCTCCGTCACCTAATTTCCATCAATTGGGGAGCGGCACCCGATGTTCTCCGTACAACCGGCATGTCCCTATTTTTTCTGCTGGCGTGTTTGCTTGCACAGTGTGGCACCGACCTGCTCTTTCTCGGAAAGTAGACATTGCCCTAAACGAAACGTGTCAGATAATATCAGGCTGATCAAAATAGACTCCACAAAACAAACTATCCGCTTGCAGGCATCGCACCTCCTGCTGTTCGAAGGATCTGAAAACCGATTCCCGACATCCCTGTATGGCCACATGCCAACTTCGGGAAGACTAAAAAGTCGCAAGAGCTTCCTTCTTTCTACACAGGCGATCCTGGATATGCCATCTAAAGGGAGAAGCAGACTGTGGGAAGAGAAGTATCCACCACCTCACGACTTCATAAAACCCAAAGAGCAATTGCCTCTGGTCGTGAATCGCAATGGCCTCTGGATAGCGTTAAATCGCGCGCCAGCGCAATTTGCGCACCCAGGTAGGCCGCTGCAAACACAACTTGGCGAAATGAGGATGTAATGATCTGTTGTATACCCAACGTGAGTGCAGTGCCCGTTTTCAGAGCACGAGCCATATGTTACAGTGCCCCAAGTGCCCATTCTCCTGTAATTTGGAGTATCTAATGAATGCCACTGTTGCTGCAATTAACGTAACTACCTACTGGTCCAAAACAATAAAAAAGTTAACGATTGAATCGAAAAGAAGAAGTATTATTGAAAATGCTATCGCTTAATCAGCAACACTTATGCTATTAATAATAGCTTCACTTTAAGATAAAGCGACAGGCCAATTATCAAACATCGATAATTGCCATCCATAAAGGCGTTGCCTTTTGTAAGTCAGTCTCCACATCATAAAAATGAACACTCGTAAACAAAATAAAAAGCAGCTCTACAGCAATTAAAAAGTTTAAACGACTCACCAGATTGGCGTAGAAATCTTCATATAAATTCACACTCCTCTCCTTGACCTGACCAGCTGTTGTGAAGTTGCTTGCCTCCGGACGGAACTGGTTTAGTTCAGTTTGATGAGGGTAGCCGCATAAAACTCGTCGAAAAGGAATTCGGCGCAAAGCTCTTCAGCGCCATATGGTAAAACAATAAACTGCTCTGCACATCACTGCATCCTCGACAAAACATACCACCACGGTGACACACTATGATCGTGTGTCGAACTTCGGCCTTTCGGATTTAACTTCACGACACTTCACGGCACACATCAAGTTTTTTAGCGTCTGGATAAACGCAAGCTTCTTAAAAACAAACCGCAATTTTCACTATCACTGTCATTACATTTCAAAACGTAACCGCCACATATTTCACTAGCATTGTCACGAATCTCCATGTGGGCCCTTTGAGTTACGTCCCAATTCTGATATAGGCGTATTATCAGGATTGGATATTTTAAAGTAAAAAGTAGGTAGTTTACTTATTAATCAATTTTATTTGATTAACTCACTTAATTTATAATAACTGTGAACTCAATTAATTATCATATCATAATTATTAACTAAAAGGTTTTAACACGATATTAGCAAATCTAGGCGCTATGACATCACGTGTATCGGACCGAGGTCTAGAATAGAATGCCCCGATCGCTCCGCGCGGTCTCCTTTTACGTCCGAGCACAAACAAGTCGAGTAGTGGGGGAGGTGGGGATGGCGACATCGCCTGATCGGTCCGGTGCACGTGCCGTGCACAACCGTACGATAACGTAGCGCCGTCATATACATTTTTTAAAATTTGTTGCGGTTCTATGCGAGCCAGCCGCACGGTTGAGGTGTCTGGAGACGCGTCTCAGCGCGGGCGGGCCAGCTAGCTAGTTTGTTTCTGGGATTTAGACAGGAAGAAAAATGTGTACCGTGATCAAAAAACCACTACTAGCAAATAAACTTACAATTTTATAATTTTTTTTGCTGTCCTATGCGAGTTAGCGGCACGGTTGAGGCGTTTGGAGACGCGTCTCAGCGCGGGCCAGCTAGCTAGAGTATCTTCGGGATTTAGACAGGAAGAAAAATGTGCACCGTTATCAAAAAACCACTACGAGCAAATAAACTTATACATTTAAAAAAAAAAATTGCGGTTCTATGCGAGCCAGCCGCACAGTTGAGGTGTCTGGAGACGCGTCTCGGCGCAGGCCAGCTAGTTAGAGTGTTTTCGGGATTTAGACAGGAAGAAAAATGTGCACCGTGATCAAAAAACCACTACTAGCAAATAAACGTATACATTTTTTTATTTTTTTTTTGCGGTTATATGCGAGCCAGCCGCACGATTGAGGTGTCTGGACACGCATCGCGGCGCGGTCCAGCTAGCTAGTGTGTCTTCGGGATTTTGACAAGAAGAAAAATATGCACCGTGATCAAAAACCACTACTAGCAAATAAACGTATACTTTTTTTAAAAAATTTTTGCGGTTCTATGCGAGCCAGCTGCACGGTTGAGGTGTCTGGAGACGCGTCTCGGCGCAGGCCAGCTAGCTAGAGTGTTTTCGGTATTTAGCCAGAAAGAAAAATGTGCACCGTGATCAAAAAACCACTACTAGCAAATAAACTTATACATTTTTTTTATTTTTTGCGGTTCTATGCCAGTCAGCCGCACGGTTGAGGTGTCCGGAGACGCGTCTCAGCGCGGGCCAGCTAGCTAGAGTATTTCCGGTATTAAGACAGGAAAAAAAATGTGCACCGTGATCAAAAAACCACTACTAGCAAATAAACATACTTTTTTTTTTTTTTTGCGGTTCTAGGAGAGCCAGCCATACGATTGAAATGTCTGGAGACGCGTCTCGGCGCGGGCCAGCTAGCTAGAGTATTTCCGGTATTTAGACAGGAAGAAAAATGTGCACCGTGATCAAAAAACCACTACTAGCAAATAAACTTATACATTTTTTTTATTTTTTTGCGGTTCTATGCCAGTCAGCCGCACGGTTGAGGTGTCTGGAAACGCGCCTTGGCGCGAGCCAGCTAGCTAGATTGTTTATGGGATTTAGACAAAAAGAAAAATGTGCACCGTGATCAAAAAACCACTACTAGCAAATAAACGTACAATTTTATTAATTTTTTTGCTGTTATATGCGAGCCAGCCGCACGGTTGAGGTGTCTGGAGACGCGTCTCGGCGCGGTCCAGCTAGCTAGAGTGTATTTGAGATTTAGACAGGAAGAAAAATGTGCAACGTGATCAAAAAACCACTACTAGCAAATAAACGTATACATTTTTTAAAATTTGTTGCGGTTCTATGCGAGCCAGCCGCACGGTTGAGGTGTCTGGAGACGCGTCTCAGCGCGGGCCAGCTAGCTAGAGTGTATTTGGGATTTAGACAGGAAGAAAAATGTGCACCGTGATCAAAAAACCACTACTAGCAAATAAACGTATACATTTTTTAAAATTTGTTGCGGTTCTATGCGAGCCAACCGCACGGTTGAGGTGTCTGGAGACGCGTCTTAGCGCGGGCCAGCTGGCTAGTGTGTTTCTGGGGTTTAGACAGGAAGAAAAATGTGCACCGTGATCAAAAAACCACTACTAGCAAATAAACGTATACATTTTTTAAAATTTGTTGCGGTTCTATGCGAGCCAGCCGCACGGTTGAGGTGTCTGGAGACGCGTCTCAGCGCGGGCGGGCCAGCTAGCTAGTTTGTTTCTGGGATTTAGACAGGAAGAAAAATGTGTACCGTGATCAAAAAACCACTACTAGCAAATAAACGTACAATTTTATAAATTTTTTTGCTGTTCTATGCGAGTTAGCGGCACGGTTGAGGCGTTTGGAGACGCGTCTCAGCGCGGGCCAGCTAGCTAGAGTATCTTCGGGATTTAGACAGGAAGAAAAATGTGCACCGTTATCAAAAAACCACTACGAGCAAATTAACTTATACATTTTTAAAAAAAAATTGCGGTTCTATGCGAGCCAGCCGCACAGTTGAGGTGTCTGGAGACGCGTCTCGGCGCAGGCCAGCTAGCTAGAGTGTTTTCGGTATTTAGCCAGAAAGAAAAATGTGCACCGTGATCAAAAAACCACTACTAGCAAATAAACTTATACATTTTTTTTATTTTTTGCGGTTCTATGCCAGTCAGCCGCACGGTTGAGGTGTCCGGAGACGCGTCTCAGCGCGGGCCAGCTAGCTAGAGTATTTCCGGTATTAAGACAGGAAAAAAAATGTGCACCGTGATCAAAAAACCACTACTAGCAAATAAACATACTTTTTTTTTTTTTTTTGCGGTTCTAGGAGAGCCAGCCATACGATTGAAATGTCTGGAGACGCGTCTCGGCGCGGGCCAGCTAGCTAGAGTATTTCCGGTATTTAGACAGGAAGAAAAATGTGCACCGTGATCAAAAAACCACTACTAGCAAATAAACTTATACATTTTTTTTATTTTTTTGCGGTTCTATGCAAGTCAGCCGCACGGTTGAGGTGTCCGGAGACGCGTCTCAGCGCGGGCCAGCTAGCTAGATTGTTTCCGGTATTTAGACAGGAAAAAAAATGTGCACCGTGATCAAAAAACCACTACTAGCAAATAAACATATTTTTTTATTTTTTTTGCGGTTCTAGGAGAGCCAGCCATACGACTGAAATGTCTGGAGACGCGTCTCGGCGCGGGCCACCTAGCTAGATTATTTCCGGTATTTAGACAGGAAGAAAAATGTGCACCGTGATCAAAAAACCACTACTAGCTAATAAACTGATATATTTTTTTAAAAATTTTGGGGTTTTTTGCGAGCCAGCCGCACGGTTGAGAAGTCTGGACACGCGTCTCTGCGCGGACCAGCTAGCTAGAGTGTCTTCGCGATTTAGACAGGAAGAAAAATGTGCACCGTTATCAAAAAACCACTACTAGCAAATAAACTTATACATTTTTTAAAATTTGTTGCAGTTCTATGCCAGTCAGCCGCACGGTTGAGGTGTCTGGAAACGCGCCTTGGCGCGAGCCAGCTAGCTAGATTGTTTATGGGATTTAGACAAAAAGAAAAATGTGCACCGTGATCAAAAAACCACTACTAGCAAATAAACGTACAATTTTATTAATTTTTTTGCTGTTATATGCGAGCCAGCCGCAAGGTTGAGGTGTCTGGAGACGCGTCTCGGCGCGGTCCAGCTAGCTAGAGTGTATTTGAGATTTAGACAGGAAGAAAAATGTGCACCGTGATCAAAAAACCACTACTAGCAAATAAACGTATACATTTTTTAAAATTTGTTGCGGTTCTATGCGAGCCAGCCGCACGGTTGAGGTGTCTGGAGACGCGTCTCAGCGCGGGCCAGCTAGCTAGAGTGTATTTGGGATTTAGACAGGAAGAAAAATGTGCACCGTGATCAAAAAACCACTACTAGCAAATAAACGTATACATTTTTTAAAATTTGTTGCGGTTCTATGCGAGCCAGCCGCACGGTTGAGGTGTCTGGAGACGCGTCTCAGCGCGGGCCAGCTAGCTAGTGTGTTTCTGGGATTTAGACAGGAAGAAAAATGTGTACCGTGATCAAAAAACCACTACTAGCAAATAAACGTATACATTTTTTAAAATTTGTTGCGGTTCTATGCCAGTCAGCCGCACGGTTGAGGTGTCTGGAAACGCGCCTTGGCGCGAGCCAGCTAGCTAGATTGTTTATGGGATTTAGACAAAAAGAAAAATGTGCACCGTGATCAAAAAACCACTACTAGCAAATAAACGTACAATTTTATTAATTTTTTTGCTGTTATATGCGAATCAACAGTGGCAAAAATTTGTACGTATGTGAGTATTATGTTCCCTTACTAGCAAACTTATTAATTTTACCTCTGCTGGCATTTCTTTATTGTACCTATTAGTAGTATATAAGTGTTTTTTTGGGAGCATCGTCCTCACATATAATCAACTGATTAATGTATGCAAATATTGTAAAGCTTATTTTTTGAAAAGAGTAACTATGGAGTTTCTTGTCCGTTCTTCTCCATAAGAATCTACCTTTTGCGAACGGACGACTAGAGTCACTATAATATTTTATTTTATTTTAATTTGACGTTCAAAAGTGCCTTTATTGGTCTAGTTGAAATAAATCATTTGACTTTGACTTTGAGCCAGCCGCACGGTTGAGGTGTCTGGAGACGCGTCTCGGCGCGGTCCAGCTAGCTAGAGTGTATTTGAGATTTAGACAGGAAGAAAAATGTGCACCGTGATCAAAAAACCACTACTAGCAAAAAAACGTATACATTTTTTAAAATTTGTTGCGGTTCTATGCGAGCCAGCCGCACGGTTGAGGTGTCTGGAGACGCGTCTCAGCGCGGGCCAGCTAGCTAGAGTGTATTTGGGATTTAGACAGGAAGAAAAATGTGCACCGTGATCAAAAAACCACTACTAGCAAATAAACGTATACATTTTTTAAAATTTGTTGCAGTTCTATGCGAGCCAGCCGCACGGTTGAGGTGTCTGGAGACGCGTCTCAGCGCGGGCCAGCTAGCTAGTGTGTTTCTGGGATTTAGACAGGAAGAAAAATGTGTACCGTGATCAAAAAACCACTACTAGCAAATAAACGTATACATTGTTTAAAATTTGTTGCGGTTCTATGCCAGTCAGCCGCACGGTTGAGGTGTCTGGAAACGCGCCTTGGCGCGAGCCAGCTAGCTAGATTGTTTATGGGATTTAGACAAAAAGAAAAATGTGCACCGTGATCAAAAAACCACTACTAGCAAATAAACGTACAATTTTATTAATTTTTTTGCTGTTATATGCGAGCCAGCCGCACGGTTGAGGTGTCTGGAGACGCGTCTCGGCGCGGTCCAGCTAGCTAGAGTGTATTTGAGATTTAGACAGGAAGAAAAATGTGCACCGTGATCAAAAAACCACTACTAGCAAATAAACGTATACATTTTTTAAAATTTGTTGCGGTTCTATGCGAGCCAGCCGCACGGTTGAGGTGTCTGGAGACGCGTCTCAGCGCGGGCCAGCTAGCTAGAGTGTATTTGGGATTTAGACAGGAAGAAAAATGTGCACCGTGATCAAAAAACCACTACTAGCAAATAAACGTATACATTTTTTAAAATTTGTTGCGGTTCTATGCGAGCCAGCCGCACGGTTGAGGTGTCTGGAGACGCGTCTCAGCGCGGGCCAGCTAGCTAGTGTGTTTCTGGGATTTAGACAGGAAGAAAAATGTGCACCGTGATCAAAAAACCACTACTAGCAAATAAACGTACAATTTTATTAATTTTTTTGCTGTTATATGCGAGCCAGCCGCACGGTTGAGGTGTCTGGAGACGCGTCTCGGCGCGGTCCAGCTAGCTAGAGTGTATTTGAGATTTAGACAGGAAGAAAAATGTGCACCGTGATCAAAAAACCACTACGAGCAAATAAACTTATACATTTTAAAAAAAAAATTGCGGTTCTATGCGAGCCAGCCGCACAGTTGAGGTGTCTGGAGACGCGTCTCGGCGCAGGCCAGCTAGTTAGAGTGTTTTCGGGATTTAGACAGGAAGAAAAATGTGCACCGTGATCAAAAAACCACTACTAGCAAATAAACGTATACATTTTTTTATTTTTTTTTTGCGGTTATATGCGAGCCAGCCGCACGATTGAGGTGTCTGGACACGCATCGCGGCGCGGTCCAGCTAGCTAGTGTGTCTTCGGATTTTGACAAGAAGAAAAATATGCACCGTGATCAAAAACCACTACTAGCAAATAAACGTATACTTTTTTTAAAAAATTTTTGCGGTTCTATGCGAGCCAGCTGCACGGTTGAGGTGTCTGGAGACGCGTCTCGGCGCAGGCCAGCTAGCTAGAGTGTTTTCGTTATTTAGCCAGAAAGAAAAATGTGCACCGTGATCAAAAAACCACTACTAGCAAATAAACGTATACATTTTTTAAAATTTGTTGCGGTTCTATGCGAGCCAGCCGCACGGTTGAGGTGTCTGGAGACGCGTCTCAGCGCGGGCCAGCTAGCTAGTGTGTTTCTGGGATTTAGACAGGAAGAAAAATGTGTACCGTGATCAAAAAACCACTACTAGCAAATAAACATACTTTTTTTTTTTTTTTGCGGTTCTAGGAGAGCCAGCCATACGATTGAAATGTCTGGAGACGCGTCTCGGCGCGGGCCAGCTAGCTAGAGTATTTCCGGTATTTAGACAGGAAGAAAAATGTGCACCGTGATCAAAAAACCACTACTAGCAAATAAACTTATACATTTTTTTTATTTTTTTGCGGTTCTATGCCAGTCAGCCGCACGGTTGAGGTGTCTGGAAACGCGCCTTGGCGCGAGCCAGCTAGCTAGATTGTTTATGGGATTTAGACAAAAAGAAAAATGTGCACCGTGATCAAAAAACCACTACTAGCAAATAAACGTACAATTTTATTAATTTTTTTGCTGTTATATGCGAGCCAGCCGCACGGTTGAGGTGTCTGGAGACGCGTCTCGGCGCGGTCCAGCTAGCTAGAGTGTATTTGAGATTTAGACAGGAAGAAAAATGTGCAACGTGATCAAAAAACCACTACTAGCAAATAAACGTATACATTTTTTAAAATTTGTTGCGGTTCTATGCGAGCCAGCCGCACGGTTGAGGTGTCTGGAGACGCGTCTCAGCGCGGGCCAGCTAGCTAGAGTGTATTTGGGATTTAGACAGGAAGAAAAATGTGCACCGTGATCAAAAAACCACTACTAGCAAATAAACGTATACATTTTTTAAAATTTGTTGCGGTTCTATGCGAGCCAGCCGCACGGTTGAGGTGTCTGGAGACGCGTCTCAGCGCGGGCCAGCTAGCTAGTGTGTTTCTGGGATTTAGACAGGAAGAAAAATGTGTACCGTGATCAAAAAACCACTACTAGCAAATAAACGTATACATTTTTTAAAATTTGTTGCGGTTCTATGCGAGCCAACCGCACGGTTGAGGTGTCTGGAGACGCGTCTTAGCGCGGGCCAGCTGGCTAGTGTGTTTCTGGGGTTTAGACAGGAAGAAAAATGTGCACCGTGATCAAAAAACCACTACTAGCAAATAAACGTATACATTTTTTAAAATTTGTTGCGGTTCTATGCGAGCCAGCCGCACGGTTGAGGTGTCTGGAGACGCGTCTCAGCGCGGGCGGGCCAGCTAGCTAGTTTGTTTCTGGGATTTAGACAGGAAGAAAAATGTGTACCGTGATCAAAAAACCACTACTAGCAAATAAACGTACAATTTTATAAATTTTTTTGCTGTTCTATGCGAGTTAGCGGCACGGTTGAGGCGTTTGGAGACGCGTCTCAGCGCGGGCCAGCTAGCTAGAGTATCTTCGGGATTTAGACAGGAAGAAAAATGTGCACCGTTATCAAAAAACCACTACGAGCAAATTAACTTATACATTTTTAAAAAAAAATTGCGGTTCTATGCGAGCCAGCCGCACAGTTGAGGTGTCTGGAGACGCGTCTCGGCGCAGGCCAGCTAGTTAGAGTGTTTTCGGGATTTAGACAGGAAGAAAAATGTGCACCGTGATCAAAAAACCACTACTAGCAAATAAACGTATACATTTTTTTATTTTTTTTTTGCGGTTATATGCGAGCCAGCCGCACGATTGAGGTGTCTGGACACGCATCGCGGCGCGGTCCAACTAGCTAGTGTGTCTTCGGGATTTTGACAAGAAGAAAAATATGCACCGTGATCAAAAACCACTACTAGCAAATAAACGTATACTTTTTTGAAAAATTTTTTGCGGTTCTATGCGAGGCAGCCGCACGGTTGAGGTGTCTGGAGACGCGTCTCGGCGCAGGCCAGCTAGCTAGAGTGTTTTCGGTATTTAGCCAGAAAGAAAAATGTGCACCGTGATCAAAAAACCACTACTAGCAAATAAACTTATACATTTTTTTTATTTTTTGCGGTTCTATGCCAGTCAGCCGCACGGTTGAGGTGTCCGGAGACGCGTCTCAGCGCGGGCCAGCTAGCTAGAGTATTTCCGGTATTAAGACAGGAAAAAAAATGTGCACCGTGATCAAAAAACCACTACTAGCAAATAAACATACTTTTTTTTTTTTTTTTGCGGTTCTAGGAGAGCCAGCCATACGATTGAAATGTCTGGAGACGCGTCTCGGCGCGGGCCAGCTAGCTAGAGTATTTCCGGTATTTAGACAGGAAGAAAAATGTGCACCGTGATCAAAAAACCACTACTAGCAAATAAACTTATACATTTTTTTTATTTTTTTGCGGTTCTATGCAAGTCAGCCGCACGGTTGAGGTGTCCGGAGACGCGTCTCAGCGCGGGCCAGCTAGCTAGATTGTTTCCGGTATTTAGACAGGAAAAAAAATGTGCACCGTGATCAAAAAACCACTACTAGCAAATAAACATATTTTTTTATTTTTTTTGCGGTTCTAGGAGAGCCAGCCATACGACTGAAATGTCTGGAGACGCGTCTCGGCGCGGGCCACCTAGTTAGATTATTTCCGGTATTTAGACAGGAAGAAAAATGTGCACCGTGATCAAAAAACCACTACTAGCTAATAAACTGATATATTTTTTTAAAAAATTTGGGGTTTTTTGCGAGCCAGCCGCACGGTTGAGGTGTCTGGACACGCGTCTCTGCGCGGACCAGCTAGCTAGAGTGTCTTCGCGATTTAGACAGGAAGAAAAATGTGCACCGTTATCAAAAAACCACTACTAGCAAATAAACTTATACATTTTTTAAAATTTGTTGCAGTTCTATGCCAGTCAGCCGCACGGTTGAGGTGTCTGGAAACGCGCCTTGGCGCGAGCCAGCTAGCTAGATTGTTTATGGGATTTAGACAAAAAGAAAAATGTGCACCGTGATCAAAAAACCACTACTAGCAAATAAACGTACAATTTTATTAATTTTTTTGCTGTTATATGCGAGCCAGCCGCACGGTTGAGGTGTCTGGAGACGCGTCTCGGCGCGGTCCAGCTAGCTAGAGTGTATTTGAGATTTAGACAGGAAGAAAAATGTGCACCGTGATCAAAAAACCACTACTAGCAAATAAACGTATACATTTTTTAAAATTTGTTGCGGTTCTATGCGAGCCAGCCGCACGGTTGAGGTGTCTGGAGACGCGTCTCAGCGCGGGCCAGCTAGCTAGAGTGTATTTGGGATTTAGACAGGAAGAAAAATGTGCACCGTGATCAAAAAACCACTACTAGCAAATAAACGTATACATTTTTTAAAATTTGTTGCGGTTCTATGCGAGCCAGCCGCACGGTTGAGGTGTCTGGAGACGCGTCTCAGCGCGGGCCAGCTAGCTAGTGTGTTTCTGGGATTTAGACAGGAAGAAAAATGTGTACCGTGATCAAAAAACCACTACTAGCAAATAAACGTATACATTTTTTAAAATTTGTTGCGGTTCTATGCCAGTCAGCCGCACGATTGAGGTGTCTGGAAACGCGCCTTGGCGCGAGCCAGCTAGCTAGATTGTTTATGGGATTTAGACAAAAAGAAAAATGTGCACCGTGATCAAAAAACCACTACTAGCAAATAAACGTACAATTTTATTAATTTTTTTGCTGTTATATGCGAGCCAGCCGCACGGTTGAGGTGTCTGGAGACGCGTCTCGGCGCGGTCCAGCTAGCTAGAGTGTATTTGAGATTTAGACAGGAAGAAAAATGTGCACCGTGATCTAAAAACCACTACTAGCAAATAAACGTATACATTTTTTAAAATTTGTTGCGGTTCTATGCGAGCCAGCCGCACGGTTGAGGTGTCTGGAGACGCGTCTCAGCGCGGGCCAGCTAGCTAGAGTGTATTTGGGATTTAGACAGGAAGAAAAATGTGCACCGTGATCAAAAAACCACTACTAGCAAATAAACGTATACATTTTTTAAAATTTGTTGCGGTTCTATGCGAGCCAGCCGCACGGTTGAGGTGTCTGGAGACGCGTCTCAGCGCGGGCCAGCTAGCTAGTGTGTTTCTGGGATTTAGACAGGAAGAAAAATGTGTACCGTGATCAAAAAACCACTACTAGCAAATAAACGTATACATTTTTTAAAATTTGTTGCGGTTCTATGCGAGCCAACCGCACGGTTGAGGTGTCTGGAGACGCGTCTTAGCGCGGGCCAGCTGGCTAGTGTGTTTCTGGGGTTTAGACAGGAAGAAAAATGTGCACCGTGATCAAAAAACCACTACTAGCAAATAAACGTATACATTTTTTAAAATTTGTTGCGGTTCTATGCGAGCCAGCCGCACGGTTGAGGTGTCTGGAGACGCGTCTCAGCGCGGGCGGGCCAGCTAGCTAGTTTGTTTCTGGGATTTAGACAGGAAGAAAAATGTGTACCGTGATCAAAAAACCACTACTAGCAAATAAACGTACAATTTTATAAATTTTTTTGCTGTTCTATGCGAGTTAGCGGCACGGTTGAGGCGTTTGGAGACGCGTCTCAGCGCGGGCCAGCTAGCTAGAGTATCTTCGGGATTTAGACAGGAAGAAAAATGTGCACCGTTATCAAAAAACCACTACGAGCAAATTAACTTATACATTTTAAAAAAAAAATTGCGGTTCTATGCGAGCCAGCCGCACAGTTGAGGTGTCTGGAGACGCGTCTCGGCGCAGGCCAGCTAGTTAGAGTGTTTTCGGGATTTAGACAGGAAGAAAAATGTGCACCGTGATCAAAAAACCACTACTAGCAAATAAACGTATACATTTTTTTATTTTTTTTTTGCGGTTATATGCGAGCCAGCCGCACGATTGAGGTGTCTGGACACGCATCGCGGCGCGGTCCAACTAGCTAGTGTGTCTTCGGGATTTTGACAAGAAGAAAAATATGCACCGTGATCAAAAACCACTACTAGCAAATAAACGTATACTTTTTTGAAAAATTTTTTGCGGTTCTATGCGAGGCAGCCGCACGGTTGAGGTGTCTGGAGACGCGTCTCGGCGCAGGCCAGCTAGCTAGAGTGTTTTCGGTATTTAGCCAGAAAGAAAAATGTGCACCGTGATCAAAAAACCACTACTAGCAAATAAACTTATACATTTTTTTTATTTTTTGCGGTTCTATGCCAGTCAGCCGCACGGTTGAGGTGTCCGGAGACGCGTCTCAGCGCGGGCCAGCTAGCTAGAGTATTTCCGGTATTAAGACCGGAAAAAAAATGTGCACCGTGATCAAAAAACCACTACTAGCAAATAAACATACTTTTTTTTTTTTTTTGCGGTTCTAGGAGAGCCAGCCATACGATTGAAATGTTTGGAGACGCGTCTCGGCGCGGGCCAGCTAGCTAGAGTATTTCCGGTATTTAGACAGGAAGAAAAATGTGCACCGTGATCAAAAAACCACTACTAGCAAATAAACTTATACATTTTTTTTATTTTTTTGCGGTTCTATGCAAGTCAGCCGCACGGTTGAGGTGTCCGGAGACGCGTCTCAGCGCGGGCCAGCTAGCTAGATTGTTTCCGGTATTTAGACAGGAAAAAAAATGTGCACCGTGATCAAAAAACCACTACTAGCAAATAAACATATTTTTTTATTTTTTTTGCGGTTCTAGGAGAGCCAGCCATACGACTGAAATGTCTGGAGACGCGTCTCGGCGCGGGCCAGCTAGATAGATTATTTCCGGTATTTAGACAGGAAGAAAAATGTGCACCGTGATCAAAAAACCACTACTAGCTAATAAACTGATATATTTTTTTAAAAATTTTGGGGTTTTTTGCGAGCCAGCCGCACGGTTGAGGTGTCTGGACACGCGTCTCTGCGCGGACCAGCTAGCTAGAGTGTCTTCGCGATTTAGACAGGAAGAAAAATGTGCACCGTTATCAAAAAACCACTACTAGCAAATAAACTTATACATTTTTTAAAATTTGTTGCGGTTCTATGCGAGCCAGCCGCACGGTTGAGGAGTCTGGAGACGCGTCTCAGCGCGGGCCAGCTAGCTAGAGTGTATTTGGGATTTAGACAGGAAGAAAAATGTGCACCGTGATCAAAAAACCACTACTAGCAAATAAACGTATACATTTTTTAAAATTTGTTGCGGTTCTATGCGAGCCAGCCGCACGGTTGAGGAGTCTGGAGACGCGTCTCAGCGCGGGCCAGCTAGCTAGAGTGTATTTGGGATTTAGACAGGAAGAAAAATGTGCACCGTGATCAAAAAACCACTACTAGCAAATAAACGTATACATTTTTTAAAATTTGTTGCGGTTCTATGCGAGCCAGCCGCACGGTTGAGGAGTCTGGAGACGCGTCTCAGCGCGGGCCAGCTAGCTAGAGTGTATTTGGGATTTAGACAGGAAGAAAAATGTGCACCGTGATCAAAAAACCACTACTAGCAAATAAACGTATACATTTTTTTTAAATTTTTTTGCGGTTCTATGCGAGCCAGCCGCACGGTTGATTTGTCTGGACACGCGTCTCTGCGCGGGCCAGCTAGCTAGAGTGTCTTCGGGATTTAGACAGGAAGAAAAATGTGCACCGTGATCAAAAAACCACTACTAGCAAATAAACGTATACTTTTTTTTAAATTTTTGCGGTTCTATGCGAGCCGGCTGCACGGTTGAGGTGTCTGGAGACGCGTCTCAGCGCGGGCCAGCTAGCTAGTGTGTTTTCGGTATTTAGACCGGAAAAAAAATGTGCACCGTGATCAAAAAACCACTACTAGCAAATAAACGTTTAATTTTTTTTTATTTTTTGCGGTTCTATGTGAGCCAGCCGCACGGTTGAGGTGTCTGGAAACGCGTCTCGGCGCAGGCCAGCAAGCTAGAGTGTCTGCGGGATTTAGACAGGAAGAAAAATGTGCACCGTTATCAAAAAACCACTACTAGCAAATAAACTTATATATTTTTTTTTTAAATTTTGCGGTTCTATGCGACCCAGCCGCACGGTTGTGGTGTCTGGAGTCGCGCCTCGGCGTGGGCCAGCTAGCTAGCGTGTTTCCGGTATTAAGACAGGAAGAAAAATGTGCACCGTGATCAAAAAAACACTACTAGCAAATAAACTTATACATTTTTTTTAAATTTTGCGGTTCTATGCGAGCCAGCCGCACGTTTGAGGTGTCTGGACACGCGTCTCTGCGCGGGCCAGCTAGCTAGAGTGTCTTCGGGATTGAGACAGGAAAAAAAATGTGCACCGTTATCAAAAAACCACTACTAGCAAATAAACTTATACATTTTTTTTTAAATTTTGCGGTTCTATGCGAGCCAGCCGCACGGTTGAGGAGGCTGGAGACGCGTCTTGGCGCAGTCCAGCTAGCTAGCGTGTTTCCGGTATTAAGACATGAAGAAAAATGTGCACCGTGATCAAAAAACCACTACTAGCAAATAAACGTATACATTTTTTTTATTTTTTGCGGTTCTATGCGAGCCAGCCACACGGTTGAGGTGTTTGAAAACGCGGCTTGGCGCGGGCCAGCTAGTAAGATTGTTTATGGGATTTAGACAGGAAGAAAAATGTGCACCGTGATCAAAAAACCACTACTAGCAAATAAACGTACAATTTTACTAATTTTTTTGCGGTTCTATGCGAGCCAGCCGCACGGTTGAGGTGTCTGGAGACGCGTCTCAGCGCGGGCCAGCTAGCTAGTGTGTTTTTGGGATTTAGACAGGAAGAAAAATGTGTACCGTGATCAAAAAACCACTACTAGCAAATAAACGTATACATTTTTTAAAATTTGTTGCGGTTCTATGCGAGCCAACCGCACGGTTGAGGTGTCTGGAGACGCGTCTCAGCGCGGGCCAGCTGGCTAGTGTGTTTCTGGGGTTTAGACAGGAAGAAAAATGTGCACCGTGATCAAAAAACCACTACTAGCAAATAAACAAACTTTTTTTTTTTTTTTGCGGTTCTAGGAGAGCCAGCCATACGATTGAAATGTCTGGAGACGCGTCTCGGCGCGGGCCAGCTAGCTAGAGTATTTCCGGTATTTAGACAGGAAGAAAAATGTGCACCGTGATCAAAAAACCACTACTAGCAAATAAACTTATCCATTTTTTTTATTTTTTGCGGTTCTATGCCAGTCAGCCGCACGGTTGAGGTGTCCGGAGACGCGTCTCAGCGCGGGCCAGCTAGCTAGAGTATTTCCGGTATTAAGACAGGAAAAAAATGTGCACCGTGATCAAAAAACCACTACTAGCAAATAAACATACTTTTTTTTTTTTTTTGCGGTTCTAGGAGAGCCAGCCGCACGGTTGAGGTGTCTGGAGACGCGTCTCAGCGCGGGCCAGCTAGCTAGTGTGTTTCTGGGATTTAGACAGGAAGAAAAATGTGTACCGTGATCAAAAAACCACTACTAGCAAATAAACGTATACATTTTTTAAAATTTGTTGCGGTTCTATGCCAGTCAGCCGCACGGTTGAGGTGTCTGGAAACGCGCCTTGGCGCGAGCCAGCTAGCTAGATTGTTTATGGGATTTAGACAAAAAGAAAAATGTGCACCGTGATCAAAAAACCACTACTAGCAAATAAACGTACAATTTTATTAATTTTTTTGCTGTTATATGCGAGCCAGCCGCACGGTTGAGGTGTCTGGAGACGCGTCTCGGCGCGGTCCAGCTAGCTAGAGTGTATTTGAGATTTAGACAGGAAGAAAAATGTGCACCGTGATCAAAAAACCACTACTAGCAAATAAACGTATACATTTTTTAAAATTTGTTGCGGTTCTATGCGAGCCAGCCGCACGGTTGAGGTGTCTGGAGACGCGTCTCAGCGCGGGCCAGCTAGCTAGAGTGTATTTGGGATTTAGACAGGAAGAAAAATGTGCACCGTGATCAAAAAACCACTACTAGCAAATAAACGTATACATTTTTTAAAATTTGTTGCGGTTCTATGCGAGCCAGCCGCACGGTTGAGGTGTCTGGAGACGCGTCTCAGCGCGGGCCAGCTAGCTAGTGTGTTTCTGGGATTTAGACAGGAAGAAAAATGTGTACCGTGATCAAAAAACCACTACTAGCAAATAAACGTATACATTTTTTAAAATTTGTTGCGGTTCTATGCGAGCCAACCGCACGGTTGAGGTGTCTGGAGACGCGTCTTAGCGCGGGCCAGCTGGCTAGTGTGTTTCTGGGGTTTAGACAGGAAGAAAAATGTGCACCGTGATCAAAAAACCACTACTAGCAAATAAACGTATACATTTTTTAAAATTTGTTGCGGTTCTATGCGAGCCAGCCGCACGGTTGAGGTGTCTGGAGACGCGTCTCAGCGCGGGCGGGCCAGCTAGCTAGTTTGTTTCTGGGATTTAGACAGGAAGAAAAATGTGTACCGTGATCAAAAAACCACTACTAGCAAATAAACGTACAATTTTATAAATTTTTTTGCTGTTCTATGCGAGTTAGCGGCACGGTTGAGGCGTTTGGAGACGCGTCTCAGCGCGGGCCAGCTAGCTAGAGTATCTTCGGGATTTAGACAGGAAGAAAAATGTGCACCGTTATCAAAAAACCACTACGAGCAAATTAACTTATACATTTTTAAAAAAAAATTGCGGTTCTATGCGAGCCAGCCGCACAGTTGAGGTGTCTGGAGACGCGTCTCGGCGCAGGCCAGCTAGTTAGAGTGTTTTCGGGATTTAGACAGGAAGAAAAATGTGCACCGTGATCAAAAAACCACTACTAGCAAATAAACGTATACATTTTTTTATTTTTTTTTTGCGGTTATATGCGAGCCAGCCGCACGATTGAGGTGTCTGGACACGCATCGCGGCGCGGTCCAACTAGCTAGTGTGTCTTCGGGATTTTGACAAGAAGAAAAATATGCACCGTGATCAAAAACCACTACTAGCAAATAAACGTATACTTTTTTGAAAAATTTTTTGCGGTTCTATGCGAGGCAGCCGCACGGTTGAGGTGTCTGGAGACGCGTCTCGGCGCAGGCCAGCTAGCTAGAGTGTTTTCGGTATTTAGCCAGAAAGAAAAATGTGCACCGTGATCAAAAAACCACTACTAGCAAATAAACTTATACATTTTTTTTATTTTTTGCGGTTCTATGCCAGTCAGCCGCACGGTTGAGGTGTCCGGAGACGCGTCTCAGCGCGGGCCAGCTAGCTAGAGTATTTCCGGTATTAAGACCGGAAAAAAAATTTGCACCGTGATCAAAAAACCACTACTAGCAAATAAACATACTTTTTTTTTTTTTTTGCGGTTCTAGGAGAGCCAGCCATACGATTGAAATGTCTGGAGACGCGTCTCGGCGCGGGCCAGCTAGCTAGAGTATTTCCGGTATTTAGACAGGAAGAAAAATGTGCACCGTGATCAAAAAACCACTACTAGCAAATAAACTTATACATTTTTTTTATTTTTTTGCGGTTCTATGCAAGTCAGCCGCACGGTTGAGGTGTCCGGAGACGCGTCTCAGCGCGGGCCAGCTAGCTAGATTGTTTCCGGTATTTAGACAGGAAAAAAAATGTGCACCGTGATCAAAAAACCACTACTAGCAAATAAACATATTTTTTTATTTTTTTTGCGGTTCTAGGAGAGCCAGCCATACGACTGAAATGTCTGGAGACGCGTCTCGGCGCGGGCCAGCTAGATAGATTATTTCCGGTATTTAGACAGGAAGAAAAATGTGCACCGTGATCAAAAAACCACTACTAGCTAATAAACTGATATATTTTTTTAAAAATTTTGGGGTTTTTTGCGAGCCAGCCGCACGGTTGAGGTGTCTGGACACGCGTCTCTGCGCGGACCAGCTAGCTAGAGTGTCTTCGCGATTTAGACAGGAAGAAAAATGTGCACCGTTATCAAAAAACCACTACTAGCAAATAAACTTATACATTTTTTTAAATTTTTGCGGTTCTATGCGAGCCAGCCGCACGGTTGAGGAGTCTGGAGACGCGTCTCAGCGCGGGCCAGCTAGCTAGAGTGTATTTGGGATTTAGACAGGAAGAAAAATGTGCACCGTGATCAAAAAACCACTACTAGCAAATAAACGTATACATTTTTTAAAATTTGTTGCGGTTCTATGCGAGCCAGCCGCACGGTTGAGGAGTCTGGAGACGCGTCTCAGCGCGGGCCAGCTAGCTAGAGTGTTTTTGGGATTTAGACAGGAAGAAAAATGTGCACCGTGATCAAAAAACCACTACTAGCAAATAAACGTATACATTTTTTAAAATTTGTTGCGGTTCTATGCGAGCCAGCCGCACGGTTGAGGAGTCTGGAGACGCGTCTCAGCGCGGGCCAGCTAGCTAGAGTGTATTTGGGATTTAGACAGGAAGAAAAATGTGCACCGTGATCAAAAAACCACTACTAGCAAATAAACGTATACATTTTTTTTAATTTTTTTTGCGGTTCTATGCGAGCCAGCCGCACGGTTGATTTGTCTGGACACGCGTCTCTGCGCGGGCCAGCTAGCTAGAGTGTCTTCGGGATTTAGACAGGAAGAAAAATGTGCACCGTGATCAAAAAACCACTACTAGCAAATAAACGTATACTTTTTTTTAAATTTTTGCGGTTCTATGCGAGCCGGCTGCACGGTTGAGGTGTCTGGAGACGCGTCTCAGCGCGGGCCAGCTAGCTAGTGTGTTTTCGGTATTTAGACCGGAAAAAAAATGTGCACCGTGATCAAAAAACCACTACTAGCAAATAAACGTTTAATTTTTTTTTATTTCTTGCGGTTCTATGTGAGCCAGCCGCACGGTTGAGGTGTCTGGAAACGCGTCTCGGCGCAGGCCAGCAAGCTAGAGTGTCTGCGGGATTTAGACAGGAAGAAAAATGTGCACCGTTATCAAAAAACCACTACTAGCAAATAAACTTATATATTTTTTTTTTAAATTTTGCGGTTCTATGCGACCCAGCCGCACGGTTGTGGTGTCTGGAGTCGCGCCTCGGCGTGGGCCAGCTAGCTAGCGTGTTTCCGGTATTAAGACAGGAAGAAAAATGTGCACCGTGATCAAAAAAACACTACTAGCAAATAAACTTATACATTTTTTTTAAATTTTGCGGTTCTATGCGAGCCAGCCGCACGTTTGAGGTGTCTGGACACGCGTCTCTGCGCGGGCCAGCTAGCTAGAGTGTCTTCGGGATTGAGACAGGAAAAAAAATGTGCACCGTTATCAAAAAACCACTACTAGCAAATAAACGTATACATTTTTTTTATTTTTTGCGGTTCTATGCGAGCCAGCCACACGGTTGAGGTGTTTGAAAACGCGGCTTGGCGCGGGCCAGCTAGTAAGATTGTTTATGGGATTTAGACAGGAAGAAAAATGTGCACCGTGATCAAAAAACCACTACTAGCAAATAAACGTACAATTTTACTAATTTTTTTGCGGTTCTATGCGAGCCAGCCGCACGGTTGAGGTGTCTGGAGACGCGTCTCAGCGCGAGCCAGCTAGCTAGTGTGTTTTTGGGATTTAGACAGGAAGAAAAATGTGTACCGTGATCAAAAAACCACTACTAGCAAATAAACGTATACATTTTTTAAAATTTGTTGCGGTTCTATGCGAGCCAACCGCACGGTTGAGGTGTCTGGAGACGCGTCTCAGCGCGGGCCAGCTGGCTAGTGTGTTTCTGGGGTTTAGACAGGAAGAAAAATGTGCACCGTGATCAAAAAACCACTACTAGCAAATAAACAAACTTTTTTTTTTTTTTTGCGGTTCTAGGAGAGCCAGCCATACGATTGAAATGTCTGGAGACGCGTCTCGGCGCGGGCCAGCTAGCTAGAGTATTTCCGGTATTTAGACAGGAAGAAAAATGTGCACCGTGATCAAAAAACCACTACTAGCAAATAAACTTATCCATTTTTTTTATTTTTTGCGGTTCTATGCCAGTCAGCCGCACGATTGAGGTGTCCGGAGACGCGTCTCAGCGCGGGCCAGCTAGCTAGAGTATTTCCGGTATTAAGACAGGAAAAAAATGTGCACCGTGATCAAAAAACCACTACTAGCAAATAAACATACTTTTTTTTTTTTTTTGCGGTTCTAGGAGAGCCAGCCATACGATTGAAATGTCTGGAGACGCGTCTCGGCGCGGGCCAGCTAGCTAGAGTATTTCCGGTATTTAGACAGGAAGAAAAATGTGCACCGTGATCAAAAAACCACTACTAGCAAATAAACTTATACATTTTTTTTATTTTTTTGCGGTTCTATGCCAGTCAGCCGCACTGTTGTGGTGTCCGGAGACGCGTCTCAGCGCGGGCCAGCTAGCTAGATTGTTTCCGGTATTTAGACAGGAAAAAAAATGTGCACCGTGATCAAAAAACCACTACTAGCAAATAAACATATTTTTTTATTTTTTTTGCGGTTCTAGGAGAGCCAGCCATACGACTGAAATGTCTGGTGACGCGTCTCGGCGCGGGCCAGCTAGCTAGATTTTTTCCGGTATTTAGACAGGAAGAAAAATGTGCACCGTGATCAAAAAACCACTACTAGCTAATAAACTGATACATTTTTTTAAAAATTTTGCAGTTTTTTGCGAGCCAGCCGCACGGTTGAGGTGTCTGGACACGCGTCTCTGCGCGGACCAGCTAGCTAGAGTGTCTTCGCGATTTAGACAGGAAGAAAAATGTGCACCGTTATCAAAAACCCACTACTAGCAAATAAACTTATACATTTTTTTTAAAATTTTTTGCGGTTCTATGCGAGCCAGCCGCACGGTTGAGGTATCTGGAGACGCGTCTCGGCGCCAGCCAGCTAGCTAGAGTGTTTTCGGGATTTAGACAGGAAGAAAAATGTGCACCGTGATCAAAAAACCACTACTAGCAAATAAACGTATACTTTTTTTTAAATTTTTGCGGTTCTATGCGAGCCGGCTGCACGGTTGAGGTGTCTGGAGACGCGTCTCAGCGCGGGCCAGCTAGCTAGTGTGTTTCTGGGATTAAGACAGGAAGAAAAATGTGCACCGTGATCAAAAAACCACTACTAGCAAATAAACGTACAATTTTATTAATTTTTTTGCTGTTATATGTAAGCCAGCCGCACGGTTGAGGTGTTTGGAGACGCGTCTCGGCGCGGTCCAGCTAGCTAGAGTGTATTTGGGATTTAGACAGGAAGAAAAATGTGCACCGTGATCAAAAAACCACTACTAGCAAATAAACGTATACATTTTTTAAAATTTGTTGCGGTTCTATGCGAGCCAGCCGCACGGTTGATGAGTCTGGAGACGCGTCTCAGCGCGGGCCAGCTAGCTAGAGTGTATTTGGGATTTAGACAGGAAGAAAAATGTGCACCGTGATCAAAAAACCACTACTAGCAAATAAACGTATACATTTTTTTTAAATTTTTTTGCGGTTCTATGCGAGCCAGCCGCACGGTTGAGGTATCTGGAGAAGCGTCTCGGCGCCAGCCAGCTAGCTAGAGTGTTTTCGGGATTTAGACAGGAAGAAAAATGTGCACCGTGATCAAAAAACCACTACTAGCAAATAAACGTATACTTTTTTTTAAATTTTTGCGGTTCTATGCGAGCCGGCTGCACGGTTGAGGTGTCTGGAGACGCGTCTCAGCGCGGGCCAGCTAGCTAGTGTGTTTTCGGTATTTAGACCGGAAAAAAAATGTGCACCGTGATCAAAAAACCACTACTAGCAAATAAACGTTTAATTTTTTTTATTTTTTGCGGTTCTATGTGAGCCAGCCGCACGGTTGAGGTGTCTGGAAACGCGTCTCGGCGCAGGCCAGCAAGCTAGAGTGTCTTCGGGATTTAGACAGGAAGAAAAATGTGCACCGTTATCAAAAAACCACTACTAGCAAATAAACTTATATATTTTTTTTAAATTTTGCGGTTCTATGCGACCCAGCCGCACGGTTGTGGTGTCTGGAGACGCGTCTCAGCGCGGGCCAGCTAGCTAGTGTGTTTCTGGGATTTAGACAGGAAGAAAAATGTGCACCGTGATCAAAAAACCACTACTAGCAAATAAACGTATACTTTTTTTTAAATTTTTGCGGTTCTATGCGAGCCGGCTGCACGGTTGAGGTGTCTGGAGACGCGTCTCAGCGCGGGCCAGCTAGCTAGTGTGTTTCTGGGATTAAGACAGGAAGAAAAATGTGCACCGTGATCAAAAAACCACTACTAGCAAATAAACGTACAATTTTATTAATTTTTTTGCTGTTATATGTAAGCCAGCCGCACGGTTGAGGTGTTTGGAGACGCGTCTCGGCGCGGTCCAGCTAGCTAGAGTGTATTTGGGATTTAGACAGGAAGAAAAATGTGCACCGTGATCAAAAAACCACTACTAGCAAATAAACGTATACATTTTTTAAAATTTGTTGCTGTTCTATGCGAGTTAGCGGCACGGTTGAGGCGTTTGGAGACGCGTCTCAGCGCGGGCCAGCTAGCTAGAGTATCTTCGGGATTTAGACAGGAAGAAAAATGTGCACCGTTATCAAAAAACCACTACGAGCAAATTAACTTATACATTTTTAAAAAAAAATTGCGGTTCTATGCGAGCCAGCCGCACAGTTGAGGTGTCTGGAGACGCGTCTCGGCGCAGGCCAGCTAGTTAGAGTGTTTTCGGGATTTAGACAGGAAGAAAAATGTGCACCGTGATCAAAAAACCACTACTAGCAAATAAACGTATACATTTTTTTATTTTTTTTTTGCGGTTATATGCGAGCCAGCCGCACGATTGAGGTGTCTGGACACGCATCGCGGCGCGGTCCAACTAGCTAGTGTGTCTTCGGGATTTTGACAAGAAGAAAAATATGCACCGTGATCAAAAACCACTACTAGCAAATAAACGTATAATTTTTTGAAAAATTTTTTGCGGTTCTATGCGAGGCAGCCGCACGGTTGAGGTGTCTGGAGACGCGTCTCGGCGCAGGCCAGCTAGCTAGAGTGTTTTCGGTATTTAGCCAGAAAGAAAAATGTGCACCGTGATCAAAAAACCACTACTAGCAAATAAACTTATACATTTTTTTTATTTTTTGCGGTTCTATGCCAGTCAGCCGCACGGTTGAGGTGTCCGGAGACGCGTCTCAGCGCGGGCCAGCTAGCTAGAGTATTTCCGGTATTAAGACAGGAAAAAAAATGTGCACCGTGATCAAAAAACCACTACTAGCAAATAAACATACTTTTTTTTTTTTTTTTGCGGTTCTAGGAGAGCCAGCCATACGATTGAAATGTCTGGAGACGCGTCTCGGCGCGGGCCAGCTAGCTAGAGTATTTCCGGTATTTAGACAGGAAGAAAAATGTGTACCGTGATCAAAAAACCACTACTAGCAAATAAACGTATACATTTTTTAAAATTTGTTGCGGTTCTATGCGAGCCAACCGCACGGTTGAGGTGTCTGGAGACGCGTCTCAGCGCGGGCCAGCTGGCTAGTGTGTTTCTGGGGTTTAGACAGGAAGAAAAATGTGCACCGTGATCAAAAAACCACTACTAGCAAATAAACAAACTTTTTTTTTTTTTTTGCGGTTCTAGGAGAGCCAGCCATACGATTGAAATGTCTGGAGACGCGTCTCGGCGCGGGCCAGCTAGCTAGAGTATTTCCGGTATTTAGACAGGAAGAAAAATGTGCACCGTGATCAAAAAACCACTACTAGCAAATAAACTTATCCATTTTTTTTATTTTTTGCGGTTCTATGCCAGTCAGCCGCACGGTTGAGGTGTCCGGAGACGCGTCTCAGCGCGGGCCAGCTAGCTAGAGTATTTCCGGTATTAAGACAGGAAAAAAATGTGCACCGTGATCAAAAAACCACTACTAGCAAATAAACATACTTTTTTTTTTTTTTTGCGGTTCTAGGAGAGCCAGCCATACGATTGAAATGTCTGGAGACGCGTCTCGGCGCGGGCCAGCTAGCTAGAGTATTTCCGGTATTTAGACAGGAAGAAAAATGTGCACCGTGATCAAAAAACCACTACTAGCAAATAAACTTATACATTTTTTTTATTTTTTTGCGGTTCTATGCCAGTCAGCCGCACTGTTGTGGTGTCCGGAGACGCGTCTCAGCGCGGGCCAGCTAGCTAGATTGTTTCCGGTATTTAGACAGGAAAAAAAATGTGCACCGTGATCAAAAAACCACTACTAGCAAATAAACATATTTTTTTATTTTTTTTGCGGTTCTAGGAGAGCCAGCCATACGACTGAAATGTCTGGAGACGCGTCTCGGTGCGGGCCAGCTAGCTAGATTATTTCCGGTATTTAGACAGGAAGAAAAATGTGCACCGTTATCAAAAACCCACTACTAGCAAATAAACTTATACATTTTTTAAAATTTGTTGCAGTTCTATGCGAGCCAGCCGCACGGTTGAGGTGTCTGGAGACGCGTCTCAGCGCGGGCCAGCTAGCTAGTGTGTTTCTGGGATTTAGACAGGAAGAAAAATGTGCACCGTGATCAAAAAACCACTACTAGCAAATAAACGTATACATTTTTTTTAAATTTTTTTGCGGTTCTATGCGAGCCAGCCGCACGGTTGAGGTATCTGGAGACGCGTCTCGGCGCCAGCCAGCTAGCTAGAGTGTTTTCGGGATTTAGACAGGAAGAAAAATGTGCACCGTGATCAAAAAACCACTACTAGCAAATAAACGTATACTTTTTTTTAAATTTTTGCGGTTCTATGCGAGCCGGCTGCATGGTTGAGGTGTCTGGAGACGCGTCTCAGCGCGGGCCAGCTAGCTAGTGTGTTTCTGGGATTAAGACAGGAAGAAAAATGTGCACCGTGATCAAAAAACCACTACTAGCAAATAAACGTACAATTTTATTAATTTTTTTGCTGTTATATGTAAGCCAGCCGCACGGTTGAGGTGTTTGGAGACGCGTCTCGGCGCGGTCCAGCTAGCTAGAGTGTATTTGGGATTTAGACAGGAAGAAAAATGTGCACCGTGATCAAAAAACCACTACTAGCAAATAAACGTATACATTTTTTAAAATTTGTTGCGGTTCTATGCGAGCCAGCCGCACGGTTGATGAGTCTGGAGACGCGTCTCAACGCGGGCCAGCTAGCTAGAGTGTATTTGGGATTTAGACAGGAAGAAAAATGTGCACCGTGATCAAAAAACCACTACTAGCAAATAAACGTATACATTTTTTTTAAATTTTTTTGCGGTTCTATGCGAGCCAGCCGCACGGTTGAGGTATCTGGAGAAGCGTCTCGGCGCCAGCCAGCTAGCTAGTGTGTTTTCGGGATTTAGACAGGAAAAAAAATGTGCACCGTGATCAAAAAACCACTACTAGCAAATAAACGTATACTTTTTTTTAAATTTTTGCGGTTCTATGCGAGCCGGCTGCACGGTTGAGGTGTCTGGAGACGCGTCTCAGCGCGGGCCAGCTAGCTAGTGTGTTTTCGGTATTTAGACCGGAAAAAAAATGTGCACCGTGATCAAAAAACCACTACTAGCAAATAAACGTTTAATTTTTTTTATTTTTTGCGGTTCTATGTGAGCCAGCCGCACGGTTGAGGTGTCTGGAAACGCGTCTCGGCGCAGGCCAGCAAGCTAGAGTGTCTTCGGGATTTAGACAGGAAGAAAAATGTGCACCGTTATCAAAAAACCACTACTAGCAAATAAACTTATATATTTTTTTTAAATTTTGCGGTTCTATGCGACCCAGCCGCACGGTTGTGGTGTCTGGAGACGCGTCTCAGCGCGGGCCAGCTAGCTAGTGTGTTTCTGGGATTTAGACAGGAAGAAAAATGTGCACCGTGATCAAAAAACCACTACTAGCAAATAAACGTATACTTTTTTTTAAATTTTTGCGGTTCTATGCGAGCCGGCTGCACGGTTGAGGTGTCTGGAGACGCGTCTCAGCGCGGGCCAGCTAGCTAGTGTGTTTCTGGGATTAAGACAGGAAGAAAAATGTGCACCGTGATCAAAAAACCACTACTAGCAAATAAACGTACAATTTTATTAATTTTTTTGCTGTTATATGTAAGCCAGCCGCACGGTTGAGGTGTTTGGAGACGCGTCTCGGCGCGGTCCAGCTAGCTAGAGTGTATTTGGGATTTAGACAGGAAGAAAAATGTGCACCGTGATCAAAAAACCACTACTAGCAAATAAACGTATACATTTTTTAAAATTTGTTGCTGTTCTATGCGAGTTAGCGGCACGGTTGAGGCGTTTGGAGACGCGTCTCAGCGCGGGCCAGCTAGCTAGAGTATCTTCGGGATTTAGACAGGAAGAAAAATGTGCACCGTTATCAAAAAACCACTACGAGCAAATTAACTTATACCTTTTTAAAAAAAAATTGCGGTTCTATGCGAGCCAGCCGCACAGTTGAGGTGTCTGGAGACGCGTCTCGGCGCAGGCCAGCTAGTTAGAGTGTTTTCGGGATTTAGACAGGAAGAAAAATGTGCACCGTGATCAAAAAACCACTACTAGCAAATAAACGTATACATTTTTTTATTTTTTTTTTGCGGTTATATGCGAGCCAGCCGCACGATTGAGGTGTCTGGACACGCATCGCGGCGCGGTCCAACTAGCTAGTGTGTCTTCGGGATTTTGACAAGAAGAAAAATATGCACCGTGATCAAAAACCACTACTAGCAAATAAACGTATACTTTTTTGAAAATTTTTTTGCGGTTCTATGCGAGGCAGCCGCACGGTTGAGGTGTCTGGAGACGCGTCTCGGCGCAGGCCAGCTAGCTAGAGTGTTTTCGGTATTTAGCCAGAAAGAAAAATGTGCACCGTGATCAAAAAACCACTACTAGCAAATAAACTTATACATTTTTTTTATTTTTTGCGGTTCTATGCCAGTCAGCCGCACGGTTGAGGTGTCCGGAGACGCGTCTCAGCGCGGGCCAGCTAGCTAGAGTATTTCCGGTATTAAGACAGGAAAAAAAATGTGCACCGTGATCAAAAAACCACTACTAGCAAATAAACATACTTTTTTTTTTTTTTTTGCGGTTCTAGGAGAGCCAGCCATACGATTGAAATGTCTGGAGACGCGTCTCGGCGCGGGCCAGCTAGCTAGAGTATTTCCGGTATTTAGACAGGAAGAAAAATGTGCACCGTGATCAAAAAACCACTACTAGCAAATAAACTTATACATTTTTTTTATTTTTTTGCGGTTCTATGCAAGTCAGCCGCACGGTTGAGGTTTCCGGAGACGCGTCTCAGCGCGGGCCAGCTAGCTAGATTGTTTCCGGTATTTAGACAGGAAAAAAAATGTGCACCGTGATCAAAAAACCACTACTAGCAAATAAACATATTTTTTTATTTTTTTTGCGGTTCTAGGAGAGCCAGCCATACGACTGAAATGTCTGGAGACGCGTCTCGGCGCGGGCCACCTAGCTAGATTATTTCCGGTATTTAGACAGGAAGAAAAATGTGCACCGTGATCAAAAAACCACTACTAGCTAATAAACTGATATATTTTTTTAAAAATTTTGGGGTTTTTTGCGAGCCAGCCGCACGGTTGAGGTGTCTGGACACGCGTCTCTGCGCGGACCAGCTAGCTAGAGTGTCTTCGCGATTTAGACAGGAAGAAAAATGTGCACCGTTATCAAAAAACCACTACTAGCAAATAAACTTATACATTTTTTAAAATTTGTTGCAGTTCTATGCCAGTCAGCCGCACGGTTGAGGTGTCTGGAAACGCGCCTTGGCGCGAGCCAGCTAGCTAGATTGTTTATGGGATTTAGACAAAAAGAAAAATGTGCACCGTGATCAAAAAACCACTACTAGCAAATAAACGTACAATTTTATTAATTTTCTTGCTGTTATATGCGAGCCAGCCGCACGGTTGAGGTGTCTGGAGACGCGTCTCGGCGCGGTCCAGCTAGCTAGAGTGTATTTGAGATTTAGACAGGAAGAAAAATGTGCACCGTGATCAAAAAACCACTACTAGCAAATAAACGTATACATTTTTTAAAATTTGTTGCGGTTCTATGCGAGCCAGCCGCACGGTTGAGGTGTCTGGAGACGCGTCTCAGCGCGGGCCAGCTAGCTAGAGTGTATTTGGGATTTAGACAGGAAGAAAAATGTGCACCGTGATCAAAAAACCACTACTAGCAAATAAACGTATACATTTTTTAAAATTTGTTGCGGTTCTATGCGAGCCAGCCGCACGGTTGAGGTGTCTGGAGACGCGTCTCAGCGCGGGCCAGCTAGCTAGTGTGTTTCTGGGATTTAGACAGGAAGAAAAATGTGTACCGTGATCAAAAAACCACTACTAGCAAATAAACGTATACATTTTTTAAAATTTGTTGCGGTTCTATGCCAGTCAGCCGCACGGTTGAGGTGTCTGGAAACGCGCCTTGGCGCGAGCCAGCTAGCTAGATTGTTTATGGGATTTAGACAAAAAGAAAAATGTGCACCGTGATCAAAAAACCACTACTAGCAAATAAACGTACAATTTTATTAATTTTTTTGCTGTTATATGCGAGCCAGCCGCACGGTTGAGGTGTCTGGAGACGCGTCTCGGCGCGGTCCAGCTAGCTAGATTGTATTTGAGATTTAGACAGGAAGAAAAATGTGCACCGTGATCAAAAAACCACTACTAGCAAATAAACGTATACATTTTTTAAAATTTGTTGCGGTTCTATGCGAGCCAGCCGCACGGTTGAGGTGTCTGGAGACGCGTCTCAGCGCGGGCCAGCTAGCTAGAGTGTATTTGGGATTTAGACAGGAAGAAAAATGTGCACCGTGATCAAAAAACCACTACTAGCAAATAAACGTATACATTTTTTAAAATTTGTTGCGGTTCTATGCGAGCCAGCCGCACGGTTGAGGTGTCTGGAGACGCGTCTCAGCGCGGGCCAGCTAGCTAGTGTGTTTCTGGGATTTAGACAGGAAGAAAAATGTGTACCGTGATCAAAAAACCACTACTAGCAAATAAACGTATACATTTTTTAAAATTTGTTGCGGTTCTATGCGAGCCAACCGCACGGTTGAGGTGTCTGGAGACGCGTCTTAGCGCGAGCCAGCTGGCTAGTGTGTTTCTGGGGTTTAGACAGGAAGAAAAATGTGCACCGTGATCAAAAAACCACTACTAGCAAATAAACGTACAATTTTATAAATTTTTTTGCTGTTCTATGCGAGTTAGCGGCACGGTTGAGGCGTTTGAAGACGCGTCTCAGCGCGGGCCAGCTAGCTAGAGTATCTTCGGGATTTAGACAGGAAGAAAAATGTGCACCGTTATCAAAAAACCACTACGAGCAAATTAACTTATACATTTTTAAAAAAAAATTGCGGTTCTATGCGAGCCAGCCGCACAGTTGAGGTGTCTGGAGACGCGTCTCGGCGCAGGCCAGCTAGATAGAGTGTTTTCGGGATTTAGACAGGAAGAAAAATGTGCACCGTGATCAAAAAACCACTACTAGCAAATAAACGTATACATTTTTTTATTTTTTTTTTGCGGTTATATGCGAGCCAGCCGCACGATTGAGGTGTCTGGACACGCATCGCGGCGCGGTCCAACTAGCTAGTGTGTCTTCGGGATTTTGACAAGAAGAAAAATATGCACCGTGATCAAAAACCACTACTAGCAAATAAACGTATACTTTTTTGAAAAATTTTTTGCGGTTCTATGCGAGGCAGCCGCACGGTTGAGGTGTCTGGAGACGCGTCTCGGCGCAGGCCAGCTAGCTAGAGTGTTTTCGGTATTTAGCCAGAAAGAAAAATGTGCACCGTGATCAAAAAACCACTACTAGCAAATAAACTTATACATTTTTTTTATTTTTTGCGGTTCTATGCCAGTCAGCCGCACGGTTGAGGTGTCCGGAGACGCGTCTCAGCGCGGGCCAGCTAGCTAGAGTATTTCCGGTATTAAGACAGGAAAAAAAATGTGCACCGTGATCAAAAAACCACTACTAGCAAATAAACATACTTTTTTTTTTTTTTTGCGGTTCTAGGAGAGCCAGCCATACGATTGAAATGTCTGGAGACGCGTCTCGGCGCGGGCCAGCTAGCTAGAGTATTTCCGGTATTTAGACAGGAAGAAAAATGTGCACCGTGATCAAAAAACCACTACTAGCAAATAAACTTATACATTTTTTTTATTTTTTTGCGGTTCTATGCAAGTCAGCCGCACGGTTGAGGTGTCCGGAGACGCGTCTCAGCGCGGGCCAGCTAGCTAGATTGTTTCCGGTATTTAGACAGGAAAAAAAATGTGCACCGTGATCAAAAAACCACTACTAGCAAATAAACATATTTTTTTATTTTTTTTGCGGTTCTAGGAGAGCCAGCCATACGACTGAAATGTCTGGAGACGCGTCTCGGCGCGGGCCAGCTAGATAGATTATTTCCGGTATTTAGACAGGAAGAAAAATGTGCACCGTGATCAAAAAACCACTACTAGCTAATAAACTGATATATTTTTTTAAAAATTTTGGGGTTTTTTGCGAGCCAGCCGCACGGTTGAGGTGTCTGGACACGCGTCTCTGCGCGGACCAGCTAGCTAGAGTGTCTTCGCGATTTAGACAGGAAGAAAAATGTGCACCGTTATCAAAAAACCACTACTAGCAAATAAACTTATACATTTTTTAAAATTTGTTGCGGTTCTATGCGAGCCAGCCGCACGGTTGAGGAGTCTGGAGACGCGTCTCAGCGCGGGCCAGCTAGCTAGAGTGTATTTGGGATTTAGACAGGAAGAAAAATGTGCACCGTGATCAAAAAACCACTACTGGCAAATAAACGTATACATTTTTTAAAATTTGTTGCGGTTCTATGCGAGCCAGCCGCACGGTTGAGGAGTCTGGAGACGCGTCTCAGCGCGGGCCAGCTAGCTAGAGTGTATTTGGGATTTAGACAGCAAGAAAAATGTGCACCGTGATCAAAAAACCACTACTAGCAAATAAACGTATACATTTTTTAAAATTTGTTGCGGTTCTATGCGAGCCAGCCGCACGGTTGAGGAGTCTGGAGACGCGTCTCAGCGCGGGCCAGCTAGCTAGAGTGTATTTGGGATTTAGACAGGAAGAAAAATGTGCACCGTGATCAAAAAACCACTACTAGCAAATAAACGTATACATTTTTTTTAAATTTTTTTGCGGTTCTATGCGAGCCAGCCGCACGGTTGAGGTATCTGGAGACGCGTCTCGGCGCCAGCCAGCTAGCTAGCGTGTTTCCGGTATTAAGACAGGAAGAAAAATGTGCACCGTGATCAAAAAACCACTACTAGCAAATAAACGTATACTTTTTTTTAAATTTTTGCGGTTCTATGCGAGCCGGCTGCACGGTTGAGGTGTCTGGAGACGCGTCTCAGCGCGGGCCAGCTAGCTAGTGTGTTTCTGGGATTTAGACAGGAAGAAAAATGTGCACCGTGATCAAAAAACCACTACTAGCAAATAAACGTACAATTTTATTAATTTTTTTGCTGTTATATGTAAGCCAGCCGCACGGTTGAGGTGTTTGGAGACGCGTCTCGGCGCGGTCCAGCTAGCTAGAGTGTATTTGGGATTTAGACAGGAAGAAAAATGTGCACCGTGATCAAAAAACCACTACTGGCAAATAAACGTATACATTTTTTAAAATTTGTTGCGGTTCTATGCGAGCCAGCCGCACGGTTGAGGAGTCTGGAGACGCGTCTCAGCGCGGGCCAGCTAGCTAGAGTGTATTTGGGATTTATACAGCAAGAAAAATGTGCACCGTGATCAAAAAACCACTACTAGCTAATAAACTGATATATTTTTTTAAAAATTTTGGGGTTTTTTGCGAGCCAGCCGCACGGTTGAGGTGTCTGGACACGCGTCTCTGCGCGGACCAGCTAGCTAGAGTGTCTTCGCGATTTAGACAGGAAGAAAAATGTGCACCGTTATCAAAAAACCACTACTAGCAAATAAACTTATACATTTTTTAAAATTTGTTGCGGTTCTATGCGAGCCAGCCGCACGGTTGAGGAGTCTGGAGACGCGTCTCAGCGCGGGCCAGCTAGCTAGAGTGTATTTGGGATTTAGACAGGAAGAAAAATGTGCACCGTGATCAAAAAACCACTACTGGCAAATAAACGTATACATTTTTTAAAATTTGTTGCGGTTCTATGCGAGCCAGCCGCACGGTTGAGGAGTCTGGAGACGCGTCTCAGCGCGGGCCAGCTAGCTAGAGTGTATTTGGGATTTAGACAGCAAGAAAAATGTGCACCGTGATCAAAAAACCACTACTAGCAAATAAACGTATACATTTTTTAAAATTTGTTGCGGTTCTATGCGAGCCAGCCGCACGGTTGAGGAGTCTGGAGACGCGTCTCAGCGCGGGCCAGCTAGCTAGAGTGTATTTGGGATTTAGACAGGAAGAAAAATGTGCACCGTGATCAAAAAACCACTACTAGCAAATAAACGTATACAATTTTTTTAAAATTTGTTGCGGTTCTATGCGAGCCAGCCGCACGGTTGATGAGTCTGGAGACGCGTCTCAGCGCGGGCCAGCTAGCTAGAGTGTATTTGGGATTTAGACAGGAAGAAAAATGTGCACCGTGATCAAAAAACCACTACTAGCAAATAAACGTATACATTTTTTTTAAATTTTTTTGCGGTTCTATGCAAGCCAGCCGCACGGTTGAGGTATCTGGAGACGCGTCTCGGCGCCAGCCAGCTAGCTAGAGTGTTTTCGGGATTTAGACAGGAAGAAAAATGTGCACCGTGATCAAAAAACCACTACTAGCAAATAAACGTATACTTTTTTTTAAATTTTTGCGGTTCTATGCGAGCCGGCTGCACGGTTGAGGTGTCTGGAGACGCGTCTCAGCGCGGGCCAGCTAGCTAGTGTGTTTTCGGTATTTAGACCGGAAAAAAAATGTGCACCGTGATCAAAAAACCACTACTAGCAAATAAACGTTTAATTTTTTTTTATTTTTTGCGGTTCTATGTGAGCCAGCCGCACGGTTGAGGTGTCTGGAAACGCGTCTCGGCGCAGGCCAGCAAGCTAGAGTGTCTTCGGGATTTAGACAGGAAGAAAAATGTGCACCGTGATCAAAAAACCACTACTAGCAAATAAACGTATACATTTTATTTAAAATTTGTTGCGGTTCTATGCGAGCCAGCCGCAAGGTTGATGAGTCTGGAGACGCGTCTCAGCGCGGGCCAGCTAGCTAGAGTGTATTTGGGATTTAGACAGGAAGAAAAATGTGCACCGTGATCAAAAAACCACTACTAGCAAATAAACGTATACATTTTTTTTAAATTTTTTTGCGGTTCTATGCAAGCCAGCCGCACGGTTGAGGTATCTGGAGACGCGTCTCGGCGCCAGCCAGCTAGCTAGAGTGTTTTCGGGATTTAGACAGGAAGAAAAATGTGCACCGTGATCAAAAAACCACTACTAGCAAATAAACGTATACTTTTTTTTAAATTTTTGCGGTTCTATGCGAGCCGGCTGCACGGTTGAGGTGTCTGGAGACGCGTCTCAGCGCGGGCCAGCTAGCTAGTGTGTTTTCGGTATTTAGACCGGAAAAAAAATGTGCACCGTGATCAAAAAACCACTACTAGCAAATAAACGTTTAATTTTTTTTTATTTTTTGCGGTTCTATGTGAGCCAGCCGCACGGTTGAGGTGTCTGGAAACGCGTCTCGGCGCAGGCCAGCAAGCTAGAGTGTCTTCGGGATTTAGACAGGAAGAAAAATGTGCACCGTTATCAAAAAACCACTACTAGCAAATAAACTTATATATTTTTTTTAAAATTTTGCGGTTCTATGCGACCCAGCCGCACGGTTGTGGTGTCTGGAGTCGCGCCTCGGCGTGGGCCAGCTAGCTAGCGTGTTTCCGGTATTAAGACAGGAAGAAAAATGTGCACCGTGATCAAAAAAACACTACTAGCAAATAAACTTATACATTTTTTTTAAATTTTGCGGTTCTATGCGAGCCAGCCGCACGTTTGAGGTGTCTGGACACGCGTCTCTGCGCGGGCCAGCTAGCTAGAGTGTCTTCGGGATTGAGACAGGAAAAAAAATGTGCACCGTTATCAAAAAACCACTACTAGCAAATAAACTTATACATTTTTTTTTAAATTTTGCGGTTCTATGCGAGCCAGCCGCACGGTTGAGGAGGCTGGAGACGCGTCTTGGCGCAGTCCAGCTAGCTAGCGTGTTTCCGGTATTAAGACATGAAGAAAAATGTGCACCGTGATCAAAAAACCACTACTAGCAAATAAACGTACAATTTTACTATTTTTTTTGCGGTTCTATGCGAGCCAGCCGCACGGTTGAGGTGTCTGGAGACGCGTCTCAGCGCGGGCCAGCTAGCTAGTGTGTTTTTGGGATTTAGACAGGAAGAAAAATGTGTACCGTGATCAAAAAACCACTACTAGCAAATAAACGTATACATTTTTTAAAATTTGTTGCAGTTCTATGCGAGCCAACCGCACGGTTGAGGTGTCCGGAGACGCGTCTCAGCGCGGGCCAGCTGGCTAGTGTGTTTCTGGGGTTTAGACAGGAAGAAAAATGTGCACCGTGATCAAAAAACCACTACTAGCAAATAAACAAACTTTTTTTTTTTTTTTGTGGTTCTAGGAGAGCCAGCCATACGATTGAAATGTCTGGAGACGCGTCTCGGCGCGGGCCAGCTAGCTAGAGTATTTCCGGTATTTAGACAGGAAGAAAAATGTGCACCGTGATCAAAAAACCACTACTAGCAAATAAACTTATCCATTTTTTTTATTTTTTGCGGTTCTATGCCAGTCAGCCGCACGGTTGAGGTGTCCGGAGACGCGTCTCAGCGCGGGCCAGCTAGCTAGAGTATTTCCGGTATTAAGACAGGAAAAAAATGTGCACCGTGATCAAAAAACCACTACTAGCAAATAAACATACTTTTTTTTTTTTTTTGCGGTTCTAGGAGAGCCAGCCATACGATTGAAATGTCTGGAGACGCGTCTCGGCGCGGGCCAGCTAGCTAGAGTATTTCCGGTATTTAGACAGGAAGAAAAATGTGCACCGTGATCAAAAAACCACTACTAGCAAATAAACTTATACATTTTTTTTATTTTTTTGCGGTTCTATGCCAGTCAGCCGCACTGTTGTGGTGTCCGGAGACGCGTCTCAGCGCGGGCCAGCTATCTAGATTGTTTCCGGTATTTAGACAGGAAAAAAAATGTGCACCGTGATCAAAAAACCACTACTAGCAAATAAACATATTTTTTTATTTTTTTTGCGGTTCTAGGAGAGCCAGCCATACGACTGAAATGTCTGGAGACGCGTCTCGGCGCGGGCCAGCTAGCTAGATTATTTCCGGTATTTAGACAGGAAGAAAAATGTGCACCGTGATCAAAAAACCACTACTAGCTAATAAACTGATACATTTTTTTAAAAATTTTGCAGTTTTTTGCGAGCCAGCCGCACGGTTGAGGTGTCTGGACACGCGTCTCTGCGCGGACCAGCTAGCTAGAGTGTCTTCGCGATTTAGACAGGAAGAAAAATGTGCACCGTTATCAAAAACCCACTACTAGCAAATAAACTTATACATTTTTTAAAATTTTTTGCAGTTCTATGCGAGCCAGCCGCACGGTTGAGGTGTCTGGAGACGCGTCTCAGCGCGGGCCAGCTAGCTAGTGTGTTTCTGGGATTTAGACAGGAAGAAAAATGTGCACCGTGATCAAAAAACCACTACTAGCAAATAAACGTATACATTTTTTTTAAATTTTTTTGCGGTTCTATGCGAGCCAGCCGCACGGTTGAGGTATCTGGAGACGCGTCTCGGCGCCAGCCAGCTAGCTAGAGTGTTTTCGGGATTTAGACAGGAAGAAAAATGTGCACCGTGATCAAAAAACCACTACTAGCAAATAAACGTATACTTTTTTTTAAATTTTTGCGGTTCTATGCGAGCCGGCTGCACGGTTGAGGTGTCTGGAGACGCGTCTCAGCGCGGGCCAGCTAGCTAGTGTGTTTCTGGGATTAAGACAGGAAGAAAAATGTGCACCGTGATCAAAAAACCACTACTAGCAAATAAACGTACAATTTTATTAATTTTTTTGCTGTTATATGTAAGCCAGCCGCACGGTTGAGGTGTTTGGAGACGCGTCTCGGCGCGGTCCAGCTAGCTAGAGTGTATTTGGGATTTAGACAGGAAGAAAAATGTGCACCGTGATCAAAAAACCACTACTAGCAAATAAACGTATACATTTTTTAAAATTTGTTGCGGTTCTATGCGAGCCAGCCGCACGGTTGATGAGTCTGGAGACGCGTCTCAGCGCGGGCCAGCTAGCTAGAGTGTATTTGGGATTTAGACAGGAAGAAAAATGTGCACCGTGATCAAAAAACCACTACTAGCAAATAAACGTATACATTTTTTTTAAATTTTTTTGCGGTTCTATGCGAGCCAGCCGCACGGTTGAGGTATCTGGAGAAGCGTCTCGGCGCCAGCCAGCTAGCTAGAGTGTTTTCGGGATTTAGACAGGAAGAAAAATGTGCACCGTGATCAAAAAACCACTACTAGCAAATAAACGTATACTTTTTTTTAAATTTTTGCGGTTCTATGCGAGCCGGCTGCACGGTTGAGGTGTCTGGAGACGCGTCTCAGCGCGGGCCAGCTAGCTAGTGTGTTTTCGGTATTTAGACCGGAAAAAAAATGTGCACCGTGATCAAAAAACCACTACTAGCAAATAAACGTTTAATTTTTTTTATTTTTTGCGGTTCTATGTGAGCCAGCCGCACGGTTGAGGTGTCTGGAAACGCGTCTCGGCGCAGGCCAGCAAGCTAGAGTGTCTTCGGGATTTAGACAGGAAGAAAAATGTGCACCGTTATCAAAAAACCACTACTAGCAAATAAACTTATATATTTTTTTTAAATTTTGCGGTTCTATGCGACCCAGCCGCACGGTTGTGGTGTCTGGAGTCGCGCCTCGGCGTGGGCCAGCTAGCTAGCTTGTTTCCGGTATTAAGACAGGAAGAAAAATGTGCACCGTGATCAAAAAAACACTACTAGCAAATAAACTTATACATTTTTTTTAAATTTTGCGGTTCTATGCGAGCCAGCCGCACGGTTGAGGTGTCCGGAGACGCGTCTTGGCACAGTCCAGCTAGCTAGCGTGTTTCCGGTATAAAGACATGAAGAAAAATGTGCACCGTGATCAAAAAACCACTACTAGCAAATAAACGTATACATTTTTTTTATTTTTTGCGGTTCTATGCGAGCCAGCCACATGATTGAGGTGTTTGGAAACGCGGCTTGGCGCGGGCCAGCTAGTTAGATTGTTTATGGGATTTTGACAGGAAGAAAAATGTGCACCGTGATCAAAAAACCACTACTAGCAAATAAACTAATACATTTAAAAAAAAATGCGTTTTTATGCTAGCAAGCCGCACGGTTGAGGTGTCTGGACACGCGTCTCTGCGCGGGCCAGCTAGCTAGAGTGTCTTCGGGATTGAGACAGGAAAAAAAATGTGCACCGTTATCAAAAAACCACTACTAGCAAATAAACTTATACATTTTTTTTTAAATTTTGCGGTTCTATGCGAGCCAGCCGCACGGTTGAGGAGGCTGGAGACGCGGCTTGGCGCAGTCCAGCTAGCTAGCGTGTTTCCGGTATTAAGACATGAAGAAAAATGTGCACCGTGATCAAAAAACCACTACTAGCAAATAAACGTATACATTTTTTTTATTTTTTGCGGTTCTATGCGAGCCAGCCACACGGTTGAGGTGTTTGGAAACGCGGCTTGGCGCGGGCCAGCTAGTAAGATTGTTTATGGGATTTAGACAGGAAGAAAAATGTGCACCGTGATCAAAAAACCACTACTAGCAAATAAACGTACAATTTTATTAATTTTTTTGCGGTTCTATGCGAGCCAGCCGCACGGTTGAGGTGTCTGGAGACGCGTCTCAGTGCGGGCCAGCTAGCTAGTGTGTTTCTGGGATTTAGACAGGAAGAAAAATGTGTACCGTGATCAAAAAACCACTACTAGCAAATAAACGTATACATTTTTTAAAATTTGTTGCGGTTCTATGCGAGCCAACCGCACGGTTGAGGTGTCTGGAGACGCGTCTCAGCGCGGGCCAGCTGGCTAGTGTGTTTCTGGGGTTTAGACAGGAAGAAAAATGTGCACCGTGATCAAAAAACCACTACTAGCAAATAAACATACTTTTTTTTTTTTTTTTGCGGTTCTAGGAGAGCCAGCCATACGATTGAAATGTCTGGAGACGCGTCTCGGCGCGGGCCAGCTAGCTAGAGTATTTCCGGTATTTAGACAGGAAGAAAAATGTGCACCGTGATCAAAAAACCACTACTAGCAAATAAACTTATACATTTTTTTTATTTTTTGCGGTTCTATGCCAGTCAGCCGCACGGTTGAGGTGTCCGGAGACGCGTCTCAGCACGGGCCAGCTAGCTAGAGTATTTCCGGTATTAAGACAGGAAAAAAAATGTGCACCGTGATCAAAAAACCACTACTAGCAAATAAACATACTTTTTTTTTTTTTTTTGCGGTTCTAGGAGAGCCAGCCATACGATTGAAATGTCTGGAGACGCGTCTCGGCGCGGGCCAGCTAGCTAGAGTATTTCCGGTATTAAGACAGGAAGAAAAATGTGCACCGTGATCAAAAAACCACTACTAGCAAATAAACTTATACATTTTTTTTATTTTTTTGCGGTTCTATGCCAGTCAGCCGCACTGTTGAGGTGTCCGGAGACGCGTCTCAGCGCGGGCCAGCTAGCTAGATTGTTTCCGGTATTTAGACAGGAAAAAAATGTGCACCGTGATCAAAAAACCACTACTAGCAAATAAACATATTTTTTTATTTTTTTTGCGGTTCTAGGAGAGCCAGCCATACGACTGAAATGTCTGGAGACGCGTCTCGGCGCGGGCCAGCTAGCTAGATTATTTCCGGTATTTAGACAGGAAGAAAAATGTGCACCGTGATCAAAAAACCACTACTAGCTAATAAACTGATACATTTTTTTAAAAATTTTGCAGTTTTTTGCGAGCCAGCCGCACGGTTGAGGTGTCTGGACACGCGTCTCTGCGCGGACCAGCTAGCTAGAGTGTCTTCGCGATTTAGACAGGAAGAAAAATGTGCACCGTTATCAAAAACCCACTACTAGCAAATAAACTTATACATTTTTTAAAATTTGTTGCAGTTCTATGCGAGCCAGCCGCACGGTTGAGGTGTCTGGAGACGCGTCTCAGCGCGGGCCAGCTAGCTAGTGTGTTTCTGGGATTTAGACAGGAAGAAAAATGTGCACCGTGATCAAAAAACCACTACTAGCAAATAAACGTACAATTTTATTAATTTTTTTGCTGTTATATGTAAGCCAGCCGCACGGTTGAGGTGTTTGGAGACGCGTCTCGGCGCGGTCCAGCTAGCTAGAGTGTATTTGGGATTTAGACAGGAAGAAAAATGTGCACCGTGATCAAAAAACCACTACTAGCAAATAAACGTATACATTTTTTAAAATTTGTTGCGGTTCTATGCGAGCCAGCCGCACGGTCGAGGAGTCTGGAGACGCGTCTCAGCGCGGGCCAGCTAGCTAGAGTGTATTTGGGATTTAGACAGGAAGAAAAATGTGCACCGTGATCAAAAAACCACTACTAGCAAATAAACGTATACATTTTTTTTAAATTTTTTTGCGGTTCTATGCGAGCCAGCCGCACGGTTGAGGTATCTGGAGACGCGTCTCGGCGCCAGCCAGCTAGCTAGAGTGTTTTCGGGATTTAGACAGGAAGAAAAATGTGCACCGTGATCAAAAAACCACTACTAGCAAATAAACGTTTAATTTTTTTTTATTTTTTGCGGTTCTATGTGAGCCAGCCGCACGGTTGAGGTGTCTGGAAACGCGTCTCGGCGCAGGCCAGCAAGCTAGAGTGTCTTCGGGATTTAGACAGGAAGAAAAATGTGCACCGTTATCAAAAAACCACTACTAGCAAATAAACTTATATATTTTTTTTTAAATTTTGCGGTTCTATGCGACCCAGCCGCACGGTTGAGGTGTCTGGAGTCGCGCCTCGGCGTGGGCCAGCTAGCTAGCGTGTTTCCGGTATTAAGACAGGAAGAAAAATGTGCACCGTGATCAAAAAAACACTACTAGCAAATAAACGTATACATTTTTTTTATTTTTTGCGGTTCTATGCGAGCCAGCCGCACGGTTGAGGTGTCTGGAGACGCGTCTTGGCACAGTCCAGCTAGCTAGCGTGTTTCCGGTATAAAGACATGAAGAAAAATGTGCACCGTGATCAAAAAACCACTACTAGCAAATAAACGTATACATTTTTTTTATTTTTTGCGGTTCTATGCAAGCCAGCCACACGGTTGAGGTGTTTGGAAACGCGGCTTGGCGCGGGCCAGCTAGTAAGATTGTTTATGGGATTTAGACAGGAAGAAAAATGTGCACCGTGATCAAAAAACCACTACTAGCAAATAAACGTACAATTTTATTAATTTTTTTGCGGTTCTATGCGAGCCAGCCGCACGGTTGAGGTGTCTGGAGACGCGTCTCAGCGCGGGCCAGCTAGCTAGTGTGTTTCTGGGATTTAGACAGGAAGAAAAATGTGTACCGTGATCAAAAAACCACTACTAGCAAATAAACGTATACATTTTTTAAAATTTGTTGCGGTTCTATGCGAGCCAACCGCACGGTTGAGGTGTCTGGAGACGCGTCTCAGCGCGGGCCAGCTGGCTAGTGTGTTTCTGGGGTTTAGACTGGAAGAAAAATGTGCACCGTGATCAAAAAACCACTACTAGCAAATAAACGTATACATTTTTTAAAATTTGTTGCGGTTCTATGCGAGCCAGCCGCACGGTTGAGGTGTCTGGAGACGCGTCTCAGCGCGGGCGGGCCAGCTAGCTAGTTTGTTTCTGGGATTTAGACAGGAAGAAAAATGTGTACCGTGATCAAAAAACCACTACTAGCAAATAAACGTACAATTTTATAAATTTTTTTGCTGTTCTATGCGAGTTAGCGGCACGGTTAAGGCGTTTGGAGACGCGTCTCAGCGCGGGCCAGCTAGCTAGAGTATCTTCGGGATTTAGACAGGAAGAAAAATATGCACCGTGATCAAAAACCACTACTAGCAAATAAACGTATATTTTTTTTAAATTTTTTTGCGGTTCTATGCGAGCCAGCCGCACGGTTGAGGTGTCTGGAGACGCGTCTCGGCGCAGGCCAGCTAGCTAGAGTGTTTTCGGTATTTAGCCAGAAAAAAAAATGTGCACCGTGATCAAAAAACCACTACTAGCAAATAAACTTATACATTTTTTTTATTTTTTGCGGTTCTATGCCAGTCAGCCGCACGGTTGAGGTGTCCGGAGACGCGTCTCAGCGCGGGCCAGCTAGCTAGAATATTTCCGGTATTTAGACAGGAAAAAAAATGTGCACCGTGATCAAAAAACCACTACTAGCAAATAAACATACTTTTTTTTTTTGTTGCGGTTCTAGGAGAGTCAGCCATACGATTGAAATGTCTGGAGACGCGTCTCGGCGCGGGCCAGCTAGCTAGAGTATTTCCGGTATTTAGACAGGAAGAAAAATGTGCACCGTGATCAAAAAACCACTACTAGCAAATAAACGTATATATTTTTTAAAATTTGTTGCGGTTCTATGCGAGCCAGCCGCACGGTTGAGGTGTCTGGAGACGCGTCTCAGCGCGGGCCAGCTAGCTAGAGTGTATTTGGGATTTAGACAGGAAGAAAAATGTGCACCGTGATCAAAAAACCACTACTAGCAAATAAACGTATACATTTTTTTTATTTTTTGCGTTTCTATGCGAGCCAGCTGCACGGTTGAGATGTCTGGAAACGCGTCTTGGCGCGGGCCAGCTAGCTAGATTATTTACGGGATTTAGACAAGAAGAAAAATGTGCACCGTGATCAAAAAACCACTACTAGCAAATAAACATACTTTTTTTAAATTTTTTTGCGGTTCTAGGCGAGCCAGCCCCACGGTTGAGAAGTCTGGAATCGCGTCTCGGCGCGGGCCAGCTAGCTAGCGTGTTTCTGGTATTAAGGCAGGAAGAAAAATGTGCACCGTGATCAAAAAACCACTACTAGCAAATAAACGTATACATTTTTTTTATTTTTTGCGGTTCTATGCGAGCCAGCTGCACGGTTGAGATGTCTGGAAACGCGTCTTGGCGCGGGCCAGCTAGCTAGATTGTTTATGGGATTTAGACTAGACAAGAAGAAAATGTGCACCGTGATCAAAAAACCACTACTAGCAAATAAACGTACAATTTTATTAATTTTTTTGCTGTTATATGTAAGCCGGCCGCACGGTTGAGGTGTTTGGAGACGCGTCTCGGCGCGGTCCAGCTAGCTAGAGTGTATTTGGGATTTAGACAGGAAGAAAAATGTGCACCGTGATCAAAAAACCACTACTAGCAAATAAACGTATACATTTTTTAAAATTTGTTGCGGTTCTATGCGAGCCAGCCGCACGGTTGAGGTGTCTGGAGACGCGTCCCAGCGCGGGCCAGCTAGCTAGAGTGTATTTGGGATTTAGACAGGAAGAAAAATGTGCACCGTGGTCAAAAAACCACTACTAGCAAATAAACGTATACATTTTTTAAAATTTGTTGCGGTTCTATGCGAGCCAGCCGCACGGTTGAGGTGTCTGGAGACGCGTCTCAGCGCGGGCCAGCTAGCTAGTGTGTTTCTGGGATTTAGACAGGAAGAAAAATGTGTACCGTGATCAAAAAACCACTACTAGCAAATAAACGTATACATTTTTTAAAATTTGTTGCGGTTCTATGCGAGCCAACCGCACGGTTGAGGTGTCTGGAGACGCGTCTCAGCGCGGGCCAGCTGGCTAGTGTGTTTCTGGGGTTTAGACAGGAAGAAAAATGTGCACCGTGATCAAAAAACCACTACTAGCAAATAAACGTATACATTTTTTAAAATTTGTTGCGGTTCTATGCGAGCCAGCCGCACGGTTGAGGTGTCTGGAGACGCGTCTCAGCGCGGGCGGGCCAGCTAGCTAGTTTGTTTCTGGGATTTAGACAGGAAGAAAAATGTGTACCGTGATCAAAAAACCACTACTAGCAAATAAACGTACAATTTTATAAATTTTTTTGCTGTTCTATGCGAGTTAGCGGCACGGTTGAGGCGTTTGGAGACGCGTCTCAGCGCGGGCCAGCTAGCTAGAGTATCTTCGGGATTTAGACAGGAAGAAAAATGTGCACCGTTATCAAAAAACCACTACGAGCAAATAAACATACTTTTTTTTTTTTTTGCGGTTCTAGGAGAGCCAGCCATACGATTGAAATGTCTGGAGACGCGTCTCGGCGCGGGCCAGCTAGCTAGAGTTTTTCCGGTATTTAGACAGGAAGAAAAATGTGCACCGTGATCAAAAAACCACTACTAGCAAATAAACTTATACATTTTTTTTATTTTTTTGCGGTTCTATGCCAGTCAGCCGCAAGGTTGAGGTGTCCGGAGACGCGTCTCAGCGCGAGCCAGCTAGCTAGATTGTTTCCGGTATTTAGACAGGAAAAAAAATGTGCACCGTGATCAAAAAACCACTACTAGCAAATAAACATATTTTTTTATTTTTTTTGCGGTTCTAGGAGAGCCAGCCATACGACTGAAATGTCTGGAGACGCGTCTCGGCGCGGGCCAGCTAGCTAGATTATTTCCGGTATTTAGACAGGAAGAAAAATGTGCACCGTGATCAAAAAACCACTACTAGCTAATAAACTTATACATTTTTTTAAAAATTTTGCGGTTTTATGCGAGCCAGCCGCACGGTTGAGGTGTCTGGACACGCGTCTCTGCGCGGACCAGCTAGCTAGAGTGTCTTCGCGATTAAGACAGGAAGAAAAATGTGCACCGTTATCAAAAAACCACTACTAGCAAATAAAATTATACATTTTTTAAAAAATTTTTGCGGTTCTATGCGAGCCAGCCGCACGGTTGAGGTGTCTGGAGACGCGTCTCAGCGCGGGCCAGCTAGCTAGTGTGTTTCTGGGATTTAGACAGGAAGAAAAATGTGCACCGTGATCAAAAAACCACTACTAGCAAATAAACGTACAATTTTATTAATTTTTTTGCTGTTATATGTAAGCCAGCCGCACGGTTGAGGTGTTTGGAGACGCGTTTCGGCGCGGTCCAGCTAGCTAGAGTGTATTTGGGATTTCGACAGGAAGAAAAATGTGCACCGTGATCAAAAAACCACTACTAGCAAATAAACGTATACATTTTTTTAAATTTGTTGCGGTTCTATGCGAGCCAGCCGCACGGTTGAGGTGTCTGGAGACGCGTCTCAGCGCGGGCCAGCTAGCTAGAGTGTATTTGGGATTTAGACAGGAAGAAAAATGTGCACCGTGATCAAAAAACCACTACTAGCAAATAAACGTATACATTTTTTTTATTTTTTGCGGTTCTATGCGAGCCAGCTGCACGGTTGAGATGTCTGGAAACGCGTCTTGGCGCGGGCCAGCTAGCTAGATTGTTTATGGGATTTAGACAAGAAGAAAAATGTGCACCGTGATCAAAAAACCACTACTAGCAAATAAACGTATACATTTTTTAAAATTTGTTGCGGTTCTATGCGAGCCAGCCGCACGGTTGAGGTGTCTGGAGACGCGTCTCAGCGCGGGCCAGCTAGCTAGTGTGTTTCTGCGATTTAGACAGGAAGAAAAATGTGTACCGTGATCAAAAAACCACTACTAGCAAATAAACGTATACATTTTTTAAAATTTGTTGCGGTTCTATGCGAGCCAACCGCACGGTTGAGGTGTCTGGAGACGCGTCTCAGCGCGGGCCAGCTGGCTAGTGTGTTTCTGGGGTTTAGACTGGAAGAAAAATGTGCACCGTGATCAAAAAACCACTACTAGCAAATAAACGTATACATTTTTTAAAATTTGTTGCGGTTCTATGCGAGCCAGCCGCACGGTTGAGGTGTCTTGAGACGCGTCTCAGCGCGGGCGGGCCAGCTAGCTAGTTTGTTTCTGGGATTTAGACAGGAAGAAAAATGTGTACCGTGATCAAAAAACCACTACTAGCAAATAAACGTACAATTTTATAAATTTTGTTGCTGTTCTATGCGAGTTAGCGGCACGGTTGAGGCGTTTGGAGACGCGTCTCAGCGCGGGCCAGCTAGCTAGAGTATCTTCGGGATTTAGACAGGAAGAAAAATGTGCACCGTTATCAAAAAACCACTACGAGCAAATTAACTTATACATTTTTAAAAAAAAATTGCGGTTCTATGCGAGCCAGCCGCACAGTTGAGGTGTCTGGAGACGCGTCTCGGCGCAGGCCAGCTAGTTAGAGTGTTTTCGGGATTTAGACAGGAAGAAAAATGTGCACCGTGATCAAAAAACCACTACTAGCAAATAAACGTATACATTTTTTTATTTTTTTTTGCGGTTATATGCGAGCCAGCCGCACGATTGAGGTGTCTGGACACGCATCGCGGCGCGGTCCAGCTAGCTAGTGTGTCTTCGGGATTTTGACAAGAAGAAAAATATGCACCGTGATCAAAAACCACTACTAGCAAACAAACGTATACCTTTTTTTAAAAAAATTTTGCGGTTCTATGCGAGCCAGCCGCACGGTTGAGGTGTCTGGAGACGCGTCTCGGCACAGGCCAGCTAGCTAGAGTGTTTTCGGTATTTAGCCAGAAAGAAAAATGTGCACCGTGATCAAAAAACCACTACTAGCAAATAAACTTATACATTTTTTTTATTTTTTGCGGTTCTATGCCAGTCAGCCGCACGGTTGAGGTGTCCGGAGACGCGTCTCAGCGCGGGCCAGCTAGCTAGAGTATTTCCGGTATTAAGACAGGAAAAAAAATGTGCACCGTGATCAAAAAACCACTACTAGCAAATAAACATACTTTTTTTTTTTTTGCGGTTCTAGGAGAGCCAGCCATACGATTGAAATGTCTGGAGACGCGTCTCGGCGCGGGCCAGCTAGCTAGAGTATTTCCGGTATTTAGACAGGAAGAAAAATGTGCACCGTGATCAAAAAACCACTACTAGCAAATAAACTTATACATTTTTTTTATTTTTTTGCGGTTCTATGCCAGTCAGCCGCACGGTTGAGGTGTCCGGAGACGCGTCTCAGCGCGAGCCAGCTAGCTAGATTGTTTCCGGTATTTAAACAGGAAAAAAAATGTGCACCGTGATCAAAAAACCACTACTAGCAAATAAACATATTTTTTTATCTTTTTTGCGGTTCTAGGAGAGCCAGCCATACGACTGAAATGTCTGGAGACGCGTCTCGGCGCGGGCCAGCTAGCTAGATTATTTCCGGTATTTAGACAGGAAGAAAAATGTGCACCGTTATCAAAATACCACTACTAGCAAATAAACTTATACATTTTTTAAAATTTGTTGCGGTTCTATGCGAGCCAGCCGCACGGTTGAGGTGTCTGGAGACGCGTCTCAGCGCGGGCCAGCTAGCTAGTGTTTTTCTGGGATTTAGACAGGAAGAAAAATGTGCACCGTGATCAAAAAACCACTACTAGCAAATAAACGTACAATTTTATTAATTTTTTTGCTGTTATATGTAAGCCAGCCGCACGGTTGAGGTGTTTGGAGACGCGTTTCGGCGCGGTCCAGCTAGCTAGAGTGTATTTGGGATTTAGACAGGAAGAAAAATGTGCACCGTGATCAAAAAACCACTACTAGCAAATAAACTTATACATTTTTTTTATTTTTTTGCGGTTCTATGCCAGTCAGCCGCACGGTTGAGGTGTCCGGAGACGCGTCTCAGCGCGAGCCAGCTAGCTAAATTGTTTCCGGTATTTAGACAGGAAGAAAAATGTGTACCGTGATCAAAAAACCACTACTAGCAAATAAACGTACAATTTTATAAATTTTTTTGCTGTTCTATGCGAGTTAGCGGCACGGTTGAGGCGTTTGGAGACGCGTCTCAGCGCGGGCCAGCTAGCTAGAGTATCTTCGGGATTTAGACAGGAAGAAAAATGTGCACCGTTATCAAAAAACCACTACTAGCAAATAAACTTATACATTTTTTAAAATTTGTTGCGGTTCTATGCGAGCCAGCCGCACGGTTGAGGTGTCTGGAGACGCGTCTCAGCGCGGGCCAGCTAGCTAGTGTTTTTCTGGGATTTAGACAGGAAGAAAAATGTGCACCGTGATCAAAAAACCACTACTAGCAAATAAACGTACAATTTTATTAATTTTTTTGCTGTTATATGTAAGCCAGCCGCACGGTTGAGGTGTTTGGAGACGCGTTTCGGCGCGGTCCAGCTAGCTAGAGTGTATTTGGGATTTAGACAGGAAGAAAAATGTGCACCGTGATCAAAAAACCACTACTAGCAAATAAACGTATATATTTTTTTTTTAATTTTTTTGCGGTTCTATGCGAGCCAGCCGCACGGTTGAGGTGTCTGGAGACGCGTCTCAGCGCGGGCCAGCTAGCTAGTGTGTTTTCGGTATTTAGACCGGAAAAAAATGTGCACCGTGATCAAAAAACCACTACTAGCAAATAAACGTTTATTTTTTTTTTATTTTCTGCGGTTCTATGCGAGCCAGCCGCACGGTTGAGGTATCTGGAGACGCGTCTCGGCGCCAGCCAGCTAGCTAGAGTGTTTTCGGGATTTAGACAGGAAGAAAAATGTGCACCGTGATCAAGAAACCACTACTAGCAAATAAACGTATACATTTTTTTTATTTTTTGCGGTTCTATGCGAGCCAGCTGCACGGTTGAGATGTCTGGAAACGCGTCTTGGCGCGGGCCAGCTAGCTAGATTGTTTATGGGATTTAGACTAGACAAGAAGAAAATGTGCACCGTGATCAAAAAACCACTACTAGCAAATAAACGTATACATTTTTTAAAATTTGTTGCGGTTCTATGCGAGCCAGCCGCACGGTTGAGGTGTCTGGAGACGCGTCCCAGCGCGGGCCAGCTAGCTAGAGTGTATTTGGGATTTAGACAGGAAGAAAAATGTGCACCGTGATCAAAAAACCACTACTAGCAAATAAACGTATACATTTTTTAAAATTTGTTGCGGTTCTATGCGAGCCAGCCGCACGGTTGAGGTGTCTGGAGACGCGTCTCAGCGCGGGCCAGCAAGCTAGTGTGTTTCTGGGATTTAGACACGAAGAAAAATGTGTACCGTGATCAAAAAACCACTACTAGCAAATAAACGTATACATTTTTTAAAATTTGTTGCGGTTCTATGCGAGCCAACCGCACGGTTGAGGTGTCTGGAGACGCGTCTCAGCGCGGGCCAGCTGGCTAGTGTGTTTCTGGGGTTTAGACAGGAAGAAAAATGTGCACCGTGATCAAAAAACCACTACTAGCAAATAAACGTATACATTTTTTAAAATTTGTTGCGGTTCTATGCGAGCCAGCCGCACGGTTGAGGTGTCTGGAGACGCGTCTCAGCGCGGGCGGGCCAGCTAGCTAGTTTGTTTCTGGGATTTAGACAGGAAGAAAAATGTGTACCATGATCAAAAAACCACTACTAGCAAATAAACGTATACATTTTTTAAAATTTGTTGCGGTTCTATGCGAGCCAACCGCACGGTTGAGGTGTCTGGAGACGCGTCTCAGCGCGGGCCAGCTGGCTAGTGTGTTTCTGGGGTTTAGACAGGAAGAAAAATGTGCACCGTGATCAAAAAACCACTACTAGCAAATAAACGTATACATTTTTTAAATTTTTTTGCTGTTCTATGCGAGTTAGCGGCACGGTTGAGGCGTTTGGAGACGCGTCTCAGCGCGGGCCAGCTAGCTAGAGTATCTTCGGGATTTAGACAGGAAGAAAAATGTGCACCGTTATCAAAAAACCACTACGAGCAAATAAACATACTTTTTTTTTTTTTTTGCGGTTCTAGGAGAGCCAGCCATACGATTGAAATGTCTGGAGACGCGTCTCGGCGCGGGCCAGCTAGCTAGAGTATTTCCGGTATTTAGACAGGAAGAAAAATGTGCACCGTGATCAAAAAACCACTACTAGCAAATAAACTTATACATTTTTTTTATTTTTTTGCGGTTCTATGCCAGTCAGCCGCAAGGTTGAGGTGTCCGGAGACGCGTCTCAGCGCGAGCCAGCTAGCTAGATTGTTTCCGGTATTTAGACAGGAAAAAAAATGTGCACCGTGATCAAAAAACCACTACTAGCAAATAAACATATTTTTTTATTTTTTTTGCGGTTCTAGGAGAGCCAGCCATACGACTGAAATGTCTGGAGACGCGTCTCGGCGCGGGCCAGCTAGCTAGATTATTTCCGGTATTTAGACAGGAAGAAAAATGTGCACCGTGATCAAAAAACCACTACTAGCTAATAAACTTATACATTTTTTTAAAAATTTTGCGGTTTTATGCGAGCCAGCCGCACGGTTGAGGTGTCTGGACACGCGTCTCTGCGCGGACCAGCTAGCTAGAGTGTCTTCGCGATTTAGACAGGAAGAAAAATGTGCACCGTTATCAAAAAACCACTACTAGCAAATAAAATTATACATTTTTTAAAAATTTTTTGCGGTTCTATGCGAGCCAGCCGCACGGTTGAGGTGTCTGGAGACGCGTCTCAGCGCGGGCCAGCTAGCTAGTGTGTTTCTGGGATTTAGACAGGAAGAAAAATGTGCACCGTGATCAAAAAACCACTACTAGCAAATAAACGTACAATTTTATTAATTTTTTTGCTGTTATATGTAAGCCAGCCGCACGGTTGAGGAGTTTGGAGACGCGTTTCGGCGCGGTCCAGCTAGCTAGAGTGTATTTGGGATTTAGACAGGAAAAAAAATGTGCACCGTGATCAAAAAACCACTACTAGCAAATAAACGTATACATTTTTTTAAATTTGTTGCGGTTCTATGCGAGCCAGCCGCACGGATGAGGTGTCTGGAGACGCGTCTCAGCGCGGGCCAGCTAGCTAGAGTGTATTTGGGATTTAGACAGGAAGAAAAATGTGCACCGTGATCAAAAAACCACTACTAGCAAATAAACGTATACTTTTTTTTAAATTTTTGCGGTTCTATGCGAGACGGCCGCACGGTTGAGGTTTCTGGAGACGCGTCTCAGCGCGGGCCAGCTAGCTAGTGTGTTTTCGGTATTTAGACCGGGAAAAAAATGTGCACCGTGATCAAAAAACCACTACTAGCAAATAAACGTTTAATTTTTTTTTATTTTTTGCGGTTCTATGTGAGCCAGCCGCACGGTTGAGGTGTCTGGAAACGCGTCTCGGCGCAGGCCAGCAAGCTAGAGTGTCTTCGGGATTTAGACAGGAAGAAAAATGTGCACCGTTATCAAAAAACCACTACGAGCAAATAAACTTATACATTTAAAAAAAAAATGCGTTTTTATGCTAGCCAGCCGCACGGTTGAGGTGTCTGGACACGCGTCTCTGCGCGGGCCAGCTAGCTAGAGTGTCTTCGGGATTTAGACAGGAAGAAAAATGTGCACCGTTATCAAAAAACCACTACTAGCAAATAAACGTATACATTTTTTAAAATTTGTTGCGGTTCTATGCGAGCCAACCGCACGGTTGAGGTGTCTGGAGACGCGTCTCAGCGCGGGCCAGCTGGCTAGTGTGTTTCTGGGGTTTAGACTGGAAGAAAAATGTGCACCGTGATCAAAAAACCACTACTAGCAAATAAACGTATACATTTTTTAAAATTTGTTGCGGTTCTATGCGAGCCAGCCGCACGCTTGAGGTGTCTGGAGACGCGTCTCAGCGCGGGCGGGCCAGCTAGCTAGTTTGTTTCTGGGATTTAGACAGGAAGAAAAATGTGTACCGTGATCAAAAAACCACTACTAGCAAATAAACGTACAATTTTATAAATTTTTTTGCTGTTCTATGCGAGTTAGCGGCACGGTTGAGGCGTTTGGAGACGCGTCTCAGCGCGGGCAAGCTAGCTAGAGTATCTTCGGGATTTAGACAGGAAGAAACATGTGCACCGTTATCAAAAAACCACTACTAGCAAATAAACGTTTACATTTTTTTTTTTTTTTTTGCGGTTCTATGCGAGCCAGCCGCACGATTGAGGTGTCTGGACACGCATCGCGGCGCGTTCCAGCTAGCTAGTGTGTCTTCGGGATTTTGACAAGAAGAAAAATATGCACCGTGATCAAAAACCACTACTAGCAAACAAACGTATGCTTTTTTTAAAAAATTTTTGCGGTTCTATGCGAGCCAGCCGCACGGTTGAGGTGTCTGGAGACGCGTCTCGGCGCAGGCCAGCTAGCTAGAGTGTTTTCGGTATTTAGCCAGAAAGAAAAATGTGCACCGTGATCAAAAAACCACTACTAGCAAATAAACTTATACATTTTTTTTATTTTTTGCGGTTCTATGCCAGTCAGCCGCACGGTTGAGGTGTCCGGAGACGCGTCTCAGCGCGGGCCAGCTAGCTAGAGTATTTCCGGTATTAAGACAGGAAAAAAAATGTGCACCGTGATCAAAAAACCACTACTAGCAAATAAACATACTTTTTTTTTTTTTGCGGTTCTAGGAGAGCCAGCCATACGATTGAAATGTCTGGAGACGCGTCTCGGCGCGGGCCAGCTAGCTAGAGTATTTCCGGTATTTAGACAGGAAGAAAAATGTGCACCGTGATCAAAAAACCACTACTAGCAAATAAACTTATACATTTTTTTTATTTTTTTGCGGTTCTATGCCAGTCAGCCGCACGGTTGAGGTGTCCGGAGACGCGTCTCAGCGCGAGCCAGCTAGCTAGATTGTTTCCGGTATTTAGACAGGAAAAAAAATGTGCACCGTGATCAAAAAACCACTACTAGCAAATAAACATATTTTTTTATTTTTTTTTGCGGTTCTAGGAGAGCCAGCCATACGACTGAAATGTCTGGAGACGCGTCTCGGCGCGGGCCAGCTAGCTAGATTATTTCCGGTATTTAGACAGGAAGAAAAATGTGCACCGTGATCAAAAAACCACTACTAGCTAATAAACTTATACATTTTTTTAAAAATTTTGCGGTTTTATGCGAGCCAGCCGCACGGTTGAGGTGTCTGGACACGCGTCTCTGCGCGGACCAGCTAGCTAGACTGTCTTCGCGATTTAGACAGGAAGAAAAATGTGCACCGTTATCAAAAAACCACTACTAGCAAATAAACTTATACATTTTTTAAAATTTGTTGCGGTTCTATGCGAGCCAGCCGCACGTTTGAGGTGTCTGGAGACGCGTCTCAGCGCGGGCCAGCTAGCTAGTGTTTTTCTGGGATTTAGACAGGAAGAAAAATGTGCACCGTGATCAAAAAACCACTACTAGCAAATAAACGTACAATTTTATTAATTTTTTTGCTGTTATATGTAAGCCAGCCGCACGGTTGAGGTGTTTGGAGACGCGTTTCGGCGCGGTCCAGCTAGCTAGAGTGTATTTGGGATTTAGACAGGAAGAAAAATGTGCACCGTGATCAAAAAACCACTACTAGCAAATAAACGTATATATTTTTTAAAATTTGTTGCGGTTCTATGCGAGCCAGCCGCACGGTTGAGGAGTCTGGAGACGCGTCTCAGCGCGGGCCAGCTAGCTAGAGTGTATTTGGGATTTAGACAGGAAGAAAAATGTGCATCGTGATCAAAAAACCACTACTAGCAAATAAACGTATACATTTTTTTTATTTTTTGCGGTTCTATGCGAGCCAGCTGCACGGTTGAGATGTCTGGAAACGCGTCTTGGCGCGGGCCAGCTAGCTAGATTGTTTATGGGATTTAGACAAGAAGAAAAATGTGCACCGTGATCAAAAAACCACTACTAGCAAATAAACGTATATTTTTTTTTTATTTTTTGCGGTTCTATGCGAACCAGCTGCACGGTTGAGATGTCTGGAAACGCGTCTTGGCGCGGGCCAGCTAGCTAGATTGTTTATGGGATTTAGACAAGAAGAAAAATGTGCACCGTGATCAAAAAACCACTACTAGCAAATAAACGTATACTTTTTTTTAATTTTTTTTGCGGTTCTATGCGAGCCAGCCGCACGGTTGAGGTATCTGGAGACGCGTCTCGGCGCCAGCCAGCTAGCTAGAGTGTTTTCGGGATTTAGACAGGAAGAAAAATGTGCACCGTGATCAAAAAACCACTACTAGCAAATAAACGTATACTTTTTTTTAAATTTTTGCGGTTCTATGCGAGACGGCCGCACGGTTGAGGTTTCTGGAGACGCGTCTCAGCGCGGGCCAGCTAGCTAGTGTGTTTTCGGTATTTAGACCGGGAAAAAAATGTGCACCGTGATCAAAAAACCACTACTAGCAAATAAACGTTTAATTTTTTTTTATTTTTTGCGGTTCTATGTGAGCCAGCCGCACGGTTGAGGTGTCTGGAAACGCGTCTCGGCGCAGGCCAGCAAGCTAGAGTGTCTTCGGGATTTAGACAGGAAGAAAAATGTGCACCGTTATCAAAAAACCACTACGAGCAAATAAACTTATACATTTAAAAAAAAAATGCGTTTTTATGCTAGCCAGCCGCACGGTTGAGGTGTCTGGACACGCGTCTCTGCGCGGGCCAGCTAGCTAGAGTGTCTTCGGGATTTAGACAGGAAGAAAAATGTGCACCGTTATCAAAAAACCACTACTAGCAAATAAACGTATATATTTTTTAAAATTTGTTGCGGTTCTATGCGAGCCAGCCGCACGGTTGAGGTGTTTGGAGAAGCGTCTCAGCGCGGGCCAGCTAGCTAGAGTGTATTTGGGATTTAGACAGGAAGAAAAATGTGCACCGTGATCAAAAAACCACTACTAGCAAATAAACGTATACATTTTTTTTATTTTTTGCGGTTCTATGCGAGCCAGCTGCACGGTTGAGATGTCTCGAAACGCGTCTTGGCGCGGGCCAGCTAGCTAGATTGTTTATGGTATTTAGACAAGAAGAAAAATGTGCACCGTGATCAAAAAACCACTACTAGCAAATAAACGTACAATTTTATTTATTTTTTTGCTGTTCTATGCGAGTTAGCCGCACGGTTGAGGTGTTTGGAGACGCGTCTTTGCGCGAGCCAGCTAGCTAGAGTGTCTTCGGGATTTAGACAGGACGAAAAATGTGCACCGTTATCATAAAACCACTACTAGCAAATTAACTTATATATTTTTTTAAAAATTTTGCGGTTCTATGCGACCCAGCCGCACGGTTGAGGTGTCTGGAGACGCGTCTCGGCGCAGGCCAGCTAGTTAGAGTGTTTTCGGGATTTAGACAGGAAGAAAAATGTGCACCGTGATCAAAAAACCACTACTAGCAAATAAACGTATACATTTTTTAAATTTTTTTGCTGTTCTATGCGAGCCAGCCGCACGATTGAGGTGTCTGGACACGCGTCGCGGCGCGAACCAGCTAGCCAGTGTGTCTTCGGGATTTAGACAGGAAGAAAAATATGCACCGTGATCAAAAACCACTACTAGCAAATAAACGTATACTTTTTTTTTAATTTTTTTGCGGTTCTATGTGAGCCAGCCGCACGGTTGAGGTGTCTGGAGACGCATCTCGGCGCAAAGCCAGCTAGCTAGAGTGTTTTCGGGATTTAGACAGGAAGAAAAACGTGCACCGTGATCAAAAAACCACTACTAGCAAATAAACGTATACTTTTTTTTAAATTTTTGCGGTTCTATGCGAGCCGGCCACACGGTTGAGGTGTCTGGAGACGCGTCTCAGCGCGGGCCAGCTAGCTAGTGTGTTTTCGGTATTTAGACCGGAAAAAAAATGTGCACCGTGATCAAAAAACCACTACTAGCAAATAAACGTTTAATTTTTTTTAAGTTTTTGCGGTTCTATGAGAGCCAGCCGCACGTTTGAGGTGTCTGGAGACGCGTCTCGGCGCAGGCCAGCTAGTTAGAGTGTTTTCGGGATTTAGACAGGAAGAAAAATGTGCACCGTGATCAAAAAACCACTACTAGCAAATAAACGTATACATTTTTTAAATTTTTTTGCGGTTCTATGCGAGCTAGCCGCACGATTGAGGTGTCTGGACACGCGTCGCGGCGCGAACCAGCTAGCCAGTGTGTCTTCGGGATTTAGACAGGAAGAAAAATATGCACCGTGATCAAAAACCACTACTAGCAAATAAACGTTTATTTTTTTTTAAGTTTTTGCGGTTCTATGTGAGCCAGCCGCACGGTTGAGGTGTCTGGAAACGCGTCTCGGCGCAGGCCAGCAAGCTAGAGTGTCTTCGGGATTTAGACAGGAAGAAAAATGTGCACCGTTATCAAAAAACCACTACTAGCAAATTAACTTATATATTTTTTAAAAAATTTTGCGGTTCTATGCGACCCAGCCGCACGGTTGAGGTGTCTGGAGTCGCGCCTCGGCGTGGGCCAGCTAGCTAGCGTGTTTCCGGTATTAAGACAGCAAGAAAAATGTGCACCGTGATCAAAAAACCACTACTAGCAAATAAACGTATACATTTTTTTTATTTTTTGCGGTTCTATGTGAGCCAGCCACGCGGTTGAGGTGTCTGGAGACGCGTCTCGGCGCAGGCCAGCTAGTTAGAGTGTTTTCGGGATTTAGACAGAAAGAAAAATGTGCACCGTGATCAAAAAACCACTACTAGCAAATAAACGTATACATTTTTTTATTTTTTTTTTTGCGGTTATATGCGAGCCAGCCGCACGATTGAGGTGTCTGGACACGCATCGCGGCGCGGTCCAGCTAGCTAGTGTGTCTTCGGGATTTTGACAAGAAGAAAAATATGCACCGTGATCAAAAACCACTACTAGCAAATAAACGTATAATTTTTTTAAAATTTTTTGCGGTTCTATGCGAGCCAGCCGCACGGTTGAGGTGTCTGGAGACGCGTCTCGGCGCAGGCCAGCTAGCTAGAGTGTTTTCGGTATTTAGACAAAAAGAAAAATGTGCACCGTGATCAAATAACCACTACTAGCAAATAAACTTATACATTTTTTTTATTTTTTGCGGTTCTATGCCAGTCAGCCGCACGATTGAGGTGTCCGGAGACGCGTCTCAGCGCGGGCCAGCTAGCTAGAGTATTTCCGGTATTTAGACAGGAAAAAAAATGTGCACCGTGATCAAAAAACCACTAGTAGCAAATAAACATACTTTTTTTTTTTTGCGGTTCTAGGAGAGCCAGCCATACGATTGAAATGTCTGGAGCCGCGTCTCGGCGCGGGCCAGCTAGCTAGAGTATTTCCGGTATTTAGACAAGAAGAAAAATGTGCACCGTGATCAAAAAACCACTACTAGCAAATAAACTTATACATTTTTTTTTATTTTTTTGCGGTTCTATGCCAGTCAGCCGCACGGTTGAGGTGTCCGGAGACGCGTCTCAGCGCGGGCCAGCTAGCTAGATTGTTTCCGGTATTTAGACAGGAAAAAAAATGTGCACCGTGATCAAAAAACCACTACTAGCAAATAAACATATTTTTTTATTTTTTTTTTGCGGTTCTAGGAGAGCCAGCCATACGACTGAAATGTCTGGAGACGCGTCTCGGCGCGGGCCAGCTAGCTAGATTATTTCCGGTATTTAGACTGGAAGAAAAATGTGCACCGTGATCAAAAAACCACTACTAGCTAATAAACTTATACATTTTTTTAAAAATTTTGCGGTTCTATGCGAGCCAGCCGCACGGTTGAGGTGTCTGGACACGCGTCTCTGCGCGGACCAGCTAGCTAGAGTGTCTTCGCGATTTAGACAGGAAGAAAAATGTGCACCGTTATCAAAAAACCACTACTAGCAAATAAACATATACATTTTTTTTTAAAAATGCGGTTCTATGCGAGCCAGCCGCACGGTTTAGATGTCTCGAGACGCGTCTCTGCGCGGGTCAGCTAGCTAGAGTGTCTTCGGGATTTAGACAGGAAGAAAAATGTGCACCGTTATCAAAAAACCACTACTAGCAAATAAACTTTTACATTTTTTTAAGTTTTTTTGCGGTTCTATGCGAGCCAGCCGCACGGTTGAGGTGTCTGGACACGCGTCTTTGCGCGGACCAGCTAGCTAGAGTGTCTTCGCGATTTAGACAGGAAGAAAAATGTGCACCGTTATCAAAAAACCACTACAAGCAAATAAACTTACACATTTAAAAAAAAAAATGCGGTTCTATGCGAGCCAGCCGCACGGTTGAGGTGTCTGGAGACGCGTCTCGGCGCAGGCCAGCTTGTTAGAGTGTTTTCGGGATTTAGACAGGAAGAAAAATGTGCACCGTGATCAAAAAACCACTACTAGCAAATAAACGTATAATTTTTTTTTATTTTTTTTGCGGTTCTATGCGAGCCAGCCGCACGGTTGAGGTGTCTGGAGACGCGTCTCAGCGCGGGCCAGCTAGCTAGTGTGTTTTCGGTATTTAGACCGGAAAAAAATGTGCACCGTGATCAAAAAACCACTACTAGCAAATAAACGTTTAATTTTTTTTTATTTTTTGCGGTTCTATGCGAGCCAGCCGCACGGTTGAGGTATCTGGAGACGCGTGTCGGCGCCAGCCAGCTAGCTAGAGTGTTTTCGGGATTTAGACAGGAAGAAAAATGTGCACCGTGATCAAAAAACCACTACTAGCAAATAAACGTATACTTTTTTTTAAATTATTGCGGTTCTATGCGAGCCGGCCGCACGGTTGAGGTGTCTGGAGACGCGTCTCAGCGCGGGCCAGCTAGCTAGTGTGTTTTCGGTATTTAGACAGGAAAAAAAATGTGCACCGTTATCAAAAAACCACTACTAGCAAATAAACGTTTAATTTTTTTTTATTTTTTGCGGTTCTATGTGAGCCAGCCGCACGGTTGAGGTGTCTGGAAACGCGTCTCGGCGCAGGCCAGCAAGCTAGAGTGTCTTCGGGATTTAGACAGGAAGAAAAATGTGCACCGTTATCAAAAAACCACTACTAGCAAATAAACTTATACATTTTTTTTATTTTTTGCGGTTCTATGCGAGCCAGCCGCACGGTTGACGTGTCTGGAGACGCGTCTCGGCGCGGGCCAGCTAGCTAGAGTGTTTCCGGTATTGAGACAGGAAAAAAAATGTGCACCGTTATCAAAAAACCACTACTAGCAAATAAACTTATACATTTTTTTTAAATTTTGCGGTTCTATGCGAGCCAGCCGCACGGTTGAGGTGTCTGGAGACGCGTCTTGGCACAGTCAAGCTAGCTAGCTTGTTTCCGGTATAAAGACATGAAGAAAAATGTGCACCGTGATCAAAAAACCACTACTAGCAAATAAACGTATACATTTCTTTTATTTTTTGCGGTTCTATGCGAGCCAGCCACATGGTTGAGGTGTTTGGAAACGCGGCTTGGCGCGGGCCAGCTAGTTAGATTGTTTATGGGATTTAGGCAGGAAGAAAAATGTGCACCGTGATCAAAAAACCACTACTAGCAAATAAACGTACAATTTTATTAATTTTTTTGCTGTTCTATGCGAGTTAGCCGCACGGTTGAGGTGTTTGGAGACGCGTCTTAGCGCGAGCCAGCTAGCTAGAGTGTCTTCGGGATTTAGACAGGAAGAAAAATGTGCACCGTTATCAAAAAACCACTACGAGCAAATAAACTTATACATTTAAAAAAAAAATGCGTTTTTATGCTAGCCAGCCGCATGGTTGAGGTGTCTGAACACGCGTCTACGCGGGCCAGCTAGCTAGAGTGTCTTCGGGATTTAGACAGGAAGAAAAATGTGCACCGTTATCAAAAAAACCACTACTAGCAAATAAACTTATATATTTTTTTTTAAATTTTGCGGTTCTATGCGACCCAGCCGCACGGTTGAGGTGTCTGGAGTCGCGCCTCGGCGTGGGCCAGCTAGCTAGCGTGTTTCCGGTATTATTACAGGAAGAAAAATGTGCACCGTGATCAAAAAACCACTACTAGCAAATCGTATACATTTTTTTTATTTTTTGCGGTTCTATGCGAGCCAGCCGCACGGTTGACGTGTCTGGAGACGCGTCTCGGCGCGGGCCAGCTCGCTAGAGTGTTTCCGGTATTGAGACAGGAAAAAAAATGTGCACCGTTATCAAAAAACCACTACTAGCAAATAAACTTATACATTTTTTTTAAATTTTGCGGTTCTATGCGAGCCAGCCGCACGGTTGAGGTGTCTGGAGACGCGTCTTGGCACAGTCAAGCTAGCTAGCTTGTTTCCGGTATAAAGACGTGAAGAAAAATGTGCACCGTGATCAAAAAACCACTACTAGCAAATAAACGTATACATTTTTTTTATTTTTTGCGGTTCTATGCGAGCCAGCCACATGGTTGAGGTGTTTGGAAACGCGGCTTGGCGCGGACCAGCTAGTTAGATTGTTTATGGGATTTAGACAGGAAGAAAAATGTGCACCGTGATCAAAAAACCACTACTAGCAAATAAACGTACAATTTTATTAATTTTTTTGCTGTTCTATGCGAGTTAGCCGCACGGTTGAGGTGTTTGGAGACGCGTCTTAGCGCGAGCCAGCTAGCTAGAGTGTCTTCGGGATTTAGACAGGAAGAAAAATGTGCACCGTTATCAAAAAACCACTACGAGCAAATAAACTTATACATTTAAAAAAAAAATGCGTTTTTATGCTAGCCAGCCGCATGGTTGAGGTGTCTGGACACGCGTCTCTGCGCGGGCCAGCTAGCTAGAGTGTCTTCGGGATTTAGACAGGAAGAAAAATGTGCACCGTTATCAAAAAAACCACTACTAGCAAATAAACTTATACATTTTTTTTTAAATTTTGCGGTTCTATGCGAGCCAGCCGCACGGTTGAGGAGGCTGGAGACGCGTCTTGGCGCAGTCCAGCTAGCTAGCGTGTTTCCGGTATTAAGACATGAAGAAAAATGTGCACCGTGATCAAAAAACCACTACTAGCAAATAAACGTATACATTTTTTTTATTTTTTGCGGTTCTATGCGAGCCAGCCACACGGTTGAGGTGTTTGGAAATGCGGCTTGGCGCGGGCCAGCTAGTTAGATTGTTTATGGGATTTAGACAGGAAGAAAAATGTGCACCGTGATCAAAAAACCACTACTAGCAAATAAACGTTTATTTTTTTTTAAGTTTTTGCGGTTCTATGTGAGCCAGCCGCACGGTTGAGGTGTCTGGAAACGCGTCTCGGCGCAGGCCAGCAAGCTAGAGTGTCTTCGGGATTTAGACAGGAAGAAAAATGTGCACCGTTATCAAAAAACCACTACTAGCAAATAAACTTATACATTTTTTTTAAATTTTGCGGTTCTATGCGAGCCAGCCGCACGGTTGAGGTGTCTGGAGACGCGTCTTGGCACAGTCAAGCTAGCTAGCTTGTTTCCGGTATAAAGACATGAAGAAAAATGTGCACCGTGATCAAAAAACCACTACTAGCAAATAAACGTATACATTTTTTTTATTTTTTGCGGTTCTATGCGAGCCAGCCACATGGTTGAGGTGTTTGGAAACGCGGCTTGGCGCGGGCCAGCTAGTTGGATTGTTTATGGGATTTAAACAGGAAGAAAAATGTGCACCGTGATCAAAAAACCACTACTAGAAAATAAACGTACAATTTTATTAATTTTTTTGCTGTTCTATGCGAGTTAGCCGCACGGTTGAGGTGTTTGGAGACGCGTCTTAGCGCGAGCCAGCTAGCTAGAGTGTCTTCGGGATTTAGACAGGAAGAAAAATGTGCACCGTTATCAAAAAACCACTACGAGCAAATAAACTTATACATTTAAAAAAAAATGCGTTTTTATGCTAGCCAGCCGCATGGTTGAGGTGTCTGAACACGCGTCTCTGCGCGGGCCAGCTAGCTAGAGTGTCTTCGGGATTTAGACAGGAAGAAAAATGTGCACCGTTATCAAAAAACCACTACTAGCAAATAAACTTATACATTTTTTTTTAAATTTTGCGGTTCTATGCGAGCCAGCCGCACGGTTGAGGAGGCTGGAGACGCGTCTTGGCGCAGTCCAGCTAGCTAGCGTGTTTCCGGTATTAAGACATGAAGAAAAATGTGCACCGTGATCAAAAAACCACTACTAGCAAATAAACGTATACATTTTTTTTATTTTTTGCGGTTCTATGCGAGCCAGCCACACGGTTGAGGTGTTTGGAAATGCGGCTTGGCGCGGGCCAGCTAGTTAGATTGTTTATGGGATTTAGACAGGAAGAAAAATGTGCACCGTGATCAAAAAACCACTACTAGCAAATAAACGTACAATTTTATTAATTTTTTTGCTGTTCTATGCGAGTTAGCCGCACGGTTGAGGTGTTTGGAGACGCATCTCAGCGCGAGCCAGCCAGCTAGATTGTCTTCGGGATTTAGACAGGACGAAAAATGTGCACCGTTATCAAAAAACCACTACGAGCAAATAAACTTATACATTTAAAAAAAAAATGCGGTTCTATGCGAGCCAGCCGCACGGTTGAGGTGTCTGGAGACGCGTCTCGGCACAGGCCAGCTAGTTAGAGTGTTTTCGGGATTTAGACAGGAAGAAAAATGTGCACCGTGATCAAAAAACCACTACTAGCAAATAAACGTATACTTTTTTTTAAATTTTTGCGGTTCTATGCGAGCCGGCCGCACGGTTGAGGTGTCTGGAGACGCGTCTCAGCGCGGGCCAGCTAGCTAGTGTGTTTTCGGTATTTAGACCGGAAAAAAAATGTGCACCGTGATCAAAGAACCACTACTAGCAAATAAACGTTTATTTTTTTTAAGTTTTTGCGGTTCTATGTGAGCCAGCCGCACGGTTGAGGTGTCTGGAAACGCGTCTCGGCGCAGGCCAGCAAGCTAGAGTGTCTTCGGGATTTAGACAGGAAGAAAAATGTGCACCGTTATCAAAAAACCACTACTAGCAAATTAACTTATATATTTTTTTTAAAATTTTGCGGTTCTATGCGACCCAGCCGCACGGTTGAGGTGTCTGGAGTCGCGCCTCGGCGTGGGCCAGCTAGCTAGCGTGTTTCCGGTATTGAGACAGGAAAAAAAATGTGCACCGTGATCAAAAAACCACTACTAGCGAATAAACGTTTTCATTTTTTTTAATTTTTTTGCTGTTCTATGCGAGTTAGCCGGAAGGTTGAGGAATCTGGAGACGCGTCTCAGCGCGCACCAGCTAGCTCAATTGTTTTCGGGATTTAGACACGAAGAAAAATGTACACCGTGATCAAAAAACAACTACTAGCAAATAAACGTACACATTTTTTTTATTTTTTGCGATTCTATGCGAGCCAGCCGCACGGTTGAAATGTCTGGAGACGCGTCTCTGCGCGGGCCAGCTAGTTAGCCTGTTTTTGGGATTAGGACATGACGAAAAATGTGTACCGTGATCAAAAAACCACTACTAGCAAATAAACGTATACATTTTTTTAAGTTTTTTTGCGGTTCTATGAGAGCCAGCCGCACGGTTGATTTGTCTGGACACGCGTCTCTGCGCGGGCCAGCTAGCTAGAGTGTCTTCGGGATTTAGACAGGAAGAAAAATGTGCACCGTTATCAAAAAACCACTACTAGCAAATAAACTTATATATATTTTTTTTAATTTTGCGGTTCTATGCGAGCCAGCCGCACGGTTGAGGTGTTTGAAGACGCGTCTTGGTGCAGGCCAGCTAGCTAGAGTGATTTCGGTATTAAGACAGGAAGAAAAATGTGCACCGTGATCAAAAAACCACTACTAGCAAATAAACATAATTTTTTTTAATTTTTTTGCGGTTCTAGGCGAGCCAGCCGCACGGTTGAGGTGTTTGGAGTCGCGTCTTGGCGCGGGCCAGCTAGCTACATTGTTTATGGGATTTAGACAGGAAGAAAAATGTGCACCGTGATCAAAAAACCACTACTAGCAAATAAACGTACAATTTTATTAATTTTTTTGCGGTTCTATGCGATCCAGCCGCACGGTTGAGGTGTCTGTAGACGCGTCTCGGCGCCGGCCAGGTAGCTAGAGCGTTATCAGGATTAAGACAGGAAGAAAAATGTGCACCGTGATCAAAAAACCACTACTAGCAAATAAACGTATAATTTTTTTTTAATTTTTTGGGGTACTATGCGAGCCGGCCGCACGGTTGAGGTGTCTGGAGACGCGTCTCAGCGCAAGCCAGCTAGCTAGAGTGTTTTCGGTATTTAGACAGGAAAAAAAATGTGCACCGTGATCAAAAAACCACTACTAGCAAATAAACGTTTACATTTTTTTTATTTTTTGCGGTTCTATGTGAGCCAGCCACGCGGTTGAGGTGTCTGGAAACGCGTCTCGGTGCGGGCCAGCTAGCTAGAGCGTCTTCAGGATTTAGACAGGAAGAAAAATGTGCACCGTTATCAAAAAACCACTACTAGCAAATTAACATATACATTTTTTTTAAAAAATGCGGTTCTATGCGAGCCAGCCGCACGGTTTAGATGTCTCGAGACGCGTCTTGGAGCAAGCCAGCTAGCTAGAGTGTTTCCGTTATTTAGACAGGAAGAAAAATGTGCACCGTGATCAAAAAACCACTACTAGCAAATAAACATATATATTTAAAAAAAAAATTGCGGTTCTATGCGAGCCAGCCGCACAGTTGAGGTGTCTCGAGACGCGTCTTGGTGCGGGCCAGCTAGCTAGAGTATTTCCGATATTAAGACTAGAAGAAAACTGTGCAACGTGATCAAAAAACCACTACTAGCAAATAAACGTATAATTTTTTTAAAACTTCTTGTTGTTCTATGCGAGCCAGCCGCACGGTTGAGGTGTCTCGAGACGCGTCTTGGCGCGGGCCAGCTAGCTAGAGTGTTTCCGGTATTTAGACAGGAAGAAAAATGTGCACCGTGATCAAAAAACCACTACTAGCAAATAAACTTATACATTTTTTTAATTTTTGCGGTTCTTTGCCAGCCAGCCACACGGTTGAGGTGTCTGGAGACGCGTATCGGCGCCGGCCACCTAGCCAAAGTGTTTTCGGGATTTAGACAGGAAGAAAAATGTGCACGGTGATCAAAAAACCACTACTAGCAAATAAACATATACATTTTTTTTTAAAAATGTGGTTCTATGCGAGCCAGCCGCACGGTTTAGATGTCTCGAGACGCGTCTTTGAGCGGGCCAGCTAGCTAGAGTGTTTCCGGTATTAAGACAGGAAGAAAAATGTGCACCGTGATCAAAAAACCACTACTAGCAAATAAACATATATATTTAAAAAAAAAATTGCGGTTCTATGCAAGCCAGCCGCACAGTTGAGGTGTCTCGAGACGCGTCTTGGCGCGGACCAGCTAGCTAGAGTATTTCCGATATTTAGACTAGAAGAAAACTGTGCACCGTGATCAAAAAACCACTACTAGCAAATAAACGTATACTTTTTTTAAAATTTGTTGCGGTTCTATGCGAGCCAGCCGCACGGTTGAAAAGTCTCGAGACGCGTCTTGGCGCGGGCCAGCTAGCTAGAGTGTTTCCGGTATTTAGACAAGAAGAAAAATGTGCACCGTGATCAAAAAACCACTACTAGCAAATAAACTAATACATTTTTTTAATTTTTGCGGTTCTTTGCCGGCCAGCCACACGATTGGGGTGTCTGGAGACGCGTATCGGCGCCGGCCAGCTAGCCAAAGTGTTTTCGTGATTTAGACAGGAAGAAAAATGTGCACCGTGATCAAAAAACCACTATTAGCAAATAAACGTATACATTTTTTTAAATTTTTTGCGTTTTTATGCGAGCCAGCCGCACGGTTGAGAAGTTTGGACACGCGTCTCTGCGCGGGCCAGCTAGCTAGAGTGTCTTTGGGATTTAGACAGGAAGAAAAATGTGCACCGTTATCAAAAGACCACTACTAGCAAATAAACGTATACATTTTTTCAAGTTTTTTTGCGGTTCTATGCGAGATAGCCGCACAGTTGAGGTGTCTGGACACGCGTCTCTGCGCGGGTCAGCTAGCTAGAGTGTCTTCGGAATTTAGACAGGAAGAAAAATGTGCACCGTTATCAAAAAACCACTACTAGCAAATAAACTTTTACATTTTTTTTTAAATTTTGCGGTTCTTTGCGAGCCAGTCGCATGGTTGAGGTGTCTGGAGACGCGTCTTAACGCAAGCCAGCTAGCTAGAGTGTTTTCGGTATTTAGACAGGATAAAAAATGTGCACCGTGATCAAAAAACCACTACTAGCAAATAAACGTTTACATTTTTTTTATTTTTTGCGGTTCTATGTGAGCCAGCCGCACGGTTGAGGTGTCTGGAAACGCGTCTTAGCGCAAGCCAGCTAGCTAGTGTGTTTTCGGTATTTAGACAGGATAAAAAATGTGCACCGTTATCAAAAAACCTCTACGAGCAAATAAACTTATATATTTTTTTAAAAATTTTGCGGTTCTATGTGAGCCAGCCGCACGGTTGAGGTGTTTGAAGTCGCGTCTTTGCGCGGGTCAGCTAGCTAGCGTGTTTCCGGTATTAAGACAGGAAGAAAAATGTGCACCGTGATCAAAAAACCACTACTAGCAAATAAACGTATACTTTATTTAAAATTTGTTTGTGGTTCTATGCGAGCCAGCCGCACGGTTGAGGTGTCTCGAGACGCGTCTTGGCGCGAGCCAGCTAGCTAGAGTGTTTCCGGTATTTAGACAGGAAGAAAATTGTGCACCGTGATCAAAAAACCACTACTAGCAAATAAACGTTTACATTTTTTTTATTTTTTGCGGTTCTATGTGAGCCAGCCGCACGGTTGAGAAGTCTTGAAACGCGTCTCGGCGCGGGCCAGCTAGCAAGCGTGCCTTCGGGATTTAGACAGGAAGAAAAATGTGCACCGTTATCAAAAAACCACTACGAGCAAATAAACTTATATATTTTTTTAAAAATTTTGCGGTTCTATGCGAGCCAGCCGCACGGTTGAGGTGTTTGCAGTCGCGTCTCTGCGCGGGTCAGCTAGCTAGCGTGTTTCCGGTATTAAGACAGGAAGAAAAATGTGCACCGTGATCAAAAAACCACTACTAGCAAATAAACGTATACTTTTTTTTAATTTTGTTGCGGTTCTATGCGAGCCAGCCGCACGGTTGAGGTGTCTCGAGACGCGTCTTGGCGCGAGCCAGCTAGCTAGAGTGTTTCCGGTATTTAGACAGGAAGAAAATTGTGCACCGTGATCAAAAAACCACTACTAGCAAATAAACGTTTACATTTTTTTTATTTTTTGCGGTTCTATGTGAGCCAGCCGCACGGTTGAGAAGTCTTGAAACGCGTCTCGGCGCGGGCCAGCTAGCAAGCGTGCCTTCGGGATTTAGACAGGAAGAAAAATGTGCACCGTTATCAAAAAACCACTACGAGCAAATAAACTTATATATTTTTTTAAAAATTTTGCGGTTCTATGCGAGCCAGCCGCACGGTTGAGGTGTTTGAAGTCGCGTCTCTGCGCGGGTCAGCTAGCTAGCGTGTTTCCGGTATTAAGACAGGAAGAAAAATGTGCACCGTTATCAAAAAACCACTACTAGCAAATAAACTTATATATTTTTTTTTAAATTTTGCGGTTCTATGCGAGCCAGCCGCACGGTTGAGGTGTTTGAAGACGCGTCTTGGTGCAGGCCAGCTAGCTAGAGTGTTTTCGGTATTTAGACAGGAAGAAAAATGTGCACCGTGATCAAAAAACCACTACTAGCAAATAAACATATTTTTTTTAAATTTTTTTGCGGTTCTAGGCGAGCCAGCCGCACGGTTGAGGTGTCTGGAGTCGCGTCTTGGCGCGGGCCAGCTAGCTACATTGTTTATGGGATTTAGACAGGAAGAAAAATGTGCACCGTGATCAAAAAACCACTACTAGCAAATAAACGTACAATTTTATTAATTTTTTTGCTGTTAATTGCGAGCCAGCCGCACGGTTGAGGTGTCTGGAGCCGCGACTCGGCGCGGTCCAGCTAGCTAGATTGTAGTTGGGATTAAGACAGGAAGAAAAATGTGCAACGTGATCAAAAAACCACTACTAGCAAATAAACGTATACATTTTTTTAAATTTTTTTGCGGTTCTATGTGAGCCAGCCACGCGGTTGAGGTGTCTGGAAACGCGTCTCGGTGCGGGCCAGCTAGCTAGAGCGTCTTCGGGATTTAGACAGGAAGAAAAATGTGCACCGTTATCAAAAAACCACTACTAGCAAATAAACATATACATTTAAAAAAAAAAATGCGGTTCTATGCGAGCCAGCCGCACGGTTTAGATGTCTCGAGACGCGTCTTGGAGCGGGCCAGCTAGCTAGAGTGTTTCCGTTATTTAGACAGGAAGACAAATGTGCACCGTGATCAAAAAACCACTACTAGCAAATAAACATATATATTTTAAAAAAAAATTGCGGTTCTATGCGAGCCAGCCGCACAGTTGAGGTGTCTCGAGACGCGTCTTGGTGCGGGCCAGCTAGCTAGAGTATTTCCGATATTAAGACTAGAAGAAAACTGTGCAACGTGATCAAAAAACCACTACTAGCAAATAAACGTATAATTTTTTTAACACTTCTTGCGGTTCTATGCGAGCCAGCCGCACGGGTGAGGTGTCTCGAGACGCGTCTTGGCGCGGGCCAGCTAGCTAGAGTGTTTCCGGTATTTAGACAGGAAGAAAAATGTGCACCGTGATCAAAAAACCACTACTAGCAAATAAACTTATACATTTTTTTAATTTTTGCGGTTCTTTGCCAGCCAGCCACACGGTTGAGGTGTCTGGAGACGCGTATCGGCGCCGGCCACCTAGCCAAAGTGTTTTCGGGATTTAGACAGGAAGAAAAATGTGCACGGTGATCAAAAAACCACTACTAGCAAATAAACATATACATTTTTTTTTAAAAATGCGGTTCTATGCGAGCCAGCCGCACGGTTTAGATGTCTCGAGACGCGTCTTGGAGCGGGCCAGCTAGCTAGAGTGTTTCCGGGATTTAGACAGGAAGAAAAATGTGCACCGTTATCAAAAGACCACTACTAGCAAATAAACGTATACATTTTTTTAAGTTTTTTTGCGGTTATATGCGAGATAGCCGCACGGTTGAGGTGTCTGGACACGCGTCTCTGCGCGGGTCAGCTAGCTAGAGTGTCTTCGGGATTTAGACAGGAAGAAAAATGTGCACCGTTATCAAAAAACCACTACTAGCAAATAAACTTTTACATTTTTTTTTAAATTTTGCGGTTCTATGCGAGCCAGCCGCACGGTTGAGGTGTCTGGACACGCGTCTTTGCGCGGACCAGCTAGCTAGAGTGTCTTCGCGATTTAGACAGGAAGAAAAATGTGCACCGTTATCAAAAAACCACTACAAGCAAATAAACTTATACATTTAAAAAAAAAATGCGGTTCTATGCGAGCCAGCCGCACGGTTGAGGTGTCTGGAGACGCGTCTTGGCGCAGGCCAGCTAGTTAGAGTGTTTTCGGGATTTAGACAGGAAGAAAAATGTGCACCGTGATCAAAAAACCACTACTAGCAAATAAACGTATACATTTTTTAAATTTTTTTGCGGTTCTATGCGAGCCAGCCGCACGGTTGAGGTGTCTGGAGACGCGTCTCAGCGCGGGCCAGCTAGCTAGAGTGTATTTGGGATTTAGACAGGAAGAAAAATGTGCACCGTGATCAAAAAACCACTACTAGCAAATAAACGTATACATTTTTTTTATTTTTTGCGGTTCTATGCAAGCCAGCCGCACGATTGACGTGTCTGGAGACGCGTCGCAGCGCGGGCCAGCTAGCTAGAGTATTTCCGATGTTAAGACTAGAAGAAAAATGTGCACCGTTATCAAAAGACCACTACTAGCAAATAAACGTATACATTTTTTTAAGTTTTTTTGCGGTTCTATGCGAGATAGCCGCACGGTTGAGGTGTCTGGACACGCGTCTCTGCGCGGGTCAGCTAGCTAGAGTGTCTTCGGGATTTAGACAGGAAGAAAAATGTGCACCGTTATCAAAAAACCACTACTAGCAAATAAACTTTTACATTTTTTTTTAAATTTTGCGGTTCTATGCGAGCCAGTCGCATGGTTGAGGTGTCTGGAGACGCGTCTTAGCGCAAGCCAGCTAGCTAGAGTGTTTTCGGTATTTAGACAGGATAAAAAATGTGCACCGTGATCAAAAAACCACTACTAGCAAATAAACGTTTACATTTTTTTTATTTTTTGCGGTTCTATGTGAGCCAGCCGCACGATTGACGTGTCTGGAGACGCGTCGCAGCGCGGGCCAGCTAGCTAGAGTATTTCCGATGTTAAGACTAGAAGAAAACTGTGCAACGTGATCAAAAAACCACTACTAGCAAATAAACGTATAATTTTTTTAAAACTTCTTGCGGTTCTATGCGAACCAGCCGCACGGTTGAGGTGTCTCGAGACGCGTCTTGGCGCGGGCCAGCTAGCTAGAGTGCTTCCGATATTAAGACTAGAAGAAAACTGTGCAACGTGATCAAAAAACCACTACTAGCAAATAAACGTATAATTTTTTTAAAACTTCTTGCGGTTCTATGCGAGCCAGCCGCACGGTTGAGGTGTTTCGAGACGCGTCTTGGCGCGGGCCAGCTAGCTAGAGTGTTTCCGGTATTTAGACAGGAAGAAAAATGTGCACCGTGATCAAAAAACCACTACTAGCAAATAAACTTAAACATTTTTTTAATTTTTGCTGTTCTTTGCCAGCCAGCCACACGGTTGAGGTGTCTGGAGACGCGTATCGGCGCCGGCCACCTAGCCAAAGTGTTTTCGGGATTTAAACAGGAAGAAAAATGTGCACGGTGATCAAAAAACCACTACTAGCAAATAAACATATACATTTTTTTTAAAAAATGCGGTTCTATGCGAGCCAGCCGCACGGTTTAGATGTCTCGAGACGCGTCTTGGAGCAGGCCAGCTAGCTAGAGTGTTGACGGTATTTAGACAGGAAGAAAAATGTGCACCGTGATCAAAAAACCACTACTAGCAAATAAACATATATATTTAAAAAAAAAATTGCGGTTCTATGCAAGCCAGCCGCACAGTTGAGGTGTCTCGAGACGCGTCTTGGCGCGGGCCAGCTAGCTAGAGTGTTTCCGGTATTTAGACAGGAAGAAAAATGTGCACCGTGATCAAAAAACCACTACTAGCAAATAAACTTATACATTTTTTTAATTTTTGCGGTTCTTTGCCAGCCAGCCACACGATTGAGGTGTCTGGAGACGCGTATCGGCGCCGGCCAGCTAGCCAAAGTGTTTTCGTGATTTAGACAGGAAGAAAAATGTGCACCGTGATCAAAAAACCACTATTAGCAAATAAACGTATACATTTTTTTAAATTTTTTGCGTTTTTATGCAAGCCAGCCGCACGGTTGAGAAGTTTGGACACGCGTCTCTGCGCGGGCCAGCTAGCTAGAGTGTCTTCGGGATTTAGACAGGAAGAAAAATGTGCACCGTTATCAAAAGACCACTACTAGCAAATAAACGTATACATTTTTTTAAGTTTTTTTGCGGTTCTATGCGAGATAGCCGCACGGTTGAGGTGTCTGGACACGCGTCTCTGCGCGAATCAGCTAGCTAGAGTGTCTTCGGGATTTAGACAGGAAGAAAAATGTGCACCGTTATCAAAAAACCACTACTAGCAAATAAACTTTTACATTTTTTTTTAAATTTTGCGGTTCTATGCGAGCCAGTCGCATGGTTGAGGTGTCTGGAGACGCGTCTTAGCGCAAGCCAGCTAGCTAGAGTGTTTTCGGTATTTAGACAGGATAAAAAATGTGCACCGTGATCAAAAAACCACTACTAGCAAATAAACGTTTACATTTTTTTTATTTTTTGCGGTTCTATGTGAGCCAGCCGCACGGTTGAGGTGTCTGGAAACGCGTCTTAGCACAAGCCAGCTAGCTAGTGTGTTTTCGGTATTTAGACAGGATAAAAAATGTGCACCGTTATCAAAAAACCTCTACGAGCAAATAAACTTATATATTTTTTTTAAAATTTTGCGGTTCTATGCGAGCCAGCCGCACGGTTGAGGTGTTTGAAGTCGCGTCTCTGCGCGGGTCAGCTAGCTAGCGTGTTTCCGGTATTAAGACAGGAAGAAAAATGTGCACCGTGATCAAAAAACCACTACTAGCAAATAAACGTATACTTTTTTTAAAATTTGTTGCGGTTCTATGCGAGCCAGCCGCACGGTTGAGGTGTCTCGAGACGCGTCTTGACGCGAGCCAGCTAGCTAGAGTGTTTCCGGTATTTAGACAGGAAGAAAATTGTGCACCGTGATCAAAAAACCACTACTAGCAAATAAACGTTTACATTTTTTTTATTTTTTGCGGTTCTATGTGAGCCAGCCGCACGGTTGAGAAGTCTTGAAACGCGTCTCGGCGCGGGCCAGCTAGCAAGCGTGCCTTCGGGATTTAGACAGGAAGAAAAATGTGCACCGTTATCAAAAAACCACTACGAGCAAATAAACTTATATATTTTTTTAAAAATTTTGCGGTTCTATGCGAGCCAGCCGCACGGTTGAGGTGTTTGAAGTCGCGTCTCTGCGCGGGTCAGCTAGCTAGCGTGTTTCCGGTATTAAGACAGGAAGAAAAATGTGCACCGTGATCAAAAAACCACTACTAGCAAATAAACGTATACATTTTTTTTATTTTTTTTGTGGTTCTCTGCGAGCCAGCCGCACGGTTGAGGTGTCTCGAGACGCGTCTTGGCGCGGGACAGCTAGCTAGAGTGTATTTGGGATTAAGACAGGAAGAAAAATGTGCACCGTGATCAAAAAACCACTACTAGCAAATAAACGTATACATTTTTTATTTTTTTTTGCGGTTCTATGCGAGCCTGCCGTACAGTTTAGAAGTCTGGAGACGCGTCTGGGCGCGGGCCAGCTAGCTAGAGTGTATTCGGGATTTAGACAGGAAGAAAAATGTGCACGGTGATCAAAAAACCACCACTAGCAAATAAACATATACATTTTAAAAAAAAATTGTGGTTCTATGCGACCCAGCCGCACGGTTGAGGTGTCTGGAGTCGCGCCTCGGCGTGGGCCAGCTAGCTAACGTGTTTCCGGTATTAAGACAGGAAAAAAAATGTGCACCGTGATCAAAAAACCACTACTAGCGAATAAACGTTTTCATTTTTTTAATTTTTTTGCTGTTCTATGCGAGTTAGCCGCAAGGTTGAGGAATCTGGAGACGCGTCTCAGCGCGCACCAGCTAGCTCAATTGTTTTCGGGATTTAGACACGAAGAAAAATGTGCACCGTTATCAAAAGACCACTACTAGCAAATAAACGTATACATTTTTTTAAGTTTTTTTGCGGTTCTATGCGAGATAGCCGCACGGTTGAGGTGTCTGGACACGCGTCTCTGCGCGGGTCAGCTAGCTAGAGTGTCTTCGGGATTTAGACAGGAAGAAAAATGTGCACCGTTATCAAAAAACCACTACTAGCAAATAAACTTTTACATTTTTTTTTAAATTTTGCGGTTCTATGCGAGCCAGTCGCATGGTTGAGGTGTCTGGAGACGCGTCTTAGCGCAAGCCAGCTAGCTAGAGTGTTTTCGGTATTTAGACAGGATAAAAAATGTGCACCGTGATCAAAAAACCACTACTAGCAAATAAACGTTTACATTTTTTTTATTTTTTGCGGTTCTATGTGAGCCAGCCGCACGGTTGAGGTGTCTGGAAACGCGTCTTAGCACAAGCCAGCTAGCTAGTGTGTTTTCGGTATTTAGACAGGATAAAAAATGTGCACCGTTATCAAAAAACCTCTACGAGCAAATAAACTTATATATTTTTTTTAAAATTTTGCGGTTCTATGCGAGCCAGCCGCACGGTTGAGGTGTTTGAAGTCGCGTCTCTGCGCGGGTCAGCTAGCTAGCGTGTTTCCGGTATTAAGACAGGAAGAAAAATGTGCACCGTGATCAAAAAACCACTACTAGCAAATAAACGTATACTTTTTTTAAAATTTGTTGCGGTTCTATGCGAGCCAGCCGCACGGTTGAGGTGTCTCGAGACGCGTCTTGACGCGAGCCAGCTAGCTAGAGTGTTTCCGGTATTTAGACAGGAAGAAAATTGTGCACCGTGATCAAAAAACCACTACTAGCAAATAAACGTTTACATTTTTTTTATTTTTTGCGGTTCTATGTGAGCCAGCCGCACGGTTGAGAAGTCTTGAAACGCGTCTCGGCGCGGGCCAGCTAGCAAGCGTGCCTTCGGGATTTAGACAGGAAGAAAAATGTGCACCGTTATCAAAAAACCACTACGAGCAAATAAACTTATATATTTTTTTAAAAATTTTGCGGTTCTATGCGAGCCAGCCGCACGGTTGAGGTGTTTGAAGTCGCGTCTCTGCGCGGGTCAGCTAGCTAGCGTGTTTCCGGTATTAAGACAGGAAGAAAAATGTGCACCGTGATCAAAAAACCACTACTAGCAAATAAACGTATACATTTTTTTTATTTTTTTTGTGGTTCTCTGCGAGCCAGCCGCACGGTTGAGGTGTCTCGAGACGCGTCTTGGCGCGGGACAGCTAGCTAGAGTGTATTTGGGATTAAGACAGGAAGAAAAATGTGCACCGTGATCAAAAAACCACTACTAGCAAATAAACGTATACATTTTTTAATTTTTTTTGCGGTTCTATGCGAGCCTGCCGTACAGTTTAGAAGTCTGGAGACGCGTCTGGGCGCGGGCCAGCTAGCTAGAGTGTATTCGGGATTTAGACAGGAAGAAAAATGTGCACGGTGATCAAAAAACCACCACTAGCAAATAAACATATACATTTTAAAAAAAAATTGTGGTTCTATGCGACCCAGCCGCACGGTTGAGGTGTCTGGAGTCGCGCCTCGGCGTGGGCCAGCTAGCTAGCGTGTTTCCGGTATTAAGACAGGAAAAAAAATGTGCACCGTGATCAAAAAACCACTACTAGCGAATAAACGTTTTCATTTTTTTAATTTTTTTGCTGTTCTATGCGAGTTAGCCGCAAGGTTGAGGAATCTGGAGACGCGTCTCAGCGCGCACCAGCTAGCTCAATTGTTTTCGGGATTTAGACACGAAGAAAAATGTACACCGTGATCAAAAAACCACTACTAGCAAATAAACGTATACATTTTTTTTATTTTTTGCAGTTCTATGCGAGCCAGCCGCACGGTTGAGGTGTCTGGAGACGCGACTCGGCGCGGGCCAGCTAGCTAGAGTGTTTCCGAGATTAAGACAGGAAGAAAAATGTGTAACGTGATCAAAAAACCACTACTAGCAAATAAACGTATACATTTTTTAAAATTTTTTGCGGTTCTATGCGAGCCAGCCGCATGGTTGAGGTGTCTGGAGACGCGTCTTTGTGCTGGCGTGCTAGCTAGAGTGTTTTTGGGATTAAGACAGGAAGAAAAATGTGCACCGTGATCAAAAAACCACTACTAGGAAATAAAAGTATAATTTTTTTAAAATTTTTTGCGGTTCTATGCGAGCCAGCCGCACGGTTGAGGTGTCTGGAGACGCGTCTCGGCGCGGGCCAGCTAGCTAGATTATTTTCGGGATTTGGACAGGAAGAAAAATGTGCACCGTGATCAAAAAACCCACTACTAGCAAATAAACGTATACATTTTTGGTAAAGTTCTTTCGTGAGTGTGGGTAGTTAAGTGCGGGTGCGCGGAAAATAAAAGTGTCTCAGCTACTTACGATTATAATGTCCGTGCACAACACGATTACACGACAGCGAAACAGAAGGAGAACAGACAGGAGACACACAATAGTCACAACACAATACGGAAATCAGTTCACATAAACCATCCAGATCACTTAACGATAACTTTTATGAAGCGAGTCGCGAGCGCAGGTGATTAGCGGCGAGGTCCTTGACCGACTAACCTACAAACCGAATCAATACGTGCAGGGCCGGACTCAGGGCCTTTGCGCACGCGACTTCTTATACATTGCGCTCCTAATATTTAATGATGCGCATGATCATTGCGCCACCGACACCATCCGACATTATAATGTAAACATTATAGATGACGTGAATGTCCAGAGTTGTGTTAACAATAAAATTACATGATAATAATAATGTGGCTGTGTTTATGTTTGTGTTGTAGTTGTGCTGTGTGTGTTTATAATAAACATAAATAAATATGTGGTAGGTGTGAACCCTACACATTTTTTTAAATTTTTTGCGGTTTTATGCGAGTTAGCCGCGCGGTTGAGGTGTCTGGAGACGCGTCTCAGCGCGCACTAATTAGCTAGTGTGTTTCCGGGACTTAGACAGGAAGAAAAATGTGCACCGTGATCAAAAAACCACTACTATCAAATAAACGTATACCTTTTTTTAAATTTTTTGCGGTTCTATGCGAGCCAGCCGCACGGTTGAGCTGTCTGGAAACGCGTCTCGGCGCGGGCCAGCTAGCTAGAGTGTTTCCGGGATTCAGACAGGAAGAAAAATGTGCACCGTGATCTAAAATCCACTACTAGCAAATAAACGTATATAATTTTTTTGCGGTTCTTTGCGAGTTAGCCGCACGATTGAGGTGTCTGGAGACGCGTCTCGGCGCGGGCCAGCTAGCTAGAGTGTTTTCGGGATTTAGACGGGAAGAAAAATGTGCACCGTGATCAAAAAACCACTACTAGCAAATAAACGTATACATTTTTTTCATTTATTGCGGTTCTATGCGAGTCAGCCGCACGGTTGAGGTGTCTGGAGACGCGTCTCGGTAAGGGCCAGCTACCTAGAGTGTTTCCAAGATTTAGACAGGAAGAAAAATGTGCACCGTGATCAAAAAACCACTACTAGCAAATAAACGTATACATTTTTTTAAATTTTTTGCGGTTCTATGCGATCCAGCCGCACGGTTGAGGAGTCCGGAGACGCGTCTCAGCGCGGACCAGCTAGGTAGAATGTTTCCAGGATTTAGACAGGAAGAAAAATGTGCACCGTGATCAAAAAACCACTACTAGCAAATAAACGTATACATTTTTTTAAATTTTTTGCGGTTCTATGCGATCCAGCCGCACGGTTGAGGAGTCTGGAGACGCGTCTCAGCGCGGACCAGCTAGGTAGAATGTTTCCGGGATTTAGACAGGAAGAAAAATGTGCACCGTGATCAAAAAACCACTACTAGCAAATAAACGTTTACATTTTTTTAATTTTTTTGCGGTTCTATGCGAGTCAGCGGCACGGTTGAGGTGTCTGGAGACGCGTCTCAGCGCGGGCCAGCTAGCTTGTGTGTTTTCGGGATTGAGACAGGAAGAAAAATGTGCACCGTGATCAAAAAACCACTACTAGCAAATAAACGTATACATTTTTTTATTTTTTTTGCGGTTCTATGCGAGCCAGCCGCACGGTTGAGGTGTCTGGAGACGGGTCTCGGCGTGGGCCAGCTAGATAGAGTGTTTTCGGGATTAAGGCAGGAAGAAAAATGTGCACCGTGACCAAAAAACCACTACTAGGAAATAAACGTAATTTTTTTTTTAAATTTTTTGCGGTTGTATGCGAGCCAGCCGCACGTTTGAGTTGTCTGAAGACGCGTCTCGGCGCGGGCCAGCTAGCTAGAGTGTTTCCGGGATTAAGACAGGAAGAAAAATGTGCACCGTGATCAAAAAACCACTACTAGCAAATAAACGTATACATTTTTTATTTTTTTTTGCGGTTCTATGCGAGCCAGCCGCACGGTTGAGGTGTCTGGAGACGCGTCTCGGCGCGAGCCAGCTAGGTAGATTATTTCCGGGATTTAGACAGGAAAAAAAATGTGCACCGTGATCAAAAAACCACTACTAGCAAATAAACGTATATATTTTTAAAATTTTTTGCGGTTCTATGCGAGCCAGCCGCACGGTTGAGGTGTCTGGAGACGCGTCTCGGCGCGGGCCAGCCAGCTAGCGTGTTTTCCGGATTTAGATAGGAAGAAAAATGTGCACCGTGATCAAAAAACCCACTACTAGCAAATAAACGTATACATTTTTTGAATTTTTTTGCGGTTCTATGCGAGTTAGCCGCACGGTTGAGGTGTCTGGAGACGCGTCTCAGCGCAGGCCAGCTAGCTAGAGTGTTTTCGAGATTTAGACATGAAAAAAAATGTGCACCGTGATCAAAAAAACCACTACTAGCAAATAAACGTATACATTTTTTTAATTTATTGCGGTTCTATGCGAGCCAGCCGCACGATTGAGGTGTCAGGAGACGCGTCTCGGCGCGAGCCAGCTAGCTAGATTGTTTCCGGGATTTAGACAGGAAAAAAAATGTGCACCGTGATCAAAAAACCACTACTAGCAAATAAACGTATATATTTTTAAATTTTTTTGCGGTTCTATGCGAGCCAGCCGCACGGTTGATGTGTCTGGAGACGCGTCTCGGCGCGGGCCAGCCAGCTAGAGTGTTTTCCGGATTTAGATAGGAAGAAAAATGTGCACCGTGATCAAAAAACCCACTACTAGCAAATAAACGTTTAAATTTTTTTAAACTTTTTGCGGTTCTATTCGAGCCAGCCGAACGGTTGAGGTGTCTGGAGATGCGTCTCAGAGCGAGCCAGCTAGCTAGAATGTTTCCGGGATTTAGACAGGAAGAAAAATGTGCACCGTGATCAAAAAACCACTACTAGCAAATAAACGTTTACATTTTTTAAACTTTTTGCGGTTCTATTCGAGCCAGCCGCACGGTTGAGGTGTCTGGAGACGCGTCTCAGCGCGGGCCAGCTAGCTAGTGTATTTTCGGGATTGAGACAGGAAGAAAAATGTGCACCGTTATCAAAAAACCACTAGCAAATAAACGTATTTTTTTTTTATTTTTTTTTGCGGTTCTATGCGAGCCAGCCGCACGGTTGAGGTGTCTGGAGACGCGTCTTAGCGCGGACCAGCTAGCTAGAATGTTTCCCGGATTTAGACAGGAAGAAAAATGTGCACCGTGATCAAAAAACCACTACTAGCAAATAAACGTATACATTTTTTTAATTTTTTTGCGGTTCTATGCGAGCCAGCCGCACGGTTGAGGTGTCTGGAGACGCGTCTCAGCAAGGACCAGCTAGCTAGAGTGTTTTCGGGATTAAGACAGGAAGAAAAATGTGCACCGTGATCAAAAAACCACTACTAGCAAATAAACGTATACATTTTTTAAAATTTTTTGCGGTTCTTTGCAAGCCAGCCGCACGGTTGAGGTGTCTGGAGACGCGTCTTCGTGCGGGCCAGCTAGCTAGAGTGTTTTTGGGATTAAGGCAGGAAGAAAAATGTGCACCGTGATCATAAAACTACTACTAGGAAATAAACGTATAATTTTTTTTATTTTTTTTGCGGTTCCATGCGAGCCAGCCGCACAGTTGAGGTGTCTGGAGACGCTTCTCGGCGCGGGCCAGCTAGCTGGAGTGTTTCCGGGATTTAGGCAGGAAGAAAAATGTGCACCGCGATCATAAAACCACTACTAGCAAATAAACGTACGCATTTTTTTTTTATTTTTTGCGGTTCTATGCGAGCCAGCCGCACGGTTGAGGTGTCTGGAGACGCGTCTCGCCGCGGGCCAGGTAGCTAGAGTGTTTTTGGGCTTTAGACAGGAAGAAAAATGTGCACCGTGATCAAAAAACCACTACTAGCAAATAAACGTATACATTTTTTTTAATTTTTTGCGGTTCTATGCGAGCCAGCCGCACGGTTGAGCTGTCTGAAAACGCGTCTCGGCGCGGTCCAGCTAGGTAGAGTGTTTTCGGGATTGAGACAGGAAGAAAAATGTGCACCGTGATCAAAAAACCACTACTAGCAAATAAACGTATATTTTTTTAAATTTTTTGCGGTTCTATGCGAGCCAGGCGCACGGTTGAGGTGTCTGGAGACGCGTCTCGGCGCGGGCCAGCTAGCTAGAGTGTTTTTGGGATTGAGACAGGAAGAAAAATGTGCACCGTGATCAAAAAACCACTACTAGCAAATAAACTTTTACATTTTTTTAATTTTTTTGCGGTTCTAAGCGAGCCAGCCGCTCGGTTGAGGTGTGTGGAGACGCGTCTTGGCGCGGGCCAGCTAGCTAGAGTGTTTTCGGGATTTACACAGGAAGAAAAATGTGCACCGTGATCAAAAAACCACTACTAGCAAATAAACGTATACATTTTTTTAAATGTTTTTTGCGGTTCTATGCGAGCCAGCCGCACGGTTCAGATGTCTGGAGACGCGTCTCGGCGTGGGCCAGCTAGCTAGAGTGTTTTCGGCATTTAGACAGAAAGAAAAATGTGCACCGTGATCAAAAAACCACTACTAGCAAATAAACGCATACATTTTTTTTTAATTTTTTGCGGTTCTATGCGAGCCAGCCGCACGGTTGAGGTATCTGGAGACGCGTCTTGGTGCGGGCCAGCTAGCTAGAGTGTTTTCAAAATTAAGACAGGAAGAAAAATGTGCACCGTGATCAAAAAACCACTACTAGCAAATAAACGTATACATTTTTTTAATTTTTTTGCGGTTCTATGCGAGCCAGCCGCACGGTTGAGGTGTCTGGAGACGCGTCTCGGCGTGGGCCAGCTAGCTAGAGTATTTTCGGGATTGAGACAGGAAGAAAAATGTGCACCGTGATCAAAAAACCACTACTAGCAAATAAACGTATACATTTTTTTAATTTTTTTGCGGTTCTAAGCGAGCCAGCCGCTCGGTTCAGATGTCTGGAGACGCGTCTCGGCGTGGGCCAGCTAGCTAGAGTGTTTTCGGCATTTAGACAGGAAGAAAAATGTGCACCGTGATCAAAAAACCACTACTAGCAAATAAACGCATACATTTTTTTTTAATTTTTTGCGGTTCTATGCGAGCCAGCCGCACGGTTGAGGTATCTGGAGACGCGTCTCGGCGCGGGCCAGCTAGCTAGAGTGTTTTCAAAATTAAGACAGGAAGAAAAATGTGCACCGTGATCAAAAAACCACTACTAGCAAATAAACGTATACATTTTTTTAATTTTTTTGCGGTTCTATGCGAGCCAGCCGCACGGTTGAGGTGTCTGGAGACGCGTCTCGGCGCGGGCCAGCTAGCTAGAGTGTTTCCGGGATTTAGACAGGAAGAAAAATGTGCACCGTGATCAAAAAACCACTACTAGCAAATAAACGTATACATTTAAAATTTTTTGCGGTTCTATGCGAGCCAGCCGCACGGTTCAGATGTCTGGAGACGCGTCTCGGCGTGGGCCAGCTAGCTAGAGTATTTTCGGGATTTAGATAGGAAGAAAAATGTGCACCGTGATCAAAAAACCACTACTAGCAAATAAACGCATACATTTTTTTTTAATTTTTTGCGGTTCTACGCGAGCCAGCCGCTTTTTACTGGTGGTAGGCTTCGGCCGATGGCTTGTAACCACCCACTGGGCAAAGACGTACCGCCAAGCGGCCTAGCCGCGTTCCGGTACGATGCCCAGTGCAGCCAATTCAGAGGAGTTGGGTCGAAATAGTAGTTCCAATGCAGGCAGACCAACCAGGCTTGCGCTGACATGGGCGTATCGGGAGACTAGTCGCGGAGGGTAGCGGGATCCGAGGCACGGTGCGCCGCTGGCCGACCGCAGGTAGTTGGGGGCCCAAGTAGTGTGCTAGCCACACATGAAAGGCTGCCCCGCCAACTGTCGAAAAATCCCGGAATGCACCATCGTGCTGGTTGGCGACCAGATGAGAGGGCCCGATGGACATTCCCGGGGGGGCTCGGGCGTCCCCGCAGTCTCCAGGCTAGTCCCCCAATGATGCCGTCCTGCCAGAGCGTGCCTGAAGGTTAGCAGCATGGAACCTCATTTCACTTCCTTCTCCTCTCCTTCCTTCACTCAATATGAACAGGAAATATAAGAGAAAAGCTGTACAGCGGCAGCACTCCCTCTCGCACAAAGTGCACCTCTCCAACATACGAGGTCTGCACTCAAATCTCGCCGCAGTCCACCACCACCTCGAGACGGAGAAACCAGCGCTCTTATTTCTGTAGGAGACGCAGATCGGATGTCCGTCAGACGTGTCATATCTGTCTTACCCAGGGTTTACCCTGGAGCACCACTTTAGACCACGCGCGGGCGTATGTGTGGACGCCCGGGACGACATCTGCTATCGGCGTCTCCGAAACCTTGAAGACTCCAGGTTCTCAACTCTGTGGGTTATAGTGGACACAGGCCTGGACAAAATTGTCTACGCCTGTGTCTACCGTTCGCACAGCGGTGATTTGGAGACAACTGGGCTCACACAGCACCTGAGTGAGGCGGCGGATGCAGCTCAGCAGCGGTACCCTTCTGCCCAATTGGTGTTACTGGGGGACTTCAATGCCCACCATCAGGAGTGGCTCTTCCCATACCAGTGCACAGACCATGCTGGACGAGAGACGCGAAAGCTAGCGCTAGCGTTAAATCTTACCCAGCTGGTCCAGGGGGCAACGAGGGTGCCGGATGTTGATTCGCACACTGCCAATTGCTTGGACCTTTTGCTGACAACTGATCCAGACCGCTACTCGGTGACGATTTCTTCACCACTGGGTAGTTCGGACCACTGTCTGGTGAAGTCTGTGTCCGTCTACTCCCCGCCCGATCCTAGCCCAAGAGGCACCCGGCGGGTATGGCGATACAGGTCAGCAGATTGGGATGGCTTGCGATCTTTCTTCGCTTGTTACCCTTGGCAGCCTACTTGCTTTTCTTCGACTGATGCTTCGTCGTGCGCGGACGCCGTAACGGATGTGTTGCGGAGGGGAATGGAGTACTACATTCCGTTCTCTGACGTAACAATGTCTGGCGAAGCTCGTCCATGGTTTGGTGCCGAGTGCCATCGCGCTGATGCGCTTAAGCACGCGGCGTACCTAGCATGGGTCGACGCTCGTACGCGCAAAGCAAATGATGTGAGTCAGAAGAAGAGAGCCTTCAACAGGGCTGCCAAGTCCTGCAAGAAGGTGTTGCGGAGGGCTCGATTTGACCACATTAGCCGAATAGCGAACAAACTTTCTTCATACCCAGCAGGTAGTAAGGCTTTTTGGTCCCTGGCTAAGTCCGTCGAATCGAACTTCTGCCGCCCCTCACTACCACCACTGCTGAGACCCGACGGGACGTTGGCCCACTCCGCTGAGGAGAAAGCGAACTTGTTTGCTTCTTTGTTTGCGGAATCTTCACGTCTGGATCCTGGTGGCGCGGAGCCCCCTGCTTCTCCTGCTGGATGCGAGTCGAGTATGTCGAACATCCGCATTCATCAGAAGGACGTCCGTAGGGTACTGCGTAACCTAGACGTGAACAAGGCTAGTGGCCCCGACGGGATACCGGCAGTTGTGCTGAAGACTTGTGCGCCTGAGTTGTCTCCGATCTTGACACGCCTATTTCGCCTCTCGTTTGAGACTGGAAAAGTGCCGAAGGCTTGGAAGCAAGCTAACGTGCAGCCTGTGCCCAAGAAAGGTAGTCGAGCTGACCCGTCGAATTATAGACCTATCTCAGTAACGTCCATACTCTGTAAGAGTATGGAACGCGTACTGAATCATAAGCTCCTGGCATACCTAGAAGCAAATGATGTCCTTAGTGACCGACAATACGGATTCCGCCGAAATCGGTCTACTGGGGATCTTCTTGCGTATGCCATTCACATCTGGAGTGAGGCCATAGAGAAGCACGGGGAGGCACTAGCGGTCTCCCTTGACATCTCGAAGGCCTTCGACAGGGTCTGGCACGATAGCCTTATTAGTAAGCTTCCTTCCTTCGGTCTGCCCGCCGGATTGTGTGATTGGATCGCGGATTTCCTGAGGGATCGGTCTATACGAGTGGTCATTGATGGCTGCTCGTCTGGACTACTGGATATTAATGCCGGGGTTCCTCAGGGGTCGGTGCTTTCGGCAACACTGTTCTTGCTGCATATTAATGATCTGCTTAAACCCGGTACCTTTGGGTATGCAGACGACAGCACTGTTGCTGAGAGATACGTGTCCGACGCACGAGCTGATGGGTCGCAGATCCGGTCTCTCCGGGAGGCTATAATTGAGCGCTTGAACGTGTCCTTACAGGCTGTCTCAGAATGGGGCGAAGCCAATCTGGTCAAGTTCAATGCTGCTAAGACCCAAGCGTGGATTTAGATAGGAAGAAAAATGTGCACCGTGATCAAGAAACCCACTACTAGCAAATAAACGTATACATTTTTTTTATTTTTTTGCGGTTCTATGCGAGTAAGCCGCACGGTTGAGGTGTCTGGAGACGCGTCTCAGCGCAGGCCAGCTAGCTAGCGTGTTTTCGAGATTAAGACATGAAAAAAAATGTGCACCTTGATCAAAAAACCCACTACTAGCAAATAAACGTATACATTTTTTTAATTTATTGCGGTTCTATGCGAGCCAGCCGCACGGTTGAGGTGTCAGGAGACGCATCTCGGCGCGGGCCAGCAAGCTAGATTGTTTTCGGGATTAAGGCAGGAAGAAAAATGTGCAACGTGATCAAAAAACCACTACTAGCAAATAAACGTTTACATTTTTTTAAACTTTTTGCGGTTCTATTCGAGCCAGCCACACGGTTGAGGTGTCTGGAGATGCGTCTCGGCGCGAGCCAGCTAGCTAGATTGTTTCCGGGATTTAGACAGGAGAAAAAATGTGCACCGTGATCAAAAAACCACTTCTAGCAAATAAACGTATACATTTTTTATTTTTATTTGCGGTTCTATGCGAGCCAGCCGCAGGGTTGAGGTGTCTGGAGACGCGTCTTGGCGCGAGCCAGCTAGCTAAAATGTTTCCGGGATTTAGACACGAAGAAAAATGTGCACCGTGATCAAAAAACCACTACTAGCAAATAAACGTTTACATTTTTTTAAACTTTTTGCGGTTCTATTCGAGCCACCCGCACGGTTCAGGTGTCTGGAGATGCGTCTCGGCGAGAGCCAGCTAGCTAGCGCATTTTCGGGATTAAGACAGGAAGAAAAATTTGCACCGTGATCAAAAAACGACTACTAGCAAATAAACGTATAATTTTTTTTTAATTTTTTGCGGTTCTATGCGAGCCAACCGCACGGTTGAGGTGTCTGTAGACGCGTCTCCGCCGTGGCCAGCTAGCTAGAGTGTTTTCGGGATTTCGACAGGAAGAAAAATGTGCACCGTGATAAAAAAACCACTACTAGCAAATAAACGTATATATTTATTTAAATTTTTTGCGGTTCTATGCGAGCCAGCCACACGGTTGAGGTGTCTGGAGACGCGTCGCGGCGCGGGCCAGCCAGCTAGAGTGTTTTCCGGATTTAGATAGGAAGAAAAATGTGCACCGTGATCAAAAAACCCACTACTAGCAAATAAACGTATACGTTTTTTTAATTTTTTTGCGGTTCTATGCGAGTTAGCCGCACGGTTGAGGTGTCTGGAGACGCATCTCAGCGCAGGCCAGCTAGCTAGCGTGTTTTCGAGATTTAGACATGAAAAAAAATGTGCACCGTGATCAAAAAACCCACTACTAGCAAATAAACGTATACATTTTTTTAATTTATTGCGGTTCTATGCGAGCCAGCCGCACGGTTGAGGTGTCAGGAGACGCATCTCGGCGCGGGCCAGCTAGCTAGATTGTTTTCGGGATTAAGACAGGAAGAAAAATGTGCAACGTGATCAAAAAACCACTACTAGCAAATAAACGTTTAAATTTTTTTAAACTTTTTGCGGTTCTATTCGAGCCAGCCGAACGGTTGAGGTGTCTGGAGATGCGTCTCGGCGCGAGCCAGCTAGCTAGAATGTTTCCGGGATTTAGACAGGAAGAAAAATGTGCACCGTGATCAAAAAACCACTACTAGCAAATAAACGTATACGTTTTTTTAATTTTTTTGCGGTTCTATGCGAGTTAGCCGCACGGTTGAGGTGTCTGGAGACGCATCTCAGCGCAGGCCAGCTAGCTAGCGTGTTTTCGAGATTTAGACATGAAAAAAAATGTGCACCGTGATCAAAAAACCCACTACTAGCAAATAAACGTATACATTTTTTTAATTTATTGCGGTTCTATGCGAGCCAGCCGCACGGTTGAGGTGTCAGGAGACGCATCTCGGCGCGGGCCAGCTAGCTAGATTGTTTTCAGGATTAAGACAGGAAGAAAAATGTGCAACGTGATCAAAAAACCACTACTAGCAAATAAACGTTTAAATTTTTTTAAACTTTTTGCGGTTCTATTCGAGCCAGCCGAACGGTTGAGGTGTCTGGAGATGCGTCTCGGCGCGAGCCAGCTAGCTAGAATGTTTCCGGGATTTAGACAGGAAGAAAAATGTGCACCGTGATCAAAAAACCACTACTAGCAAATAAACGTATACATTTTTTATTTATTTTTGCGGTTCTATGCGAGCCAGCCGCACGGTTGAGGTGTCTGGAGACGCGTCTCGGCGCGACCCAGCTAGCTAGATTGTTTCCGGGATTTAGACAGGAAAAAAAATGTGCACCGTGATCAAAAAACCACTACTAGCAAATAAACGTATATATTTTTTAAAATTTTTTGCGGTTCTATGCGAGCCAGCCGCACGGTTGAGGTGTCTGGAGACGCGTCTCGGCGCGGGCCAGCCAGCTAGAGTGTTTTCCGGATTTAGATAGGAAGAAAAATGTGCACCGTGATCAAAAAACCCACTACTAGCAAATAAACGTATACATTTTTTGAATTTTTTTGCGGTTCTATGCGAGTTAGCCGCACGGTTGAGGTGTCTGGAGACGCGTCTCAGCGCAGGCCAGCTAGCTAGCGTGTTTTCGAGATTTAGACATGAAAAAAAAATGTGCACCGTGATCAAAAAAACCACTACTAGCAAATAAACGTATACATTTTTTTAATTTATTGCGGTTCTATGCAAGCCAGCCGCACGATTGTGGTGTCAGGAGACGCATCTCGGCGCGGGCCAGCTAGCTAGAATGTTTTCGGGATTAAGACAGGAAGAAAAATGTGCAACGTGATCAAAAAACCACTACTAGCAAATAAACGTTTAAATTTTTTATTATTTTTTGCGGTTGTATGCGAGCCAGCCGCACGGTTGAGGTGTCTGGAGACGCGTCTCGGCGCGAGCCAGCTAGCCAGAGTGTTTCCGGGATTAAGACAGTAAGAAAAATGTGCACCGTGATCAAAAAACCACTACTAGCAAATAAACGTTTATATTTTTTTAAACTTTTTGCGGTTCTATTCGAGCCAGCCGCACGTTTGAGGTGTCTGGAGACGCGTCTTAGCGCGGACCAGCTAGCTAGAATGTTTCCGGGATTTAGACAGGAAGAAAAATGTGCACCGTGATCAAAAAACCACTACTAGCAAATAAACGTATACATTTTTTTAATTTTTTTGCGGTTCTATGCGAGTCAGCCGCACGTTTGAGGTGTCTGGAGACGCGTCTCAGCGCGGACCAGCTAGCTAGTGTATTTTCGGGATTGAGACAGGAAGAAAAATGTGCACCGTTATCAAAAAACCACTAGCAAATAAACGTATATATTTTTTAATTTTTTTTGCGGTTCTATGTGAGCCAGCCGCACGGTTGAGGTGTCTGGAGACGCGTCTTAGCGGGGACCAGCTAGCTAGAATGTTTCCCGGATTTAGTCAGGAAGAAAAATGTGCACCGTGATCAAAAAACCACTACTAGCAAATAAACGTATATATTTTTTTAAATTTTTTGCGGTTCTATGCAAGCCAGCCGCACGGTTGAGGTGTCTGGAGACGCGTCTCAGCGAGGGCCAGCTAGCTAGAGTGTTTTCGGGATTAAGACAGGAAGAAAAATGTGCACCGTGATCAAAAAACCACTACTAGCAAATAAACGTATACATTTTTTAAAAATTTTTGCGGTTCTTTGCGAGCCAGCCGCACGGTTGAGGTGTCCGGAGACGCGTCTTCGTGCGGGCCAGCTAGCTAAAGTGTTTTTGGGATTAAGGCACGAAGAAAAATGTGCACCGTGATAAAAAAACAACTACTAGGAAATAAACGTATAATTTTTTTTAATTTTTTTGCGGTTCTATGCGAGCCAGCCGCACGGTTGAGGTTTCTGGAGACGTTTCTCGGCGCGGGCCAGCTAGCTGGAGTGTTTCCGGGATTTGACAGGAAGAAAAATGTGCACCGTGATCATAAAACCACTACTAGCAAATAAACGTATGCATTTTTTTTTAATTTTTTGCGGTTCTATGCGAGCCAGCCGCACGGTTGAGGTGTCTGGAGACGCGTCTTGGCGCGGGCCAGCTAGATAGAATGTTTCCGGGATTAAGACAGGAAGAAAAATGTGCACCGTGATCAAAAAACCACTACTAGCAAATAAACGTATACATTTTTTTAATTTTTTTGCGGTTCTATGCGAGTCAGCCGCACGGTTGAGGTGTCTGGAGACGCGTCTCAGCGCGGGCCAGCTAGCTAGTGTGTTTTCGGGATTGAGACAGGAAGAAAAATGTGCACCGTTATCAAAAAACCACTAGCAAATAAACGTATATATTTTTTAATTTTATTTGCGGTTCTATGCGAGCCAGCCGCACGGTTGAGGTGTCTGGAGACGCGTCTTAGCGCGGACCAGCTAGCTAGAATGTTTCCCGGATTTAGACAGGAAGAAAAATGTGCACCGTGATCAAAAAACCACTACTAGCAAATAAACGTATACATTTTTTAAAAATTTTTGCGGTTCTTTGCGAGCCAGCCGCACGGTTGAGGTGTCTGGAGACGCGTCTTCGTGCGGGCCAGCTAGCTAGAGTGTTTTTGGGATTAAGGCAGGAAGAAAAATGTGCACCGTGATCAAAAAACAACTACTAGGAAATAAACGTATAATTTTTTTTAATTTTTTTGCGGTTCTATGCGAGCCAGCCGCACGGTTGAGGTGTCTGGAGACGCTTCTCGGCGCGGACCAGCTAGCTGGAGTGTTTCCGGGATTTAGACAGGAAGAAAAATGTGCACCGTTATCATAAAACCACTACTAGCAAATAAACGAATGCATTTTTTTTTAATTTTTTGCGGTTCTATGCGAGCCAGCCGCACGGTTGAGGTGTCTGGAGACGCAACTCAGCGCGGGCCAGCTAGCTAGTGTGTTTTTGGGATTGAGACAGGAAGAAAAATGTGCACCGTTATCAAAAAACCACTAGCAAATAAACGTATATATTTTTTAATTTTTTTTGCGGTTCTATGCGAGCCAGCCGCACGGTTGAGGTGTCTGGAGACGCGTCTTAGCGCGGACCAGCTAGCTAGAATGTTTCCCGGATTTAGACACTAAGAAAAATGTGCACCGTGATCAAAAAACCACTACTAGCAAATAAACGTATACATTTTTTTAAATTTTTTGCGGTTCTATGCGAGCCAGCCGCACGGTTGAGGTGTCTGGAGACGCGCCTCAGCGAGGGCCAGCTAGCTAGAGTGTTTTCGGGATTAAGACAGGAAGAAAAATGTGCACCGTGATCAAAAAACCACTACTAGCAAATAAACGTATACATTTTTTAAAATTTTTTGCGGTTCTTTGCGAGCCAGCCGCATGGTTGAGGTGTCTGGAGACGCGTCTTCGTGCGGGCCAGCTAGCTAGAGTGTTTTTGGGATTAAGGCAGGAAGAAAAATGTGCACCGTGATCAAAAAACAACTACTAGGAAATAAACGTATAATTTTTTTTAATTTTTTTGCGGTTCTATGCGAGCCAGCCGCACGGTTGAGGTGTCTGGAGACGCGACTCGGCGCGAGCCAGCTAGCTAGAGTGTTTCCGGGATTTAGACAGGAAGAAAAATGTGCACCGTGATCAAAAAACCACTACTAGCAAATAAACGAATACATATTTAGGGTTCGGAAAAAAAAAGGAACTCTTATAGGATCACTCGGGTGTCTGTCTGTCTGTCTGTCTGTCCGTCTGTCACAGCCAGTTTTCTCCGAATCCACTGAACCGATTCTGTTGAAATTTGGTACACATATGGACTAAGACCCAAACATGGACGCGTTACGTAAATTATTAAATTTTTAGTTTGGGGGTCAAAGTAGAAAAAAAAAAAAATTTAACAATGTCGTGTGACATATCAAATGAAAAGAGCTTACTATGAGGGTTTTAATTTTATTTTTTTCATAATTTTAAAATAAATGGTTTTGAAGTTATTCAAGAAATTAGACGAAAAATGACCATTCCCCCCCCCCCTTATCTCCGAATCTACTGAGCCTAAAATTTTGAAAAAAATGGAATTAATAGATCTTTACGTAAGATTACACAAAAACCTATTAGAAGTCTGTAGTGTTAAAATAACATGTTAAAAAAATTAAAATCGTTCGGAACCCTTTGCACGCGAGTCCGACTCGCACTTGGCCAGTTTTTTAAATTTTTTGTGTTTCTATGCGAGCCAGGCGCACGGTTAAGGTGTCTGGAGACGCGACTCGGCGCGGGCCAGCTAGCTAGAGTGTTTTCGGGATTGAGACAGGAAGAAAAATGTGCACCGTGATCAAAAAACCACTACTAGCAAATAAACGTATACATTTTTTTAATTTTTTTGCGGTTCTAAGCGAGCCAGCCGCTCGGTTGAGGTGTGTGGAGACGCGTCTCGGCGCGGGCCAGCTAGCTAGAGTGTTTTCGGGATTTACACAGGAAGAAAAATGTGCACCGTGATCAAAAAACCACTACTAGCAAATAAACGTATACATTTTTTTAAATTTTTTGCGGTTCTATGCGAGCCAGCCGCACGGTTCAGATGTCTGGAGACGCGTCTCGGCGTGGGCCAGCTAGCTAGAGTGTTTTCGGCATTTAGACAGGAAGAAAAATGTGCACCGTGATCAAAAAACCACTACTAGCAAATAAACGCATACATTTTTTTTTAATTTTATGCGGTTCTATGCGAGCCAGCCGCACGGTTGAGGTATCTGGAGACGCGTCTCGGCGCGGGCCAGCTAGCTATAGTGTTTTCAAAATTAAGACAGGAAGAAAAATGTGCACCGTGATCAAAAAACCACTACTAGCAAATAAACGTATACATTTTTTTAATTTTTTTGCGGTTCTATGCGAGCCAGCCGCACGGTTGAGGTGTCTGGAGACGCGTCTCAGCGAGGGCCAGCTAGCTAGAGTGTTTTCGGGATTAAGACAGGAAGAAAAATGTGCACCGTGATCAAAAAACCACTACTAGCAAATAAACGTATACATTTTTTAAAATTTTTTGCGGTTCTTTGCGAGCCAGCCGCACATTTGAGGTGTCTGGAGACGCGTCTTCGTGCGGGCCAGCTAGCTAGAGTGTTTTTGGGATTAAGGCAGGAAGAAAAATGTGCACCGTGATCAAAAAACAACTACTAGGAAATAAACGTATAATTTTTTTTAATTTTTTTGCGGTTCTATGCGAGCCAGCCGCACGGTTGAGGTTTCTGGAGACGTTTCTCGGCGCGGGCCAGCTAGCTGGAGTGTTTCCGGGATTTAGACAGGAAGAAAAATGTGCACCGTGATCATAAAACCACTAGTAGCAAATAAACGTATGCATTCTTTTTTAATTTTTTGCGGTTCTATGCGAGCCAGCCGCACGGTTGATGTGTCTGGAGACGCGTCTCGGCGCGGACCAGCTAGATAGAATGTTTCCGGGATTAAGACAGGAAGAAAAATGTGCACCGTGATCAAAAAACCACTACTAGCAAATAAACGTATACATTTTTTTAAATTTTTTGCGGTTCTATGCGAGTCAGCCGCACGGTTGAGGTGTCTGGAGACGCGTCTCAGCGCGGGCCAGCTAGCTAGTGTGTTTTCGGGATTGAGACAGGAAGAAAAATGTGCACCGTTATCAAAAAACCACTAGCAAATAAACGTATATATTTTTTAATTTTTTTTGCGGTTCCATGCGAGCCAGCCGCACGGTTGAGGTGTCTGGAGACGCGTCTTAGCGCGGACCAGCTAGCTAGAATGTTTCCCGGATTTAGACAGGAAGAAAAATGTGCACCGTGATCAAAAAACCACTACTAGCAAATAAACGTATACATTTTTTAAAAAATTTTGCGGTTCTTTGCGAGCCAGCCGCACGCTTGAGGTGTCTGGAGACGCGTCTTTGTGCGGGCCAGCTAGCTAGAGTGTTTTTGGGATTAAGGCAGGAAGAAAAATGTGCACCGTGATCAAAAAACAACTACTAGGAAATAAACGTATAATTTTTTTTAATTTTTTTGCGGTTCTATGCGAGCCAGCCGCACGGTTGAGGTGTCTGGAGACGCGTCTCGGCGCGGGCCAGCTAGCTAGAGTGTTTCCGGGATTAAGACAGGAAGAAAAATGTGCACCGTGATCAAAAAACCACTACTAGCAAATAAACGTATACATTTTTTTAATTTTTTTGCGGTTCTATGCGAGTCAGCCGCACGGTTGAGGTGTCTGGAGACGCGTCTCAGCGCGGGCCAGCTAGCTAGTGTGTTTTCGGGATTGAGACAGGAAGAAAAATGTGCACCGTTATCAAAAAACCACTAGCAAATAAACGTATATATTTTTTAATTTTTTTTGCGGTTCTATGCGAGCCAGCCGCACGGTTGAGGTGTCTGGAGACGCGTCTTAGCGCGGACCAGCTAGCTAGTATGTTTCCCGGATTTAAACAGGAAGAAAAATGTGCACCGTGATCAAAAAACCACTACTAGCAAATAAACGTAAACATTTTTTTAATTTTTTTGCGGTTCTATGCGAGCCAGCCGCACGGTTGAGGTGTCTGGAGACGCGTCTCAGCGAGGGCCAGCTAGCTAGAGTGTTTTCGGGATTAAGACAGGAAGAAAAATGTGCACCGTGATCAAAAAACCACTACTAGCAAATAAACGTATACATTTTTTAAAATTTTTTGCGGTTCTTTGCGAGCCAGCCGCACGGTTGAGGTGTCTGGAGACGCGTCTTCGTGCGGGCCAGCTAGCTAGAGTGTTTTTGGGATTAAGGCAGGAAGAAAAATGTGCACCGTGATCAAAAAACAACTACTAGGAAATAAACGTATAATTTTTTTTAATTTTTTTGCGGTTCTATGCGAGCCAGCCGCACGGTTGAGGTTTCTGGAGACGTTTCTCGGCGCGGGCCAGCTAGCTGGAGTGTTTCCGGGATTTAGACAGGAAGAAAAATGTGCACCGTGATCATAAAACCACTAGTAGCAAATAAACGTATGCATTTTTTTTTTAATTTTTTGCGGTTCTATGCGAGCCAGCCGCACGGTTGATGTGTCTGGAGACGCGTCTCGGCGCGGACCAGCTAGATAGAATGTTTCCGGGATTAAGACAGGAAGAAAAATGTGCACCGTGATCAAAAAACCACTACTAGCAAATAAACGTATACATTTTTTTAAATTTTTTGCGGTTCTATGCGAGTCAGCCGCACGGTTGAGGTGTCTGGAGACGCGTCTCAGCGCGGGCCAGCTAGCTAGTGTGTTTTCGGGATTGAGACAGGAAGAAAAATGTGCACCGTTATCAAAAAACCACTAGCAAATAAACGTATATATTTTTTAATTTTTTTTGCGGTTCTTTGCGAGCCAGCCGCACGCTTTCGGTGTCTGGAGACGCGTCTTTGTGCGGGCCAGCTAGCTAGAGTGTTTTTGGGATTAAGGCAGGAAGAAAAATGTGCACCGTGATCAAAAAACAACTACTAGGAAATAAACGTATAATTTTTTTTAATTTTTTTGCGGTTCTATGCGAGCCAGCCGCACGGTTGAGGTGTCTGGAGACGCGTCTCGGCGCGGGCCAGCTAGATAGAGTGTTTCCGGGATTAAGACAGGAAGAAAAATGTGCACCGTGATCAAAAAACCACTACTAGCAAATAAACGTATACATTTTTTTAATTTTTTTGCGGTTCTATGCGAGTCAGCCGCACGGTTGAGGTGTCTGGAGACGCGTCTCAGCGCGGGCCAGCTAGGTAGTGTGTTTTCGGGATTGAGACAGGAAGAAAAATGTGCACCGTTATCAAAAAACCACTAGCAAATAAACGTATATATTTTTTAATTTTTTTTGCGGTTCTATGCGAGCCAGCCGCACGGTTGAGGTGTCTGGAGACGCGTCTTAGCGCGGACCAGCTAGCATGTTTCCCGGATTTAGACAGGAAGAAAAATGTGCACCGTGATCAAAAAACCACTACTAGCAAATAAACGTATACATTTTTTTAATTTTTTTGCGGTTCTATGCGAGCCAGCCGCACGGTTGAGGTGTCTGGAGACGCGTCTCAGCGAGGGCCAGCTAGCTAGAGTGTTTTCGGGATTAAGACAGGAAGAAAAATGTGCACCGTGATCAAAAAACCACTACTAGCAAATAAACGTATACATTTTTTAAAATTTTTTGCGGTTCTTTGCGAGCCAGCCGCACGGTTGAGGTGTCTGGAGACGCGTCTTCGTGCGGGCCAGCTAGCTAGAGTGTTTTTGGGATTAAGGCAGGAAGAAAAATGTGCACCGTGATCAAAAAACAACTACTAGGAAATAAACGTATATTTTTTTTTAATTTTTTTGTGGTTCTATGCGAGCCAGCCGCACGGTTGAGGTGTCTGGAGACGCTTCTCGGCGCGGGCCAGCTAGCTGGAGTGTTTCCGGGATTTAGACAGGAAGAAAAATGTGCACCGTGATCATAAAACCACTACTAGCAAATAAACGTATGCATTTTTTTTTAATTTTTTGCGGTTCTATGCGAGCCAGCCGCACGGTTGAGGTGTCTGGAGACGCGTCTCGGCGCGGGCCAGCTAGCTAGAGTGTTTCTGGGATTTAGACAGGAAGAAAAATGTGCACCGTGATCAAAAAACCACTACTAGCAAATAAACGTATACATTTTTTTTAATTTTTTGCGGTTCTATGCGAGCCAGCCGCACGGTTGAGCTGTCTGGAAACGCGTCTCGGCGCGGGCCAGCTAGGTAGAGTGTTTTCGGGATTGAGACAGGAAGAAAAATGTGCACCGTGATCAAAAAACCACTACTAGCAAATAAACGTATATTTTTTTAAATTTTTTGCGGTTCTTTGCGAGCCAGCCGCATGGTTGAGGTGTCATGGGACGCGTCTCGGCGCGGGCCAGCTAGCTAGATTGTTTTCGGGATTTAGACAGGAAGAAAAATGTGCACCGTGATCAAAAAACCACTACTAGCAAATAAACGAATACATTTTTAGGGTTCGGAAAAAAAAGGAACTCTTATAGGATATGGAACTCATATAGGAACAATGAATGACATTGTATGTTTTAGTGAGCACTGGTTGAAGGATTACCAGATGCTAATTAGTTATGAAAATTAAAGTGTGGGCAGTTGTTTTAACCGCAAATCTAAGTCGCGCGGTGGTTCCCTCATCTTAGTTAAAAAATGTTTAAAATTTAAGCAACGTAATGACATTGTTAGCTTGTCAGTGGAACATTGCATCGAACTGTCCTGTGTTGAGCTAGATAAGCATGTTATAGTGTGCGTGTATAGACCCCCTAACCCTCAAAACTTTACGTTATTTGAAACAACAATGGAAGATGTCCTTGCGAAACTTGCAGCAGGTAACAAATCCGTGATTATTTGTGGAGATTTTAATATTAATATTTTAGAAAATAATTCAAATAGCAGCAGATTTTTAAGTCTTTTTAAATCGTTCAATCTGTCTAATGTTTTTACAGAACCAACTAGAATAACTCCAACTTCTGCAACATGTATTGATAATGTATTCTGCGATTGTGATTATTTAGATAAAGCTATAGTTAATTACCTTCAATCTGATCACAGTGGTCAACTGGTAACATTTAAGTATAAAGCAGCCTTGCAAAAAGTTCAAATACAATTTAGGCCAATAACAACTGACAAACTAGCAAAATTTAATGGGACCTTACAAAATAAGTTAAATGCTCTAGGCCACAATATTGAGGATGCGAATAAATTTTATGATGGTTTCTTTTCAGTGGTACTAAAAGAATTCAATGCAACTTTTGAAAAGAAGTCCAAAGATACTTTCCCTAAGTTTATATTTAGTGATTGGGCGACTAAAGGCATTAGGATAAGTAGGGAAAGACTATATGATCTATACGGCCTTAAGTCTTTCATTAACACTGAATCCTTTAATAAGTATGTAAACAAATATTCTAAGGTTTTCAGAAATACTTGTAAAGTAGCTAAAGCCCTGTTCATAAGCAACAAGATCAAATTGGCAGATAATAAAATAAAGACAGTTTGGAAAGTTATCAATAATGAAACTAACAGAAATAAAGTACGAAACACTGACTATTTACTAGAGACTGCGCATGGTGCCATAAGCTCTAATTTAGAAGTAGCTCAAGAATTTGTAAAATTTTTCACTGATATACCATCAAAAACAACTGAAGCTTTAAATTCTTCACCCGAGGTCTCATTTTGATTTATTAAGAGCAAACATTCCAGGTTGTACGGTTGAATTCCAATTCAAACATATCAACCCTATGACAGTTATTAAAGCTTTCCGGCAAATCAAAATTAAATTGACTGAAGACATATGGGGAATGTCTATCAAAGTGTGCACGTCCATATTTGAGACCATAGCACCATACTTGGCACTAATATTTAATTTATGTGTTGACCAAGGGGTCTTTCCGGATATAATGAAATATAGTAGGGTGATACCACTTTTTAAATCTGGAGATAATAAAGATACTAATAATTATAGACCTGTATCTGTTTTGCCGGTTTTCAGCAAAGTGTTTGAAAAAGTAATGCTCAATCAAATGCTCAATCATTTTAACACCAATAAAATCTTACACGAACAACAGTATGGTTTTACCAAAGGTCGTTGTACGACTGACGCTGGAGTCACGTTGTTAAAACACATTTATACAGCGTGGGAAGAGGCGCAAGATGCCATAGGAATCTTTTGTGACCTCTCCAAGGCATTTGATTGTGTAAATCACGAAACCTTGCTCCTAAAACTAGAACATTACGGACTGGGTAAACTTGCACTCAGTTTAGTGAGGTCTTATTTAAATGACAGACAGCAGCAAGTTCAAATAAATGGTGTCAATTCACGGGGTCTGAAAGTTAAAATGGGGGTACCACAAGGCTCAATATTGGGTCCGTTCCTCTTTCTGGTATACATTAATGATCTTCCCCATCTTTTAAAAAATCAAACTCAAATGGTGTTATTTGCAGACGATACGTCCTTAATTTTTAAGATAGATAGGCGTGCCACAAGTCTTGACGATGTAAATAACGCCCTTCAGCAGGTCCAAAATTGGTTTACTGCTAATAATTTAGTTTTAAATGAGAAAAAAACAAAGTGTATCAGATTTGCATTACCGAACGTGAAAAGTATTAATTGTGACATAGTATTGAACCAAGAGAAACTTGAATTCGTCGATGACACAGTTTTCTTGGGGATCACGCTTGACTCAAGGCTTCAATGGGGTCCTCATTTAACATCTCTTGCGGGACGGCTAAGTTCAGCAGCATATGCTGTCAGAAAAATCCGTCAATTTACTGATATAGATACCGCGAGGCTGGTCTATTTTAGTTACTTTCATAGTATCATGTCTTACGGTATCTTATTATGGGGACGTGCTGCAGACATCGAGTCTATATTTATTCTGCAGAAAAGAGCTATCAGAGCCATTTACAATCTCCGCCGGCGCGATTCCCTAAGGGAACTGTTTAAGGATATTAACATCATGACGGTACCTTGTCAATACATATATGAAAACATTATGTATGTTCGGAAAAATCTTCATCTTTTTAGTAAAATTAGTGATAGGCATAATTTTAATACTAGAAATCGGAACAAATTAGATCAACCCCGATTCAGATTAGCTAAAGTTCACACTTCTTTTATGGGGTACTGTGTTAAATTTTATAATAAAATACCACTTAATATTCTCGAACTGAATGAGAGAAAATTTAAAACATGTATAAAACGCACATTATGTAGACAAGCATATTATAAACTGGAAGATTATGTCCTTGATAAAAATGCTTGGCTAAATGCCGGTCCTGCTCCACAGCCACAGCAGCATGGGTCCACTTGTTAGGTTTTCGATAATTGGAAGAAATGCTTACCCTTTTTTTGTTCTCCTATACAATCATTTATTTATCATTTCTTTGCATTATTGTATTAGCAAAGTATACACAATAAAGCAGCCTTCTTTTTTTTTTCTTTTCTTATTTACTTGAAACCATAGTTTTGTATAACGTAGAAGCATATTTTCAATTTTTTGTAAATGTGAGCACTATGGAGCCATTTACATATGTAATTATAGATTTCGTTATTAAATTAGTTTGACATGAACGAGCGTGGCAGTTGAGAGCTTGTCATGCTCACACAAATGTTTTGCTGATGGTGGCGCGTGTTTTGGATCATTTGATTCCCTTCAAAATGGTTGAGTTAGATGGTGCTGATGCACGCGTCATGTTCGTGAACGGGCGCCGTCAGTTGAAACTGGTCATCTCTTACCTGCCACTGGCTTATTTTAATCTGTACCTGCATTTTGAATTGTTTATATGTTTTCTTGTTCTTTGCATTGTCCTCACATATAGAAGCAATCAATGTTAATGTTAACAAGATTTTTGTAACACATCACATGGTTTAAAAGAGTGTCCGTGGAGTTTCTTGCACGTTCTTCTCCATAGAGATCTACGCTTTGGAACGTGCAAATAGCTTCATGTTTTTGACTGACCGACTTTGACAGTTCAAAAGTGCCTGTAAATGGTTTATTTGAAATATACGATTTGATTTGATTTGATTTGATTTGGATCACTCGGGTGTCTGTCTGTCTGTCTGTCTGTCTGTCTGTCCGTCTGTCACAGCCAGTTTTCTCCGGATCCACTGAACCGATTCTGTTGAAATTTGGTACACATATGGACTATGACCCAAACATGGACGCGTTACGTAAATTATTAAATTTTGAGTTTGGGGGTCAAAGTAGAAAAAAAAAAAAAATTTTAACAATGTCGTGTGACATATCAAATGAAAAGAGCTTACTATGAGGGTTTTAATTATATTTTTTTCATAATTTTAAAATAAATGGTTTTGAAGTTATTCAAGAAATTAGACGAAAAATGACCATTCCCCCCCCCCTTATCTCCGAATCTACTGAGCCTAAAATTTTGAAAAAAATGGAATTAATAGATCTTTACCTAAAGATTACACAAAAACCTATTAGAAGTCTGTAGTGTTAAAATAACATGTTAAAAAAATTAAAATCGTTCGGAACCCTTTGCACGCGAGTTTGACTCGCACTTGGCCAGTTTTTTAAATTTTTTGCGGTTCTATGCGAGCCAGGCGCACGGTTAAGGTGTCTGGAGACGCGACTCGGCGCGGGCCAGCTAGCTAGAGTGTTTTCGGGATTGAGACAGGAAGAAAAATGTGCACCGTGATCAAAAAACCACTACTAGCAAATAAACGTATACATTTTTTTAATTTTTTTGCGGTTCTAAGCGAGCCAGCCGCTCGGTTGAGGTGTGTGGAGACGCGTCTCGGCGCGGGCCAGCTAGCTAGAGTGTTTTCGGGATTTACACAGGAAGAAAAATGTGCACCGTGATCAAAAAACCACTACTAGCAAATAAACGTATACATTTTTTTAAATTTTTTGCGGTTCTATGCGAGCCAGCCGCACGGTTCAGATGTCTGGAGACGCGTCTCGGCGTGGGCCAGCTAGCTAGAGTGTTTTCGGCATTTAGACAGGAAGAAAAATGTGCACCGTGATCAAAAAACCACTACTAGCAAATAAACGCATACATTTTTTTTTAATTTTTTGCGGTTCTATGCGAGCCAGCCGCACGGTTGAGGTATCTGGAGACGCGTCTCGGCGCGAACCAGCTAGCTATATTGTTTTCAAAATTAAGACAGGAAGAAAAATGTGCACCGTGATCAAAAAACCACTACTAGCAAATAAACGTATACATTTTTTTAATTTTTTTGCGGTTCTATGCGAGCCAGCCGCACGGTTGAGGTGTCTGGAGGCGCGTCTCGGCGCGGGCCAGCTAGCTAGAGTGTTTCCGGGATTTAGACAGGAAGAAAAATGTGCACCGTGATCAAAAAACCACTACTAGCAAATAAACGTATGCATTTTTTTAAACTTTTTGCGGTTCTATTCGAGCCAGTCGCACGGTTGAGGTGTCTGGAGACGCGTCTTAGCGCGGACCAGCTAGCTAGAATGTTTCCGGGATTTAGACAGGAAGAAAAATGTGCACCGTGATCAAAAAACCACTACTAGCAAATAAACGTATACATTTTTTTAATTTTTTTGCGGTTCTAAGCGAGCCAGCCGCTCGGTTGAGGTGTGTGGAGACGCGTCTCGGCGCGGGCCAGCTAGCTAGAGTGTTTTCGGGATTTACACAGGAAGAAAAATGTGCACCGTGATCAAAAAACCACTACTAGCAAATAAACGTATACATTTTTTTAAATTTTTTGCGGTTCTATGCGAGCCAGCCGCACGGTTCAGATGTCTGGAGACGCGTCTCGGCGTGGGCCAGCTAGCTAGAGTATTTTCGGGATTTAGATAGGAAGAAAAATGTGCACCGTGATCAAAAAACCACTACTAGCAAATAAACGAATACATTTTTAGGGTTCGGAAAAAAAAAGGAACTCTTATAGGATCACTCGGGTGTCTGTCTGTCTGTCTGTCCGTCTGTCACAGCCAGTTTTCTCCGGATCCACTGAACCGATTCTGTTGAAATTTGGTACACATATGGACTATGACCCAAACATGGACGCGTTACGTAAATTATTAAATTTTTAGTTTGGGGGTCAAAGTAGAAAAAAAAAAAAAAATTTAACAATATCGTGTGACATATCAAATGAAAAGAGCTTACTATGAGGGTTTTAATTATATTTTTTTCATAATTTTAAAATAAATGGTTTTGAAGTTATTCAAGAAATTAGACGAAAAATGACCATTCCCCCCCCCCTTATCTCCGAATCTACTGAGCCTAAAATTTTGAAAAAAATGGAATTAATAGATCTTTACCTAAAGATTACACAAAAACCTATTAGAAGTCTGTAGTGTTAAAATAACATGTTAAAAAAATTAAAATCGTTCGGAACCCTTTGCACGCGAGTCCGACTCGCACTTGGCCAGTCTTTTAAATTTTTTGCGGTTCTATGCGAGCCAGGCGCACGGTTAAGGTGTCTGGAGACGCGACTCGGCGCGGGCCAGCTAGCTAGAGTGTTTTCGGGATTGAGACAGGAAGAAAAATGTGCACCGTGATCAAAAAACCACTACTAGCAAATAAACGTATGCATTTTTTTTTAATTTTTTGCGGTTCTATGCGAGCCAGGCGCACGGTTAAGGTGTCTGGAGACGCGACTCGGCGCGGGCCAGCTAGCTAGAGTGTTTTCGGGATTGAGACAGGAAGAAAAATGTGCACCGTGATCAAAAAACCACTACTAGCAAATAAACGTATGCATTTTTTTTTAATTTTTTGCGGTTCTATGCGAGCCAGGCGCACGGTTAAGGTGTCTGGAGACGCGTCTTCGTGCGGGCCAGCTAGCTAGAGTGTTTTAGGGATTAAGGCAGGAAGAAAAATGTGCACCGTGATCAAAAAACAACTACTAGGAAATAAACGTATAATTTTTTTTATTTTTTTTGCGGTTCTATGCGAGCCAGCCGCACGGTTGAGGTGTCTGGAGACGCTTCTCGGCGCGGACCAGCTAGCTGGAGTGTTTCCGGGATTTAGACAGGAAGAAAAATGTGCACCGTGATCATAAAACCACTACTAGCAAATAAACGTATGCATTTTTTTTTAATTTTTTGCGGTTCTATGCGAGCCAGGCGCACGGTTAAGGTGTCTGAAGACGCGACTCGGCGCGGGCCAGCTAGCTAGAGTGTTTTCGGGATTGAGACAGGAAGAAAAATGTGCACCGTGATCAAAAAACCACTACTAGCAAATAAACGTATACATTTTTTTAAATTTTTTGCGGTTCTATGCGAGCCAGCCGCACGGTTCAGATGTCTGGAGACGCGTCTCGGCGTGGGCCAGCTAGCTAGAGTGTTTTCGGCATTTAGACAGGAAGAAAAATGTGCACCGTGATCAAAAAACCACTACTAGCAAATAAACGCATACATTTTTTTTTAATTTTTTGCGGTTCTATGCGAGCCAGCCGCACGGTTGAGGTGTCTGGAGACGCGTCTTCGTGCGGGCCAGCTAGCTAGAGTGTTTTTGGGATTAAGGCAGGAAGAAAAATGTGCACCGTGATCAAAAAACCACTACTAGCAAATAAACGTATAATTTTTTTTAATTTTTTTGCGGTTCTATACGAGCCAGCCGCACGGTTGAGGTGTCTGGAGACGCTTCTCGGCGCGGGCCAGCTAGCTGGAGTGTTTCCGGGATTTAGACAGGAAGAAAAATGTGCACCGTGATCATAAAACCACTACTAGCAAATAAACGAATGCATTTTTTTTTAATTTTTTGCGGTTCTATGCGAGCCAGCCGCACGGTTGAGGTGTCTGGAGACGCGTCTCGGCGCGGGCCAGCTAGCTAGTGTGTTTTCGGGATTGAGACAGGAAGAAAAATGTGCACCGTTATCAAAAAACCACTAGCAAATAAACGTATATATTTTTTAATTTTTTTTGCGGTTCTATGCGAGCCAGCCGCACGGTTGAGGTGTCTGGAGACGCGTCTTAGCGCGGACCAGCTAGCTAGATTGTTTCCCGGATTTAGACAGGAAGAAAAATGTGCACCGTGATCAAAAAACCACTACTAGCAAATAAACGTATACATTTTTTTAAATTTTTTGCGGTTCTATGCGAGCCAGCCGCACGGTTGAGGTGTCTGGAGACGCGTCTCAGCGAGGGCCAGCTAGCTAGAGTGTTTTCGGGATTAAGACAGGAAGAAAAATGTGCACCGTGATCAAAAAACCACAACTAGCAAATAAACGTATACATTTTTAAAAATTTTTTGCGGTTCTTTGCGAGCCAGCCGCACGGTTGAGGTGTCTGGAGACGCGTCTTCGTGCGGGCCAGCTAGCTAGTGTGTTTTTGGGATTAAGGCAGGAAGAAAAATGTGCACCGTCATCAAAAAACAACTACTAGGAAATAAACGTATAATTTTTTTTAATTTTTTTGCGGTTCTATGCGAGCCAGCCGCACGGTTGAGGTGTCTGGAGACGCTACTCGACGCGGGCCAGCTAGCTGGAGTGTTTCCGGGATTTAGACAGGAAGAAAAATGTGCACCGTGATCATAAAACCACTACTAGCAAATAAACGTATGCATTTTTTTTTAATTTTTTGCGGTTCTATGCGAGCCAGCCGCACGGTTGAGGTGTCTGGAGACGCGTCTCGGCGCGGGCCAGCTAGCTAGAATGTTTCCGGGATTTAGACAGGAAGAAAAATGTGCACCGTGATCAAAAAACCACTACTAGCAAATAAACGTATACATTTTTTTTAATTTTTTGCGGTTCTATGCGAGCCAGCCGCACGGTTGAGCTGTCTGGAAACGCGTCTCGGCGCGGGCCAGCTAGGTAGAGTGTTTTCGGGATTGAGACAGGAAGAAAAATGTGCACCGTGATCAAAAAACCACTACTAGCAAATAAACGTATATTTTTTTAAATTTTTTGCGGTTCTTTGCGAGCCAGCCGCATGGTTGAGGTGTCAGGAGACGCGTCTCGGCGCGGGCCAGCTAGCTAGATTGTTTTCGGGATTTAGACAGGAAGAAAAATGTGCACCGTGATCAAAAAACCACTACTAGCAAATAAACGAATATATTTTTAGGGTTCGGAAAAAAAAAGGAACTCTTATAGGATCACTCGGGTGTCTGTCTGTCTGTCTGTCCGTCTGTCACAGCCAGTTTTCTCCGGATCCACTGAACCGATTCTGTTGAAATTTGGTACACATATGGACTATGACCCAAACATGGACGCGTTACGTAAATTACGAAATTTTTAGTTTGGGGGTCAAAGTAGAAAAAAAAAAAAAAAATAACAATATCGTGTGACATATCAAATGAAAAGAGCTTACTATGAGGGTTTTAATTATATTTTTTTCATAATTTTAAAATAAATGGTTTTGAAGTTATTCAAGAAATTAGACGAAAAATGACCATTCCCCCCCCCCTTATCTCCGAATCTACTGAGCCTAAAATTTTGAAAAAAATGGAATTAATAGATCTTTACCTAAAGATTACACAAAAACCTATTAGAAGTCTGTAGTGTTAAAATAACATGTTAAAAAAATTAAAATCGTTCGGAACCCTTTGCACGCGAGTCCGACTCGCACTTGGCCAGTTATTTAAATTTTTTGCGGTTCTATGCGAGCCGGGCGCACGGTTAAGGTGTCTGGAGACGCGACTCGGCGCGGGCCAGCTAGCTAGAGTGTTTTCGGGATTGAGACAGGAAGAAAAATGTGCACCGTGATCAAAAAACCACTACTAGCAAATAAACGTATACATTTTTTTAATTTTTTTGCGGTTCTAAGCGAGCCAGCCGCTCGGTTGAGGTGTGTGGAGACGCGTCTCGGCGCGGGCCAGCTAGCTAGAGTGTTTTCGGGATTTACACAGGAAGAAAAATGTGCACCGTGATCAAAAAACCACTACTAGCAAATAAACGTATACATTTTTTAAAATTTTTTGCGGTTCTATGCAAGCCAGCCGCACTGTTCAGATGTCTGGAGACGCATCTCGGCGTGGGCCAGCTAGCTAGATTGTTTTCGGGATTTAGACAGGAAGAAAAATGTGCACCGTGATCAAAAAACCACTACTAGCAAATAAACGAATATATTTTTAGGGTTCGGAAAAAAAAAGGAACTCTTATAGGATCACTCGGGTGTCTGTCTGTCTGTCTGTCCGTCTGTCACAGCCAGTTTTCTCCGGATCCACTGAACCGATTCTGTTGAAATTTGGTACACATATGGACTATGACCCAAACATGGACGCGTTACGTAAATTACGAAATTTTTAGTTTGGGGGTCAAAGTAGAAAAAAAAAAAAAAATAACAATATCGTGTGACATATCAAATGAAAAGAGCTTACTATGAGGGTTTTAATTATATTTTTTTCATAATTTTAAAATAAATGGTTTTGAAGTTATTCAAGAAATTAGACGAAAAATGACCATTCCCCCCCCCCTTATCTCCGAATCTACTGAGCCTAAAATTTTGAAAAAAATGGAATTAATAGATCTTTACCTAAAGATTACACAAAAACCTATTAGAAGTCTGTAGTGTTAAAATAACATGTTAAAAAAATTAAAATCGTTCGGAACCCTTTGCACGCGAGTCCGACTCGCACTTGGCCAGTTATTTAAATTTTTTGCGGTTCTATGCGAGCCGGGCGCACGGTTAAGGTGTCTGGAGACGCGACTCGGCGCGGGCCAGCTAGCTAGAGTGTTTTCGGGATTGAGACAGGAAGAAAAATGTGCACCGTGATCAAAAAACCACTACTAGCAAATAAACGTATACATTTTTTTAATTTTTTTGCGGTTCTAAGCGAGCCAGCCGCTCGGTTGAGGTGTGTGGAGACGCGTCTCGGCGCGGGCCAGCTAGCTAGAGTGTTTTCGGGATTTACACAGGAAGAAAAATGTGCACCGTGATCAAAAAATCACTACTAGCAAATAAACGTATACATTTTTTAAAATTTTTTGCGGTTCTATGCAAGCCAGCCGCACTGTTCAGATGTCTGGAGACGCATCTCGGCGTGGGCCAGCTAGCTAGAGTGTTTTCGGCATTTAGACAGGAAGAAAAATGTGCACCGTGATCAAAAAACCACTACTAGCAAATAAACGTATACATTTTTTTAAATTTTTTGCGGTTCTATGCGAGCCAGCCGCACGGTTCAGATGTCTGGAGACGCGTCTCGGCGTGGGCCAGCTAGCTAGAGTATTTTCGGGATTTAGATAGGAAGAAAAATGTGCACCGTGATCAAAAAACCACTACTAGCAAATAAACGTATACATTTTTTTAAATTTTTTGCGGTTCTATGCGAGCCAGCCGCACGGTTCAGATGTCTGGAGACGCGTCTCGGCGTGGGCCAGCTAGCTAGAGTATTTTCGGGATTTAGATAGGAAGAAAAATGTGCACCGTGATCAAAAAACCACTACTAGCAAATAAACGAATACATTTTTAGGGTTCGGAAAAAAAAGGAACTCTTATAGGATCACTCGGGTGTCTGTCTGTCTGTCTGTCTGTCTGTCCGTCTGTCACAGCCAGTTTTCTCCGGATCCACTGAACCGATTCTGTTGAAATTTGGTACACATATGGACTATGACCCAAACATGGACGCGTTACGTAAATTATTAAATTTTTAGTTTGGGGGTCAAAGTAGAAAAAAAAAAAAAAAAATTTAACAATATCGTGTGACATATCAAATGAAAAGAGCTTACTATGAAGGTTTTAATTATATTTTTTTCATAATTTTAAAATAAATGGTTTTGAAGTTATTCAAGAAATTAGACGAAAAATGACCATTCCCCCCCCCTTATCTCCGAATCTACTGAGCCTAAAATTTTGAAAAAAATGGAATTAATAGATCTTTACCTAAAGATTACACAAAAACCTATTAGAAGTCTGTAGTGTTAAAATAACATGTTAAAAAAATTAAAATCGTTCGGAACCCTTTGCACGCGAGTCCGACTCGCACTTGGCCAGTTTTTTAAATTTTTTGCGGTTCTATGCGAGCCAGGCGCACGGTTAAGGTGTCTGGAGACGCGACTCGGCGCGGGCCAGCTAGCTAGAGTGTTTTCGGGATTGAGACAGGAAGAAAAATGTGCACCGTGATCAAAAAACCACTACTAGCAAATAAACGTATACATTTTTTTAATTTTTTTGCGGTTCTAAGCGAGCCAGCCGCTCGGTTGAGGTGTGTGGAGACGCGTCTCGGCGCGGGCCAGCTAGCTAGAGTGTTTTCGGGATTTACACAGGAAGAAAAATGTGCACCGTGATCAAAAAACCACTACTAGCAAATAAACGTATACATTTTTTTAAATTTTTTGCGGTTCTATGCGAGCCAGCCGCACGGTTCAGATGTCTGGAGACGCGTCTCGGCGTGGGCCAGCTAGCTAGAGTGTTTTCGGCATTTAGACAGGAAGAAAAATGTGCACCGTGATCAAAAAACCACTACTAGCAAATAAACGCATACATTTTTTTTTATTTTTTTGCGGTTCTATGCGAGCCAGCCGCACGGTTGAGGTGTCTGGAGACGCGTCTTCGTGCGGGCCAGCTAGCTAGAGTGTTTTAGGGATTAAGGCAGGAAGAAAAATGTGCACCGTGATCAAAAAACAACTACTAGGAAATAAACGTATAATTTTTTTTATTTTTTTTGCGGTTCTATGCGAGCCAGCCGCACGGTTGAGGTGTCTGGAGACGCTTCTCGGCGCGGACCAGCTAGCTGGAGTGTTTCCGGGATTTAGACAGGAAGAAAAATGTGCACCGTGATCATAAAACCACTACTAGCAAATAAACGTATGCATTTTTTTTTAATTTTTTGCGGTTCTATGCGAGCCAGCCGCACGGTTGAGGTGTCTGGAGACGCGTCTTGGCGCGGGCCAGCTAGCTAGAGTGTTTCCGGGATTAAGACAGGAAGAAAAATGTGCACCGTGATCAAAAAACCACTACTAGCAAATAAACGTATACATTTTTTTAATTTTTTTGCGGTTCTATGCGAGTCAGCCGCACGGTTGAGGTGTCTGGAGACGCGTCTCAGCGCGGGCCAGCTAGCTAGTGTGTTTTCGGGATTGAGACAGGAAGAAAAATGTGCACCGTTATCAAAAAACCACTACTAGCAAATAAACGTATACATTTTTTTAAATTTTTTGCGGTTCTATGCGAGCCAGCCGCACGGTTGAGGTGTCTGGAGACGCGTCTCAGCGAGGGCCAGCTAGCTGGAGTAATTTCGGGATTAAGACAGGAAGAAAAATGTGCACCGTGATCAAAAAACCACTACTAGCAAATAAACGTATACATTTTTTAAAAATTTTTGCGGTTCTTTGCGAGCCAGCCGCACGGTTGAGGTGTCTGGAGACGCGTCTTCGTGCGGGCCAGCTAGCTAGAGTGTTTTTGGGATTAAGGCAGGAAGAAAAATGTGCACCGTGATCAAAAAACAACTACTAGGAAATAAACGTATAATTTTTTTTAATTTTTTTGCGGTTCTATGCGAGCCAACCGCACGGTTGAGGTGTCTGGAGACGCTTCTCGGCGTGGGCCAGCTAGCTGGAGTGTTTCCGGGATTTAGACAGGAAGAAAAATGTGCACCGTGATCATAAAACCACTACTAGCAAATAAACGTATGCATTTTTTTTTAATTTTTTGCGGTTCTATGCGAGCCAGCCGCACGGTTGAGGTGTCTGGAGACGCGTCTCGGCGCGGGCCAGCTAGCTAGAGTGTTTCCGGGATTTAGACAGGAAGAAAAATGTGCACCGTGATCAAAAAACCACTACTAGCAAATAAACGTATACATTTTTTTTAATTTTTTGCGGTTCTATGCGAGCCAGCCGCACGGTTGAGCTGTCTGGAAACGCGTCTCGGCACGGGCCAGCTAGGTAGAGTGTTTTCGGGATTGAGACAGGAAGAAAAATGTGCACCGTGATCAAAAAACCACTACTAGCAAATAAACGTATATTTTTTTAAATTTTTTGCGGTTCTTTGCGAGCCAGCCGCATGGTTGAGGTGTCAGGAGACGCGTCTCGGCGCGGGCCAGCTAGCTAGATTGTTTCCGGGATTTAGACAGGAAGAAAAATGTGCACCGTGATCAAAAAACCACTACTAGCAAATAAACGAATACATTTTTAGGGTTCGGAAAAAAAAAGGAACTCTTATAGGATCACTCGGGTGTCTGTCTGTCTGTCTGTCACAGCCAGTTTTCTCCGGATCCACTGAACCGATTCTGTTGAAATTTGGTACACATATGGACTATGGCCCAAACATGGACGCGTTACGTAAATTATTAAATTTTTAGTTTGGGGGTCAAAGTAGAAAAAAAAATAAAAAAAAATTAACAATATCGTGTGACATATCAAATGAAAAGAGCTTACTATGAGGGTTTTAATTATATTTTTTTCATAATTTTAAAATAAATGGTTTTGAAGTTATTCAAGAAATTAGACGAAAAATGACCATTCCCCCCCCCCTTATCTCCGAATCTACTGAGCCTAAAATTTTGAAAAAAATGGAATTAATAGATCTTTACCTAAAGATTACACAAAAACCTATTAGAAGTCTGTAGTGTTAAAATAACATGTTAAAAAAATTAAAATCGTTCGGAACCCTTTGCACGCGAGTCCGACTCGCACTTGGCCAGTTATTTAAATTTTTTGCGGTTCTATGCGAGCCGGGCGCACGGTTAAGGTGTCTGGAGACGCGACTCGGCGCGGGCCAGCTAGCTAGAGTGTTTTCGGGATTGAGACAGGAAGAAAAATGTGCACCGTGATCAAAAAACCACTACTAGCAAATAAACGTATACATTTTTTTAATTTTTTTGCGGTTCTAAGCGAGCCAGCCGCTTGGTTGAGGTGTGTGGAGACGCGTCTCGGCGCGGGCCAGCTAGCTAGAGTGTTTTCGGGATTTACACAGGAAGAAAAATGTGCACCGTGATCAAAAAACCACTACTAGCAAATAAACGTATACATTTTTTTAAATTTTTTGCGGTTCTATGCGAGCCAGCCGCACGGTTCAGATGTCTGGAGACGCGTCTCGGCGTGGGCCAGCTAGCTAGAGTGTTTTCGGCATTTAGACAGGAAGAAAAATGTGCACCGTGATCAAAAAACCACTACTAGCAAATAAACGTATACATTTTGTTAAATTTTTTGCGGTTCTATGCGAGCCAGCCGCACGGTTCAGATGTCTGGAAACGCGTCTCGGCGTGGGCCAGCTAGCTAGAGTATTTTCGGGATTTAGATAGGAAGAAAAATGTGCACCGTGATCAAAAAACCACTACTAGCAAATAAACGTATACATTTTTTTAAATTTTTTGCGGTTCTATGCGAGCCAGCCGCACGGTTCAGATGTCTGGAGACGCGTCTCGGCGTGGGCCAGTTAGCTAGAGTATTTTCGGGATTTAGATAGGAAGAAAAATGTGCACCGTGATCAAAAAACCACTACTAGCAAATAAACGAATACATTTTTAGGGTTCGGAAAAAAAAGGAACTCTTATAGGATCACTCGCGTGTCTGTCTGTCTGTCTGTCTGTCTGTCCGTCTGTCACAGCCAGTTATCTCCGGATCCACTGAACCGATTCTGTTGAAATTTGGTACACATATGGACTATGACCCAAACATGGACGCGTTACGTAAATTATTAAATTTTTTGTTTGGGGGTCAAAGTAGAAAAAAAAAAAAAATTTTTAACAATGTCGTGTGACATATCAAATGAAAAGAGCTTACTATGAGGGTTTTAATTATATTTTTTTCATAATTTTAAAATAAATGGTTTTGAAGTTATTCAAGAAATTAGACGAAAAATGACCATTCCCCCCCCCCTTATCTCCGAATCTACTGAGCCTAAAATTTTGAAAAAAATGGAATTAATAGATCTTTACCTAAAGATTACACAAAAACCTATTAGAAGTCTGTAGTGTTAAAATAACATGTTAAAAAAATTAAAATCGTTCGGAACCCTTTGCACGCGAGTCCGACTCGCACTTGGCCAGTTTTTTAAATTTTTTGCGGTTCTATGCGAGCCAGGCGCACGGTTAAGGTGTCTGGAGACGCGACTCGGCGCGGGCCAGCTAGCTAGAGTGTTTTCGGGATTGAGACAGGAAGAAAAATGTGCACCGTGATCAAAAAACCACTACTAGCAAATAAACGTATACATTTTTTTAATTTTTTTGCGGTTCTAAGCGAGCCAGCCGCTCGGTTGAGGTGTGTGGAGACGCGTCTCGGCGCGGGCCAGCTAGCTAGAGTGTTTTCGGGATTTACACAGGAAGAAAAATGTGCACCGTGATCAAAAAACCACTACTAGCAAATAAACGTATACATTTTTTTAAATTTTTTGCGGTTCTATGCGAGCCAGCCGCACGGTTCAGATGTCTGGAGACGCGTCTCGGCGTGGGCCAGCTAGCTAGAGTGTTTTCGGCATTTAGACAGGAAGAAAAATGTGCACCGTGATCAAAAAACCACTACTAGCAAATAAACGCATACATTTTTTTTTAATTTTTTGCGGTTCTATGCGAGCCAGCCGCACGGTTGAGGTATCTGGAGACGCGTCTCGGCGCGGGCCAGCTAGCTATAGTGTTTTCAAAATTAAGACAGGAAGAAAAATGTGCACCGTGATCAAAAAACCACTACTAGCAAATAAACGTATACATTTTTTAAAGTTTTTTGCGGATCTATGCGAGCCAGCCGCACGGTTGAGGTGTCTGGAGACGCGTCTCGGCGCAGGCCAGCTAGCTAGATTGTTTTCGGGATTAAGACAGGAAGAAAACTGTGCAACGTGATCAAAAAACCACTACTAGCAAATAAACGCATACATTTTTTTTAATTTTTTGCGGTTCTATGCGAGCCAGCCGCACGGTTGAGCTGTCTGGAAACGCGTCTCGGCGCGGGCCAGCTAGGTAGAGAGTTTTCGGGATTGAGACAGGAAGAAAAATGTGCACCGTGATCAAAAAACCCACTACCAGCAAATAAACGTATACATTTTTTTAATTTATTGCGGTTCTATTCGAGCCAGCCGAACGGTTGAGGTGTCTGGAGATGCGTCTCGGCGCGAGCCAGCTAGCTAGAATGTTTCCGGGATTTAGACAGGAAGAAAAATGTGCACCGTGATCAAAAAACCACTACTAGCAAATAAACGTTTATATTTTTTAAATGTTTTTGCGGTTCTATGCGAGCCAGCCGCACGGTTGAGGTGTCTGGAGACGCGTCTCGGCGCGAGCCAGCTAGCTAGATTGTTTCCGGGATTTAGACAGGAAAAAAAATGTGCACCGTGATCAAAAAACCACTACTAGCAAATAAACGTTTATATTTTTTATTTTTTTTTGCGGTTCTATGCGAGCCAGCCGCACGGTTGAGGTGTCTGGAGACGCGTCTCGGCGCGAGCCAGCTAGCTAGATTGTTTCCGGGATTTAGACAGGAAAAAAAATGTGCACCGTGATCAAAAAACCACTACTAGCAAATAAACGTTTATATTTTTTAAATGTTTTTGCGGTTCTATGCGAGCCAGCCGCACGGTTGAGGTGTCTGGAGACGCGTCTTAGCGCGGACCAGCTAGGTAGAATGTTTCCGGGATTTAGACAGGAAGAAAAATGTGCACCGTGATCAAAAAACCCACTACTAGCAAATAAACGTATACATTTTTGGTAAAGTTCTTTCGTGAGTGTGGGTAGTTAAGTGCGGGTGCGCGGAAAATAAAAGTGTCTCAGCTACTTACGATTATAATGTCCGTGCACAACACGATTACACGACACCGAAACAGAAGGAGAACAGACAGGAGACACACAATAGTCACAACACAATACGGAAATCAGTTCACATAAACCATCCAGATCACTTAACGATAACTTTTATGAAGCGAGTCGCGAGCGCAGGTGATTAGCGGCGAGGTCCTTGACCGACTGACCTACAAACCGAATCAATACGTGCAGGGCCGGACTCAGGGCCTTTGCGCACGCGACTTCTTATACATTGCGCTCCTAATATTTAATGATGCGCATGATCATTGCGCCACCGACACCATCCGACATTATAATGTAAACATTATAGATGCCGTGAATGTCCAGAGTTGTGTTAACAATAAAATTACATGATAATAATAATGTGGCTGTGTTTATGTTTGTGTTGTAGTTGTGCTGTGTGTGTTTATAATAAACATAAATAAATATGTGGTAGGTGTGAACCCTACACATTTTTTTAAATTTTTTGCGGTTTTATGCGAGTTAGCCGCGCGGTTGAGGTGTCTGGAGACGCGTCTCAGCGCGCACTAATTAGCTAGTGTGTTTCCGGGACTTAGACAGGAAGAAAAATGTGCACCGTGATCAAAAAACCACTACTATCAAATAAACGTATACCTTTTTTTAATTTTTTTGCGGTTCTATGCGAGCCAGCCGCACGGTTGAGCTGTCTGGAAACGCGTCTCGGCGCGGGCCAGCTAGCTAGAGTGTTTCCGGGATTCAGACAGGAAGAAAAATGTGCACCGTGATCTAAAAACCACTACTAGCAAATAAACGTATATAATTTTTTTGCGGTTCTTTGCGAGTTAGCCGCACGGTTGAGGTGTCTGGAGACGCGTCTCGGCGCGAGCTAGCTAGCTAGAGTGTTTTCGGGATTTAGACGGGAAGAAAAATGTGCACCGTGATCAAAAAACCACTACTAGCAAATAAACGTAAACATTTTTTTCATTTATTGCGGTTCTATGCGAGTCAGCCACACGGTTGAGGTGTCTGGAGACGCGTCTCGGTGAGGGCCAGCTACCTAGAGTGTTTCCAAGATTTAGACAGGAAGAAAAATGTGCACCGTGATCAAAAAACCACTACTAGCAAATAAACGTATACATTTTTTTAAATTTTTTGCGGTTCTATGCGATCCAGCCGCACGGTTGAGGAGTCTGGAGACGCGTCTCAGCGAGAACCAGCTAGCTAGAGTGTTTTCGGGATTCAGACAGAAAGAAAAATGTGCACCGTGATCAAAAAACCACTACTAGCAAATAAACGTATACATTTTTTTTTTTTTTGCGGTTCTATGCTAGCCAGCCGCACGGTTGAGGTGTCTAGAGACGCGTCTTGGCGCGAGCCAGCTAGCTAGAATGTTTCCGGGATTTAGACAGGAAGAAAAATGTGCACCGTGATCAAAAAACCACCACTAGCAAATAAACGTTTACATTTTTTTAAACTTTTTGCGGTTCTAGTTGAGCCAGCCGCACGGTTCAGGTGTCTGGAGACGCGTCTTAGCGCGGACCAGCTAGGTAGAATGTTTCCGGGACTTAGACAGGAAGAAAAATGTGCACCGTGATCAAAAAACCACTACTAGCAAATAAACGTTTACATTTTTTTAATTTTTTTGCGGTTCTATGCGAGTCAGCCGCACGGTTGAGGAGTCTGGAGACGCGTCTCGGCGCGAGCCAGCTAGCTAGATTGTTTCCGGGATTTAGACAGGAAAAAAAATGTGCACCGTGATCAAAAAACCACTACTAGCAAATAAACGTTTATATTTTTTAAATGTTTTTGCGGTTCTATGCGAGCCAGCCGCACGGTTGAGGTGTCTGGAGACGCTTCTCGGCGCGGGCAAGCCAGCTAGAGTGTTTTCCGGATTTAGATAGGAAGAAAAATGTGCACCGTGATCAAAAAAACCACTACTAGCAAATAAACGTATACATTTTTTTAATTTATTGCGGTTCTATGCGAGCCAGCCGCACGATTGAGGTGTCAGGAGACGCATCTCGGCGCGGGCCAGCTAGCTAGATTGTTTTCGGGATTAAGACAGGAAGAAAAATGTGCAACGTGTTCAAAAAACCACTACTAGCAAATAAACGTTTACATTTTTTTAAACTTTTTGCGGTTCTATTCGAGCCAGCCGAACGGTTGAGGTGTCTGGAGATGCGTCTCGGCGCGAACCAGCTAGCTAGATTGTTTCCGGGATTTAGACAGGAAGAAAAATGTGCACCGTGATCAAAAAACCACTACTAGCAAATAAACGTATACATTTTTTATTTTTTTTTGCGGTTCTATGCGAGCCAGCCGCACGGTTGAGGTGTCTGGAGACGCGTCTCGGCGCGAGACAGCTAGCCAGCGTGTTTCCGGGATTTAGACAGTAAGAAAAATGTGCACCGTGATCAAAAAACCACTACTAGCAAATAAACGTTTACATTTTTTTAAACTTTTTGCGGTTCTATTCGAGCCAGCCGCACGGTTGAGGTGTCTGGAGACGCGTTTTAGCGCGGACCAGCTAGCTAGAATGTTTCGGGGATTTAGACAGGAAGAAAAATGTGCACTGTGATCAAAAAACCACTACTAGCAAATAAACGTATACATTTTTTTAATTTTTTTGCGGTTCTTTGCGAGTCAGCCGCACGGTTGAGGTGTCTGGAGACGCGTCTCAGCGCGGACCAGCTAGCTAGTGTGTTTTCGGGATTGAGACAGGAAGAAAAATGTGCACCGTTATCAAAAAACCACTAGCAAATAAACGTACATATTTTTTAATTTTTTTTGCGGTTCTATGAGAGCCAGCCGCACGGTTGAGTTGTCTGGAGACGCGTCTTAGCGCGGACCAGCTAGCTAGAATATTTCCTGGATTTAGACAGGAAGAAAAATGTGCACCGTGATCAAAAAACCACTACTCGCAAATAAACGTATATATTTTTTAAAAAATTTTGCGGTTCTTTGCGAGCCAGCCGCACGGTTGAGGTGTCTGGAGACGCGTCTTCGTGCGGGCCAGCTAGCTAGAGTGTTTTTGGGATTAAGGCAGGAAGAAAAATGTGCACCGTGATCAAAAAACAACTACTAGGAAATAAACGTATATTTTTTTTTAATTTTTTTGCGGTTCTATGCGAGCCAGCCGCACGGTTGAGGTGTCTGGAGACGCGTCTCGGCGCAGGCCAGCTAGCTGGAGTGTTTCCGGGATTTAGACAGGAAGAAAAAGTGCACCGTGATCATAAAACCACTACTAGCAAATAAACGTATGCATTTTTTTTTAATTTTTTGCGGTTCTATGCGAGCCAGCCGCACGTTTGAGGTGTCTGGAGACGCGTCTCGGCGCGGGCCAGCTAGCTAGAGTGTTTCCGGGATTTAGACAGGAAGAAAAATGTGCACCGTGATCAAAAAACCACTACTAGCAAATAAACGTATATATTTTTTTTAATTTTTTGCGGTTCTATGCGAGCCATAGATCTTTACCTAAAGATTACACAAAAACCTATAAGAAGTCTGTAGTGTTAAAATAACATGTTAAAAAAATTAAAATCGTTCGGAACCCTTTGCACGCGAGTCCGACTCGCACTTGGCCAGTTTTTTAAATTTTTTGCGGTTCTATGCGAGCCAGGCGCACGGTTGAGGTGTCTGGAGACGCGTCTCGGCGCGGGCCAGCTAGCTAGAGTGTTTTCGGGATTGAGACAGGAAGAAAAATGTGCACCGTGATCAAAAAACCACTACTAGCAAATAAACGTATAATTTTTTTTAATTTTTTTGCGGTTCTAAGCGAGCCAGCCGCTCGGTTGAGGTGTTGGAGACGCTTCTCGGCGCGGGCCAGCTAGCTAGAGTGTTTTCGGGATTTACACAGGAAGAAAAATGTGCACCGTGATCAAAAAACCACTACTAGCAAATAAAAGTATACATTTTTTTAATTTTTTTGCGGTTCTATGCGAGCCAGCCGCACGGTTCAGATGTCTGGAGACGCGTCTCGGCGTGGGCCAGCTAGCTAGAGTATTTTCGGGATTTAGACAGGAAGAAAAATGTGCACCGTGATCAAAAAACCACTACTAGCAAATAAACGCATACATTTTTCTTAATTTTTTGCGGTTCTATGCGAGCCAGCCGCTTGGTTGAGGTGTCTGGAGACGCGTCTCGGCGCGGGCCAGCTAGCTAGAGTGTTTTCAAAATTAAGACAGAAAGAAAAATGTGCACCGTGATCAAAAAACCACTACTAGCAAATAAACGAATACATTTTTAGGGTTCCGAAAAAAAAAGGAACTCTTATAGGATCACTCGGGTGTCTGTCTGTCTGTCTGTCTGTCTGTCTGTCTGTCCGTCTGTCACAGCCAGTTTTCTCCGGATCCACTGAACCGATTCTGTTGAAATTTGGTACACATATGGACTATGACCCAAACATGGACGCGTTACGTAAATTATTAAATTTTTAGTTTGGGGGTCAAAGTAGAAAAAAAAAATAAAAATTTTAACAATATCGTGTGACATATCAAATGAAAAGAGCTTACTATGAGGGTTTTAATTATATTTTTTTCATAATTTTAAAATAAATGGTTTTGAAGTTATTCAAGAAATTAGACGAAAAATGACCATTCCCCCCCCCCTTATCTCCGAATCTACTGAGCCTAAAATTTTGAAAAAAATGGAATTAATAGATCTTTACCTAAAGATTACACAAAAACCTATTAGAAGTCTGTAGTGTTAAAATAACATGTTAAAAAAATTAAAATCGTTCGGAACCCTTTGCACGCGAGTCCGACTCGCACTTGGCCAGTTTTTTAAATTTTTTGCGGTTCTATGCGAGCCAGGCGCACGGTTGAGGTGTCTGGAGACGCGTCTCGGCGCGGACCAGCTAGCTAGATTGTTTTCGGGATTGAGACAGGAAGAAAAATGTGCACCGTGATCAAAAAACCACTACTAGCAAATAAACGTATACATTTTTTTAATTTTTTTGCGGTTCTATGCGAGCCAGCCGCACGGTTGAGGTGTCTGGAGACGCGTCTTAGCGCGGACCAGCTAGGTAGAATGTTTCCGGGATTTAGACAGGAAGAAAAATGTGCACCGTGATCAAAAAACCCACTACTAGCAAATAAACGTATACATTTTTGGTAAAGTTCTTTCGTGAGTGTGGGTAGTTAAGTGCGGGTGCGCGGAAAATAAAAGTGTCTCAGCTACTTACGATTATAATGTCCGTGCACAACACGATTACACGACACCGAAACAGAAGGAGAACAGACAGGAGACACACAATAGTCACAACACAATACGGAAATCAGTTCACATAAACCATCCAGATCACTTAACGATAACTTTTATGAAGCGAGTCGCGAGCGCAGGTGATTAGCGGCGAGGTCCTTGACCGACTGACCTACAAACCGAATCAATACGTGCAGGGCCGGACTCAGGGCCTTTGCGCACGCGACTTCTTATACATTGCGCTCCTAATATTTAATGATGCGCATGATCATTGCGCCACCGACACCATCCGACATTATAATGTAAACATTATAGATGCCGTGAATGTCCAGAGTTGTGTTAACAATAAAATTACATGATAATAATAATGTGGCTGTGTTTATATTTGTGTTGTAGTTGTGCTGTGTGTGTTTATAATAAACATAAATAAATATGTGGTAGGTGTGAACCCTACACATTTTTTTAAATTTTTTGCGGTTTTATGCGAGTTAGCCGCGCGGTTGAGGTGTCTGGAGACGCGTCTCAGCGCGCACTAATTAGCTAGTGTGTTTCCGGGACTTAGACAGGAAGAAAAATGTGCACCGTGATCAAAAAACCACTACTATCAAATAAACGTATACCTTTTTTTAATTTTTTTGCGGTTCTATGCGAGCCAGCCGCACGGTTGAGCTGTCTGGAAACGCGTCTCGGCGCGGGCCAGCTAGCTAGAGTGTTTCCGGGATTCAGACAGGAAGAAAAATGTGCACCGTGATCTAAAAACCACTACTAGCAAATAAACGTATATAATTTTTTTGCGGTTCTTTGCGAGTTAGCCGCACGGTTGAGGTGTCTGGAGACGCGTCTCGGCGCGAGCCAGCTAGCTAGAGTGTTTTCGGGATTTAGACGGGAAGAAAAATGTGCACCGTGATCAAAAAACCACTACTAGCAAATAAACGTATACATTTTTTTCATTTATTGCGGTTCTATGCGAGTCAGCCGCACGGTTGAGGTGTCTGGAGACGCGTCTCGGTGAGGGCCAGCTACCTAGAGTGTTTCCAAGATTTAGACAGGAAGAAAAATGTGCACCGTGATCAAAAAACCACTACTAGCAAATAAACGTATACATTTTTTTAAATTTTTTGCGGTTCTATGCGATCCAGCCGCACGGTTGAGGAGTCTGGAGACGCGTCTCAGCGAGAACCAGCTAGCTAGAGTGTTTTCGGGATTCAGACAGAAAGAAAAATGTGCACCGTGATCAAAAAACCACTACTAGCAAATAAACGTATACATTTTTTTTTTTTTTGCGGTTCTATGCTAGCCAGCCGCACGGTTGAGGTGTCTAGAGACGCGTCTCGGCGCGAGCCAGCTAGCTAGAATGTTTCCGGGATTTAGACAGGAAGAAAAATGTGCACCGTGATCAAAAAACCACCACTAGCAAATAAACGTTTACATTTTTTTAAACTTTTTGCGGTTCTAGTTGAGCCAGCCGCACGGTTCAGGTGTCTGGAGACGCGTCTTAGCGCGGACCAGCTAGGTAGAATGTTTCCGGGACTTAGACAGGAAGAAAAATGTGCACCGTGATCAAAAAACCACTACTAGCAAATAAACGTTTACATTTTTTTTATTTTTTTGCGGTTCTATGCGAGTCAGCCGCACGGTTGAGGTGTCTGGAGACGCGTCTCAGCGCGGGCCAGCTAGCTTGTGTGTTTTCGGGATTGAGACAGGAAGAAAAATGTGCACCGTTATCAAAAAACCACTACTAGCAAATAAACGTATACATTTTTTAATTTTTTTTGCGGTTCTATGCGAGCCAGCCGCACGGTTGAGGTGTCTGGAGACGCGTCTTAGCGCGGACCAGCTAGCTAGAATGTTTTCGGGATTTAGACAGAAAGAAAAATGTGCACCATGATCAAAAAACCACTACTAGCAAATAAACGTATATATTTTTTTAAATTTTTTGCGGTTCCAAGCGAGCCAGCCGCACGGTTGAGGTGTCTGGAGACGCGTCTCAGCAAGGGCCAGCTAGCTAGAGTGTTTTCGGGATTAAGACAGGAAGAAAAATGTGCACCGTGATCAAAAAACCACTAATAGCAAATAAACGTATACATTTTTTTAAATTTTTTGCGGTTCTATGCAAGCCAGCCGCACGTTTGAGGTGTCTGGAAACGCGTCTTTGTGCGGGCCAGCTAGCTAGCGTGTTTTCGGGATTAAGACAGGAAGAAAAATGTGCACCGTGACCAAAAAACCACTACTAGGAAATAAACGTAATTTTTTTTTTTAATTTTTTGCGGTTCTATGCGAGCCAGCCGCACGGTTGAGGTGTCTGGAAACGCGTCTTTGTGCGGGCCAGCTAGCTAGCGTGTTTTCGGGATTAAGACAGGAAAAAAAATGTGCACCGTGACCAAAAAACCACTACTAGGAAATAAACGTAAAATTTTTTTTAAATTTTTTGCGGTTGTATGCGAGCCAGCCGCACGCTTGAGTTGTCAGAAGACGCGTCTCGGCGCGGGCCAGCTAGCTAGTGTTTCCGTGATTAAGACAGGAAGAAAAATGTGCACCGTGATCAAAAAACCACTACTAGCAAATAAACGTAAATATTTTTAAAAAAAAATTGCGGTTCTATGCGAGCCAGCCGCATGGTTGAGGTGTCTGGAGACGCGTCTCGGCGCGGGCCAGCTAGCTAGAGTGTTTTCGGGATTGAGACAGCAAAAAAAATGTGCACCGTGATCAAAAAACCACTACTAGCAAATAAACGTATATATTTTTTAAAAATTTTTGCGGTGCTTTGCGAGCGAGCCGCACGAATGAGGTGTCGGGAGACGCGTCTCGGCGCGGGCCAGCTAGCTAGCGTGTTTTCGGGATTAAGACAGGAAGAAAAATGTGCACCGTGACCAAAAAACCACTACTAGGAAATAAACGTAAATTTTTTTTTAAATTTTTTGCGGTTGTATGCGAGCCAGCCGCACGCTTGAGTTGTCAGAAGACGCGTCTCGGCGCGGGCCAGCTAGCTAGATTGTTTCCGGGATTAAGACAGGAAGAAAAATGTGCACCGTGATCAAAAAACCACTATTAGCAAATAAACGTAAATATTTAAAAAAAAAAAATTGCGGTTCTATGCGAGCCAGCCGCATGGTTGAGGTGTCTGGAGACGCGTCTCGGCGCGGGCCAGCTAGCTAGAGTGTTTTCGGGATTGAGACAGCAAAAAAAATGTGCACCGTGATCAAAAAACCACTACTAGCAAATAAACGTATATATTTTTTAAAATTTTTTGCGGTTCTATGCGAGCCAGCCGCACGGTTGAGGTGTCTGGAAACGCGTCTCGGCGCGGGCCAGCTAGCTAGCGTGTTTTCGGGATTAAGACAGGAAGAAAAATGTGCACCGTGACCAAAAAACCACTACTAGGAAATAAACGTAAATTTTTTTTAAATTTTTTGCGGTTGTATGCGAGCCAGCCGCACGCTTGAGTTGTCAGAAGACGCGTCTCGGCGCGGGCCAGCTAGCTAGAGTGTTTTCGGGATTGAGACAGGAAAAAAAATGTGCACCGTGATCAAAAAACCACTACTAGCAAATAAACGTATACATTTTTTTAAATTTTTTGCGGTTCTATTCGAGCCAGCCGAACGGTTGAGGTGTCTGGAGATGCGTCTCGGCGCGAGCCAGCTAGCTAGAATGTTTCCGGGATTTAGACAGGAAGAAAAATGTGCACCGTGATCAAAAAACCACTACTAGCAAATAAACGTATACATTTTTTATTTTTTTTTGCGGTTCTATGCGAGCCAGCCGCACGGTTGAGGTGTCTGGAGACGCGTCTCGGCGCGAGCCAGCTAGCTAGATTGTTTCCGGGATTTAGACAGGAAAAAAAATGTGCACCGTGATCCAAAAACCACTACTAGCAAATAAACGTATATATTTTTCAATTTTTTTGCGGTTCTATGCGAGCCAGCCGCACGGTTGAGGTGTCTGGAGACGCGTCTCGGCGCGGGCCAGCCAGCTAGAGTGTTTTCCGGATTTAGATAGGAAGAAAAATGTGCACCGTGATCAAAAAACCACTACTAGCAAATAAACGTTTACATTTTTTTAAACTTTTTGCGGTTCTATTCGAGCCAGCCGCACGGTTGAGGTGTCTGGAGACGCGTCTTAGCGCGGACCAGCTAGCTAGAATGTTTCCGGGATTTAGACAGGAAGAAAAATGTGCACCGTGATCAAAAAACCACTACTAGCAAATAAACGTATACATTTTTTTAATTTTTTTGCGGTTCTATGCGAGTCAGCCGCACGGTTGAGGTGTCTGGAGACGCGTCTCGGCGCCGGCCAGCTAGCTAGTGTGTTTTCGGGATTGAGACAGGAAGAAAAATGTGCACCGTTATCAAAAAACCACTAGCAAATAAACGTATATATTTTTTATTTTTTTTTGCGGTTCTATGCGAGCCAGCCGCACGGTTGAGGTGTCTGGAGACGCGTCTTAGCGCGGACCAGCTAGCTAGAATGTTTCCCGGATTTAGACAGGAAGAAAAATGTGCACCGTGATCAAAAAACCACTACTAGCAAATAAACGAATACATTTTTAGGGTTCGGAAAAAAAAAGGAATGCTTATAAGATCACTCGGGTGTCTGTCTGTCTGTCTGTCTGTCTGTCTGTCCGTCTGTCACAGCTAGTTTTCTCCGGATCCACTGAACCGATTTTGTTGAAATTTGGTACACATATGGACTTCTATGACCCAAACATGGACGCGTTACGTAAATTATTAAATTTTTAGTTTAGGGGTCAAAGTAGAAAATAAAAAAATAAAAAAATTTAACAATATCGTGTGACATATCAAATGAAAAGGGCTTACTATGACGGTTTTAATTATATTTTTTTCATAATTTAAGAAATTAGACGAAAAATGACCATTCCCCCCCCCCTTATCTCCGAATCTACTGAGCCTAAAATTTTGAAAAAAATGGAATTAATAGATCTTTACCTAAAATTTACACAAAAACCTATTAGAAGTCTGTAGTGTTAAAATTACATAAAAAAAAAATTAAAATCGTTCGGAACCCTTTGCACGCGAGTCCGACTCGCACTTGGCCAGTTTTTTAAATTTTTTGCGGTTCTATGCGAGCCAGGCGCACGGTTGAGGTGTCTGGAGACGCGTCTCGGCGCGGGCCAGCTAGCTAGATTGTTTTCGGGATTGAGACAGGAAGAAAAATGTGCACCGTGATCAAAAAACCACTACTAGCAAATAAACGTATAATTTTTTTTAATTTTTTTGCGGTTCTAAGCGAGCCAGCCGCTCGGTTGAGGTGTGTGGAGACGCTTCTTTGCGCGGGCCAGCTAGCTAGAGTGTTTTCGGGATTTACACAGGAAGAAAAATGTGCACCGTGATCAAAAAACCACTACTAGCAAATAAACGTATACATTTTTTAAATTTTTTTGCGGTTCTATGCGAGCCAGCCGCACGGTTCAGATGTCTGGAGACGCGTCTCGGCGTGGGCCAGCTAGCTAGAGTATTTTCGGGATTTAGATAGGAAGAAAAATGTGCACCGTGATCAAAAAACCACTACTAGCAAATAAACGCATACATTTTTTTTTAATTTTTTGCGGTTCTATGCGAGCCAGCCGCTTTTTACTGGTGGTAGGCTTCGGCCGATGGCTTGTAACCACCCACTGGGCAAAGACGTACCGCCAAGCGGCCTAGCCGCGTTCCGGTACGATGCCCAGTGCAGCCAATTCAGAGGAGTTGGGTCGAAATAGTAGTTCCAATGCAGGCAGACCAACCAGGCTTGCGCTGACATGGGCGTATCGGGAGACTAGTCGCGGAGGGTAGCGGGATCCGAGGCACGGTGCGCCGCTGGCCGACCGCAGGTAGTTGGGGGCCCAAGTAGTGTGCTAGCCACACATGAAAGGCTGCCCCGCCAACTGTCGAAAAATCCCGGAATGCACCATCGTGCTGGTTGGCGACCAGATGAGAGGGCCCGATGGACATTCCCGGGGGGGCTCGGGCGTCCCCGCAGTCTCCAGGCTAGTCCCCCAATGATGCCGTCCTGCCAGAGCGTGCCTGAAGGTTAGCAGCATGGAACCTCATTTCACTTCCTTCTCCTCTCCTTCCTTCACTCAATATGAACAGGAAATATAAGAGAAAAGCTGTACAGAAAAATGTGCACCGTGATCAAAAAACCACTACTAGGAAATAAACGTAATTTTTTTTTTAAATTTTTTGCGGTTGTATGCGAGCCAGCCGCACGCTTGAGTTGTCAGAAGACGCGTCTCGGCGCGGGCCAGCTAGCTAGAGTGTTTTCGGGATTGAGACAGGAAAAAAAATGTGCACCGTGATCAAAAAACCACTACTAGCAAATAAACGTATACATTTTTTAAAATTTTTTGCGGTTCTATTCGAGCCAGCCGAACGGTTGAGGTGTCTGGAGATGCGTCTCGGCGCGAGCCAGCTAGCTAGAATGTTTCCGGGATTTAGACAGGAAGAAAAATGTGCACCGTGATCAAAAAACCACTACTAGCAAATAAACGTATACATTTTTTATTTTTTTTGCGGTTCTATGCGAGCCAGCCGCACGGTTGAGGTGTCTGGAGACGCGTCTCGGCGCGAGCCAGCTAGCTAGATTGTTTCCGGGATTTAGACAGGAAAAAAAATGTGCACCGTGATCAAAAAACCACTACTAGCAAATAAACGTATATATTTTTCAATTTTTTTGCGGTTCTATGCGAGCCAGCCGCACGGTTGAGGTGTCTGGAGACGCGTCTCGGCGCGGGCCAGCCAGCTAGAGTGTTTTCCGGATTTAGATAGGAAGAAAAATGTGCACCGTGATCAAAAAACCACTACTAGCAAATAAACGTTTACATTTTTTTAAACTTTTTGCGGTTCTATTCGAGCCAGCCGCACGGTTGAGGTGTCTGGAGACGCGTCTTAGCGCGGACCAGCTAGCTAGAATGTTTCCGGGATTTAGACAGGAAGAAAAATGTGCACCGTGATCAAAAAACCACTACTAGCAAATAAACGTATACATTTTTTTAATTTTTTTGCGGTTCTATGCGAGTCAGCCGCACGGTTGAGGTGTCTGGAGACGCGTCTCGGCGCCGGCCAGCTAGCTAGTGTGTTTTCGGGATTGAGACAGGAAGAAAAATGTGCACCGTTATCAAAAAACCACTAGCAAATAAACGTATATATTTTTTATTTTTTTTTGCGGTTCTATGCGAGCCAGCCGCACGGTTGAGGTGTCTGGAGACGCGTCTTAGCGCGGACCAGCTAGCTAGAATGTTTCCCGGATTTAGACAGGAAGAAAAATGTGCACCGTGATCAAAAAACCACTACTAGCAAATAAACGAATACATTTTTAGGGTTCGGAAAAAAAAAGGAATGCTTATAAGATCACTCGGGTGTCTGTCTGTCTGTCTGTCTGTCTGTCTGTCCGTCTGTCACAGCCAGTTTTCTCCGGATCCACTGAACCGATTTTGTTGAAATTTGGTACACATATGGACTTCTATGACCCAAACATGGACGCGTTACGTAAATTATTAAATTTTTAGTTTAGGGGTCAAAGTAGAAAATAAAAAAATAAAAAAATTTAACAATATCGTGTGACATATCAAATGAAAAGGGCTTACTATGACGGTTTTAATTAAATTTTTTTCATAATTTAAGAAATTAGACGAAAAATGACCATTCCCCCCCCCCTTATCTCCGAATCTACTGAGCCTAAAATTTTGAAAAAAATGGAATTAATAGATCTTTACCTAAAGATTACACAAAAACCTATTAGAAGTCTGTAGTGTTAAAATAACATGTTAAAAAAATTAAAATCGTTCGGAACCCTTTGCACGCGAGTCCGACTCGCACTTGGCCAGTTATTTAAATTTTTTGCGGTTCTATGCGAGCCGGGCGCACGGTTAAGGTGTCTGGAGACGCGACTCGGCGCGGGCCAGCTAGCTAGAGTGTTTTCGGGATTGAGACAGGAAGAAAAATGTGCACCGTGATCAAAAAACCACTACTAGCAAATAAACGTATACATTTTTTTAATTTTTTTGCGGTTCTAAGCGAGCCAGCCGCTCGGTTGAGGTGTGTGGAGACGCGTCTCGGCGCGGGCCAGCTAGCTAGAGTGTTTTCGGGATTTACACAGGAAGAAAAATGTGCACCGTGATCAAAAAATCACTACTAGCAAATAAACGTATACATTTTTTAAAATTTTTTGCGGTTCTATGCAAGCCAGCCGCACTGTTCAGATGTCTGGAGACGCATCTCGGCGTGGGCCAGCTAGCTAGAGTGTTTTCGGCATTTAGACAGGAAGAAAAATGTGCACCGTGATCAAAAAACCACTACTAGCAAATAAACGTATACATTTTTTTAAATTTTTTGCGGTTCTATGCGAGCCAGCCGCACGGTTCAGATGTCTGGAGACGCGTCTCGGCGTGGGCCAGCTAGCTAGAGTATTTTCGGGATTTAGATAGGAAGAAAAATGTGCACCGTGATCAAAAAACCACTACTAGCAAATAAACGTATACATTTTTTTAAATTTTTTGCGGTTCTATGCGAGCCAGCCGCACGGTTCAGATGTCTGGAGACGCGTCTCGGCGTGGGCCAGCTAGCTAGAGTATTTTCGGGATTTAGATAGGAAGAAAAATGTGCACCGTGATCAAAAAACCACTACTAGCAAATAAACGAATACATTTTTAGGGTTCGGAAAAAAAAGGAACTCTTATAGGATCACTCGGGTGTCTGTCTGTCTGTCTGTCCGTCTGTCACAGCCAGTTTTCTCCGGATCCACTGAACCGATTCTGTTGAAATTTGGTACACATATGGACTATGACCCAAACATGGACGCGTTACGTAAATTATTAAATTTTTAGTTTGGGGGTCAAAGTAGAAAAAAAAAAAAAAAAATTTAACAATATCGTGTGACATATCAAATGAAAAGAGCTTACTATGAAGGTTTTAATTATATTTTTTTCATAATTTTAAAATAAATGGTTTTGAAGTTATTCAAGAAATTAGACGAAAAATGACCATTCCCCCCCCCTTATCTCCGAATCTACTGAGCCTAAAATTTTGAAAAAAATGGAATTAATAGATCTTTACCTAAAGATTACACAAAAACCTATTAGAAGTCTGTAGTGTTAAAATAACATGTTAAAAAAATTAAAATCGTTCGGAACCCTTTGCACGCGAGTCCGACTCGCACTTGGCCAGTTTTTTAAATTTTTTGCGGTTCTATGCGAGCCAGGCGCACGGTTAAGGTGTCTGGAGACGCGACTCGGCGCGGGCCAGCTAGCTAGAGTGTTTTCGGGATTGAGACAGGAAGAAAAATGTGCACCGTGATCAAAAAACCACTACTAGCAAATAAACGTATACATTTTTTTAATTTTTTTGCGGTTCTAAGCGAGCCAGCCGCTCGGTTGAGGTGTGTGGAGACGCGTCTCGGCGCGGGCCAGCTAGCTAGAGTGTTTTCGGGATTTACACAGGAAGAAAAATGTGCACCGTGATCAAAAAACCACTACTAGCAAATAAACGTATACATTTTTTTAAATTTTTTGCGGTTCTATGCGAGCCAGCCGCACGGTTCAGATGTCTGGAGACGCGTCTCGGCGTGGGCCAGCTAGCTAGAGTGTTTTCGGCATTTAGACAGGAAGAAAAATGTGCACCGTGATCAAAAAACCACTACTAGCAAATAAACGCATACATTTTTTTTTATTTTTTTGCGGTTCTATGCGAGCCAGCCGCACGGTTGAGGTGTCTGGAGACGCGTCTTCGTGCGGGCCAGCTAGCTAGAGTGTTTTAGGGATTAAGGCAGGAAGAAAAATGTGCACCGTGATCAAAAAACAACTACTAGGAAATAAACGTATAATTTTTTTTATTTTTTTTGCGGTTCTATGCGAGCCAGCCGCACGGTTGAGGTGTCTGGAGACGCTTCTCGGCGCGGACCAGCTAGCTGGAGTGTTTCCGGGATTTAGACAGGAAGAAAAATGTGCACCGTGATCATAAAACCACTACTAGCAAATAAACGTATGCATTTTTTTTTAATTTTTTGCGGTTCTATGCGAGCCAGCCGCACGGTTGAGGTGTCTGGAGACGCGTCTTGGCGCGGGCCAGCTAGCTAGAGTGTTTCCGGGATTAAGACAGGAAGAAAAATGTGCACCGTGATCAAAAAACCACTACTAGCAAATAAACGTATACATTTTTTTAATTTTTTTGCGGTTCTATGCGAGTCAGCCGCACGGTTGAGGTGTCTGGAGACGCGTCTCAGCGCGGGCCAGCTAGCTAGTGTGTTTTCGGGATTGAGACAGGAAGAAAAATGTGCACCGTTATCAAAAAACCACTACTAGCAAATAAACGTATACATTTTTTTAAATTTTTTGCGGTTCTATGCGAGCCAGCCGCACGGTTGAGGTGTCTGGAGACGCGTCTCAGCGAGGGCCAGCTAGCTGGAGTAATTTCGGGATTAAGACAGGAAGAAAAATGTGCACCGTGATCAAAAAACCACTACTAGCAAATAAACGTATACATTTTTTAAAAATTTTTGCGGTTCTTTGCGAGCCAGCCGCACGGTTGAGGTGTCTGGAGACGCGTCTTCGTGCGGGCCAGCTAGCTAGAGTGTTTTTGGGATTAAGGCAGGAAGAAAAATGTGCACCGTGATCAAAAAACAACTACTAGGAAATAAACGTATAATTTTTTTTAATTTTTTTGCGGTTCTATGCGAGCCAACCGCACGGTTGAGGTGTCTGGAGACGCTTCTCGGCGTGGGCCAGCTAGCTGGAGTGTTTCCGGGATTTAGACAGGAAGAAAAATGTGCACCGTGATCATAAAACCACTACTAGCAAATAAACGTATGCATTTTTTTTTAATTTTTTGCGGTTCTATGCGAGCCAGCCGCACGGTTGAGGTGTCTGGAGACGCGTCTCGGCGCGGGCCAGCTAGCTAGAGTGTTTCCGGGATTTAGACAGGAAGAAAAATGTGCACCGTGATCAAAAAACCACTACTAGCAAATAAACGTATACATTTTTTTTAATTTTTTGCGGTTCTATGCGAGCCAGCCGCACGGTTGAGCTGTCTGGAAACGCGTCTCGGCACGGGCCAGCTAGGTAGAGTGTTTTCGGGATTGAGACAGGAAGAAAAATGTGCACCGTGATCAAAAAACCACTACTAGCAAATAAACGTATATTTTTTTAAATTTTTTGCGGTTCTTTGCGAGCCAGCCGCATGGTTGAGGTGTCAGGAGACGCGTCTCGGCGCGGGCCAGCTAGCTAGATTGTTTTCGGGATTTAGACAGGAAGAAAAATGTGCACCGTGATCAAAAAACCACTACTAGCAAATAAACGAATACATTTTTAGGGTTCGGAAAAAAAAAGGAACTCTTATAGGATCACTCGGGTGTCTGTCTGTCTGTCTGTCACAGCCAGTTTTCTCCGGATCCACTGAACCGATTCTGTTGAAATTTGGTACACATATGGACTATGGCCCAAACATGGACGCGTTACGTAAATTATTAAATTTTTAGTTTGGGGGTCAAAGTAGAAAAAAAAATAAAAAAAAATTAACAATATCGTGTGACATATCAAATGAAAAGAGCTTACTATGAGGGTTTTAATTATATTTTTTTCATAATTTTAAAATAAATGGTTTTGAAGTTATTCAAGAAATTAGACGAAAAATGACCATTCCCCCCCCCCTTATCTCCGAATCTACTGAGCCTAAAATTTTGAAAAAAATGGAATTAATAGATCTTTACCTAAAGATTACACAAAAACCTATTAGAAGTCTGTAGTGTTAAAATAACATGTTAAAAAAATTAAAATCGTTCGGAACCCTTTGCACGCGAGTCCGACTCGCACTTGGCCAGTTATTTAAATTTTTTGCGGTTCTATGCGAGCCGGGCGCACGGTTAAGGTGTCTGGAGACGCGACTCGGCGCGGGCCAGCTAGCTAGAGTGTTTTCGGGATTGAGACAGGAAGAAAAATGTGCACCGTGATCAAAAAACCACTACTAGCAAATAAACGTATACATTTTTTTAATTTTTTTGCGGTTCTAAGCGAGCCAGCCGCTTGGTTGAGGTGTGTGGAGACGCGTCTCGGCGCGGGCCAGCTAGCTAGAGTGTTTTCGGGATTTACACAGGAAGAAAAATGTGCACCGTGATCAAAAAACCACTACTAGCAAATAAACGTATACATTTTTTTAAATTTTTTGCGGTTCTATGCGAGCCAGCCGCACGGTTCAGATGTCTGGAGACGCGTCTCGGCGTGGGCCAGCTAGCTAGAGTGTTTTCGGCATTTAGACAGGAAGAAAAATGTGCACCGTGATCAAAAAACCACTACTAGCAAATAAACGTATACATTTTGTTAAATTTTTTGCGGTTCTATGCGAGCCAGCCGCACGGTTCAGATGTCTGGAAACGCGTCTCGGCGTGGGCCAGCTAGCTAGAGTATTTTCGGGATTTAGATAGGAAGAAAAATGTGCACCGTGATCAAAAAACCACTACTAGCAAATAAACGTATACATTTTTTTAAATTTTTTGCGGTTCTATGCGAGCCAGCCGCACGGTTCAGATGTCTGGAGACGCGTCTCGGCGTGGGCCAGTTAGCTAGAGTATTTTCGGGATTTAGATAGGAAGAAAAATGTGCACCGTGATCAAAAAACCACTACTAGCAAATAAACGAATACATTTTTAGGGTTCGGAAAAAAAAGGAACTCTTATAGGATCACTCGCGTGTCTGTCTGTCTGTCTGTCTGTCTGTCCGTCTGTCACAGCCAGTTATCTCCGGATCCACTGAACCGATTCTGTTGAAATTTGGTACACATATGGACTATGACCCAAACATGGACGCGTTACGTAAATTATTAAATTTTTTGTTTGGGGGTCAAAGTAGAAAAAAAAAAAAAATTTTTAACAATGTCGTGTGACATATCAAATGAAAAGAGCTTACTATGAGGGTTTTAATTATATTTTTTTCATAATTTTAAAATAAATGGTTTTGAAGTTATTCAAGAAATTAGACGAAAAATGACCATTCCCCCCCCCCTTATCTCCGAATCTACTGAGCCTAAAATTTTGAAAAAAATGGAATTAATAGATCTTTACCTAAAGATTACACAAAAACCTATTAGAAGTCTGTAGTGTTAAAATAACATGTTAAAAAAATTAAAATCGTTCGGAACCCTTTGCACGCGAGTCCGACTCGCACTTGGCCAGTTTTTTAAATTTTTTGCGGTTCTATGCGAGCCAGGCGCACGGTTAAGGTGTCTGGAGACGCGACTCGGCGCGGGCCAGCTAGCTAGAGTGTTTTCGGGATTGAGACAGGAAGAAAAATGTGCACCGTGATCAAAAAACCACTACTAGCAAATAAACGTATACATTTTTTTAATTTTTTTGCGGTTCTAAGCGAGCCAGCCGCTCGGTTGAGGTGTGTGGAGACGCGTCTCGGCGCGGGCCAGCTAGCTAGAGTGTTTTCGGGATTTACACAGGAAGAAAAATGTGCACCGTGATCAAAAAACCACTACTAGCAAATAAACGTATACATTTTTTTAAATTTTTTGCGGTTCTATGCGAGCCAGCCGCACGGTTCAGATGTCTGGAGACGCGTCTCGGCGTGGGCCAGCTAGCTAGAGTGTTTTCGGCATTTAGACAGGAAGAAAAATGTGCACCGTGATCAAAAAACCACTACTAGCAAATAAACGCATACATTTTTTTTTAATTTTTTGCGGTTCTATGCGAGCCAGCCGCACGGTTGAGGTATCTGGAGACGCGTCTCGGCGCGGGCCAGCTAGCTATAGTGTTTTCAAAATTAAGACAGGAAGAAAAATGTGCACCGTGATCAAAAAACCACTACTAGCAAATAAACGTATACATTTTTTAAAGTTTTTTGCGGATCTATGCGAGCCAGCCGCACGGTTGAGGTGTCTGGAGACGCGTCTCGGCGCAGGCCAGCTAGCTAGATTGTTTTCGGGATTAAGACAGGAAGAAAACTGTGCAACGTGATCAAAAAACCACTACTAGCAAATAAACGCATACATTTTTTTTAATTTTTTGCGGTTCTATGCGAGCCAGCCGCACGGTTGAGCTGTCTGGAAACGCGTCTCGGCGCGGGCCAGCTAGGTAGAGAGTTTTCGGGATTGAGACAGGAAGAAAAATGTGCACCGTGATCAAAAAACCCACTACCAGCAAATAAACGTATACATTTTTTTAATTTATTGCGGTTCTATTCGAGCCAGCCGAACGGTTGAGGTGTCTGGAGATGCGTCTCGGCGCGAGCCAGCTAGCTAGAATGTTTCCGGGATTTAGACAGGAAGAAAAATGTGCACCGTGATCAAAAAACCACTACTAGCAAATAAACGTTTATATTTTTTAAATGTTTTTGCGGTTCTATGCGAGCCAGCCGCACGGTTGAGGTGTCTGGAGACGCGTCTCGGCGCGAGCCAGCTAGCTAGATTGTTTCCGGGATTTAGACAGGAAAAAAAATGTGCACCGTGATCAAAAAACCACTACTAGCAAATAAACGTTTATATTTTTTATTTTTTTTTGCGGTTCTATGCGAGCCAGCCGCACGGTTGAGGTGTCTGGAGACGCGTCTCGGCGCGAGCCAGCTAGCTAGATTGTTTCCGGGATTTAGACAGGAAAAAAAATGTGCACCGTGATCAAAAAACCACTACTAGCAAATAAACGTTTATATTTTTTAAATGTTTTTGCGGTTCTATGCGAGCCAGCCGCACGGTTGAGGTGTCTGGAGACGCGTCTTAGCGCGGACCAGCTAGGTAGAATGTTTCCGGGATTTAGACAGGAAGAAAAATGTGCACCGTGATCAAAAAACCCACTACTAGCAAATAAACGTATACATTTTTGGTAAAGTTCTTTCGTGAGTGTGGGTAGTTAAGTGCGGGTGCGCGGAAAATAAAAGTGTCTCAGCTACTTACGATTATAATGTCCGTGCACAACACGATTACACGACACCGAAACAGAAGGAGAACAGACAGGAGACACACAATAGTCACAACACAATACGGAAATCAGTTCACATAAACCATCCAGATCACTTAACGATAACTTTTATGAAGCGAGTCGCGAGCGCAGGTGATTAGCGGCGAGGTCCTTGACCGACTGACCTACAAACCGAATCAATACGTGCAGGGCCGGACTCAGGGCCTTTGCGCACGCGACTTCTTATACATTGCGCTCCTAATATTTAATGATGCGCATGATCATTGCGCCACCGACACCATCCGACATTATAATGTAAACATTATAGATGCCGTGAATGTCCAGAGTTGTGTTAACAATAAAATTACATGATAATAATAATGTGGCTGTGTTTATGTTTGTGTTGTAGTTGTGCTGTGTGTGTTTATAATAAACATAAATAAATATGTGGTAGGTGTGAACCCTACACATTTTTTTAAATTTTTTGCGGTTTTATGCGAGTTAGCCGCGCGGTTGAGGTGTCTGGAGACGCGTCTCAGCGCGCACTAATTAGCTAGTGTGTTTCCGGGACTTAGACAGGAAGAAAAATGTGCACCGTGATCAAAAAACCACTACTATCAAATAAACGTATACCTTTTTTTAATTTTTTTGCGGTTCTATGCGAGCCAGCCGCACGGTTGAGCTGTCTGGAAACGCGTCTCGGCGCGGGCCAGCTAGCTAGAGTGTTTCCGGGATTCAGACAGGAAGAAAAATGTGCACCGTGATCTAAAAACCACTACTAGCAAATAAACGTATATAATTTTTTTGCGGTTCTTTGCGAGTTAGCCGCACGGTTGAGGTGTCTGGAGACGCGTCTCGGCGCGAGCTAGCTAGCTAGAGTGTTTTCGGGATTTAGACGGGAAGAAAAATGTGCACCGTGATCAAAAAACCACTACTAGCAAATAAACGTAAACATTTTTTTCATTTATTGCGGTTCTATGCGAGTCAGCCACACGGTTGAGGTGTCTGGAGACGCGTCTCGGTGAGGGCCAGCTACCTAGAGTGTTTCCAAGATTTAGACAGGAAGAAAAATGTGCACCGTGATCAAAAAACCACTACTAGCAAATAAACGTATACATTTTTTTAAATTTTTTGCGGTTCTATGCGATCCAGCCGCACGGTTGAGGAGTCTGGAGACGCGTCTCAGCGAGAACCAGCTAGCTAGAGTGTTTTCGGGATTCAGACAGAAAGAAAAATGTGCACCGTGATCAAAAAACCACTACTAGCAAATAAACGTATACATTTTTTTTTTTTTTGCGGTTCTATGCTAGCCAGCCGCACGGTTGAGGTGTCTAGAGACGCGTCTTGGCGCGAGCCAGCTAGCTAGAATGTTTCCGGGATTTAGACAGGAAGAAAAATGTGCACCGTGATCAAAAAACCACCACTAGCAAATAAACGTTTACATTTTTTTAAACTTTTTGCGGTTCTAGTTGAGCCAGCCGCACGGTTCAGGTGTCTGGAGACGCGTCTTAGCGCGGACCAGCTAGGTAGAATGTTTCCGGGACTTAGACAGGAAGAAAAATGTGCACCGTGATCAAAAAACCACTACTAGCAAATAAACGTTTACATTTTTTTAATTTTTTTGCGGTTCTATGCGAGTCAGCCGCACGGTTGAGGAGTCTGGAGACGCGTCTCGGCGCGAGCCAGCTAGCTAGATTGTTTCCGGGATTTAGACAGGAAAAAAAATGTGCACCGTGATCAAAAAACCACTACTAGCAAATAAACGTTTATATTTTTTAAATGTTTTTGCGGTTCTATGCGAGCCAGCCGCACGGTTGAGGTGTCTGGAGACGCTTCTCGGCGCGGGCAAGCCAGCTAGAGTGTTTTCCGGATTTAGATAGGAAGAAAAATGTGCACCGTGATCAAAAAAACCACTACTAGCAAATAAACGTATACATTTTTTTAATTTATTGCGGTTCTATGCGAGCCAGCCGCACGATTGAGGTGTCAGGAGACGCATCTCGGCGCGGGCCAGCTAGCTAGATTGTTTTCGGGATTAAGACAGGAAGAAAAATGTGCAACGTGTTCAAAAAACCACTACTAGCAAATAAACGTTTACATTTTTTTAAACTTTTTGCGGTTCTATTCGAGCCAGCCGAACGGTTGAGGTGTCTGGAGATGCGTCTCGGCGCGAACCAGCTAGCTAGATTGTTTCCGGGATTTAGACAGGAAGAAAAATGTGCACCGTGATCAAAAAACCACTACTAGCAAATAAACGTATACATTTTTTATTTTTTTTTGCGGTTCTATGCGAGCCAGCCGCACGGTTGAGGTGTCTGGAGACGCGTCTCGGCGCGAGCCAGCTAGCCAGCGTGTTTCCGGGATTTAGACAGTAAGAAAAATGTGCACCGTGATCAAAAAACCACTACTAGCAAATAAACGTTTACATTTTTTTAAACTTTTTGCGGTTCTATTCGAGCCAGCCGCACGGTTGAGGTGTCTGGAGACGCGTTTTAGCGCGGACCAGCTAGCTAGAATGTTTCCGGGATTTAGACAGGAAGAAAAATGTGCACTGTGATCAAAAAACCACTACTAGCAAATAAACGTATACATTTTTTTAATTTTTTTGCGGTTCTTTGCGAGTCAGCCGCACGGTTGAGGTGTCTGGAGACGCGTCTCAGCGCGGACCAGCTAGCTAGTGTGTTTTCGGGATTGAGACAGGAAGAAAAATGTGCACCGTTATCAAAAAACCACTAGCAAATAAACGTACATATTTTTTAATTTTTTTTGCGGTTCTATGAGAGCCAGCCGCACGGTTGAGTTGTCTGGAGACGCGTCTTAGCGCGGACCAGCTAGCTAGAATATTTCCTGGATTTAGACAGGAAGAAAAATGTGCACCGTGATCAAAAAACCACTACTCGCAAATAAACGTATATATTTTTTAAAAAATTTTGCGGTTCTTTGCGAGCCAGCCGCACGGTTGAGGTGTCTGGAGACGCGTCTTCGTGCGGGCCAGCTAGCTAGAGTGTTTTTGGGATTAAGGCAGGAAGAAAAATGTGCACCGTGATCAAAAAACAACTACTAGGAAATAAACGTATATTTTTTTTTAATTTTTTTGCGGTTCTATGCGAGCCAGCCGCACGGTTGAGGTGTCTGGAGACGCGTCTCGGCGCAGGCCAGCTAGCTGGAGTGTTTCCGGGATTTAGACAGGAAGAAAAAGTGCACCGTGATCATAAAACCACTACTAGCAAATAAACGTATGCATTTTTTTTTAATTTTTTGCGGTTCTATGCGAGCCAGCCGCACGTTTGAGGTGTCTGGAGACGCGTCTCGGCGCGGGCCAGCTAGTTAGAGTGTTTCCGGGATTTAGACAGGAAGAAAAATGTGCACCGTGATCAAAAAACCACTACTAGCAAATAAACGTATATATTTTTTTTAATTTTTTGCGGTTCTATGCGAGCCATAGATCTTTACCTAAAGATTACACAAAAACCTATAAGAAGTCTGTAGTGTTAAAATAACATGTTAAAAAAATTAAAATCGTTCGGAACCCTTTGCACGCGAGTCCGACTCGCACTTGGCCAGTTTTTTAAATTTTTTGCGGTTCTATGCGAGCCAGGCGCACGGTTGAGGTGTCTGGAGACGCGTCTCGGCGCGGGCCAGCTAGCTAGAGTGTTTTCGGGATTGAGACAGGAAGAAAAATGTGCACCGTGATCAAAAAACCACTACTAGCAAATAAACGTATAATTTTTTTTAATTTTTTTGCGGTTCTAAGCGAGCCAGCCGCTCGGTTGAGGTGTTGGAGACGCTTCTCGGCGCGGGCCAGCTAGCTAGAGTGTTTTCGGGATTTACACAGGAAGAAAAATGTGCACCGTGATCAAAAAACCACTACTAGCAAATAAAAGTATACATTTTTTTAATTTTTTTGCGGTTCTATGCGAGCCAGCCGCACGGTTCAGATGTCTGGAGACGCGTCTCGGCGTGGGCCAGCTAGCTAGAGTATTTTCGGGATTTAGACAGGAAGAAAAATGTGCACCGTGATCAAAAAACCACTACTAGCAAATAAACGCATACATTTTTCTTAATTTTTTGCGGTTCTATGCGAGCCAGCCGCTTGGTTGAGGTGTCTGGAGACGCGTCTCGGCGCGGGCCAGCTAGCTAGAGTGTTTTCAAAATTAAGACAGAAAGAAAAATGTGCACCGTGATCAAAAAACCACTACTAGCAAATAAACGAATACATTTTTAGGGTTCCGAAAAAAAAAGGAACTCTTATAGGATCACTCGGGTGTCTGTCTGTCTGTCTGTCTGTCTGTCTGTCTGTCCGTCTGTCACAGCCAGTTTTCTCCGGATCCACTGAACCGATTCTGTTGAAATTTGGTACACATATGGACTATGACCCAAACATGGACGCGTTACGTAAATTATTAAATTTTTAGTTTGGGGGTCAAAGTAGAAAAAAAAAATAAAAATTTTAACAATATCGTGTGACATATCAAATGAAAAGAGCTTACTATGAGGGTTTTAATTATATTTTTTTCATAATTTTAAAATAAATGGTTTTGAAGTTATTCAAGAAATTAGACGAAAAATGACCATTCCCCCCCCCCTTATCTCCGAATCTACTGAGCCTAAAATTTTGAAAAAAATGGAATTAATAGATCTTTACCTAAAGATTACACAAAAACCTATTAGAAGTCTGTAGTGTTAAAATAACATGTTAAAAAAATTAAAATCGTTCGGAACCCTTTGCACGCGAGTCCGACTCGCACTTGGCCAGTTTTTTAAATTTTTTGCGGTTCTATGCGAGCCAGGCGCACGGTTGAGGTGTCTGGAGACGCGTCTCGGCGCGGACCAGCTAGCTAGATTGTTTTCGGGATTGAGACAGGAAGAAAAATGTGCACCGTGATCAAAAAACCACTACTAGCAAATAAACGTATACATTTTTTTAATTTTTTTGCGGTTCTATGCGAGCCAGCCGCACGGTTGAGGTGTCTGGAGACGCGTCTTAGCGCGGACCAGCTAGGTAGAATGTTTCCGGGATTTAGACAGGAAGAAAAATGTGCACCGTGATCAAAAAACCCACTACTAGCAAATAAACGTATACATTTTTGGTAAAGTTCTTTCGTGAGTGTGGGTAGTTAAGTGCGGGTGCGCGGAAAATAAAAGTGTCTCAGCTACTTACGATTATAATGTCCGTGCACAACACGATTACACGACACCGAAACAGAAGGAGAACAGACAGGAGACACACAATAGTCACAACACAATACGGAAATCAGTTCACATAAACCATCCAGATCACTTAACGATAACTTTTATGAAGCGAGTCGCGAGCGCAGGTGATTAGCGGCGAGGTCCTTGACCGACTGACCTACAAACCGAATCAATACGTGCAGGGCCGGACTCAGGGCCTTTGCGCACGCGACTTCTTATACATTGCGCTCCTAATATTTAATGATGCGCATGATCATTGCGCCACCGACACCATCCGACATTATAATGTAAACATTATAGATGCCGTGAATGTCCAGAGTTGTGTTAACAATAAAATTACATGATAATAATAATGTGGCTGTGTTTATATTTGTGTTGTAGTTGTGCTGTGTGTGTTTATAATAAACATAAATAAATATGTGGTAGGTGTGAACCCTACACATTTTTTTAATTTTTTTGCGGTTTTATGCGAGTTAGCCGCGCGGTTGAGGTGTCTGGAGACGCGTCTCAGCGCGCACTAATTAGCTAGTGTGTTTCCGGGACTAAGACAGGAAGAAAAATGTGCACCGTGATCAAAAAACCACTACTATCAAATAAACGTATACCTTTTTTTAATTTTTTTGCGGTTCTATGCGAGCCAGCCGCACGGTTGAGCTGTCTGGAAACGCGTCTCGGCGCGGGCCAGCTAGCTAGAGTGTTTCCGGGATTCAGACAGGAAGAAAAATGTGCACCGTGATCTAAAAACCACTACTAGCAAATAAACGTATATAATTTTTTTGCGGTTCTTTGCGAGTTAGCCGCACGGTTGAGGTGTCTGGAGACGCGTCTCGGCGCGAGCCAGCTAGCTAGAGTGTTTTCGGGATTTAGACGGGAAGAAAAATGTGCACCGTGATCAAAAAACCACTACTAGCAAATAAACGTATACATTTTTTTCATTTATTGCGGTTCTATGCGAGTCAGCCGCACGGTTGAGGTGTCTGGAGACGCGTCTCGGTGAGGGCCAGCTACCTAGAGTGTTTCCAAGATTTAGACAGGAAGAAAAATGTGCACCGTGATCAAAAAACCACTACTAGCAAATAAACGTATACATTTTTTTAAATTTTTTGCGGTTCTATGCGATCCAGCCGCACGGTTGAGGAGTCTGGAGACGCGTCTCAGCGAGAACCAGCTAGCTAGAGTGTTTTCGGGATTCAGACAGAAAGAAAAATGTGCACCGTGATCAAAAAACCACTACTAGCAAATAAACGTATACATTTTTTTTTTTTTTGCGGTTCTATGCTAGCCAGCCGCACGGTTGAGGTGTCTAGAGACGCGTCTCGGCGCGAGCCAGCTAGCTAGAATGTTTCCGGGATTTAGACAGGAAGAAAAATGTGCACCGTGATCAAAAAACCACCACTAGCAAATAAACGTTTACATTTTTTTAAACTTTTTGCGGTTCTAGTTGAGCCAGCCGCACGGTTCAGGTGTCTGGAGACGCGTCTTAGCGCGGACCAGCTAGGTAGAATGTTTCCGGGACTTAGACAGGAAGAAAAATGTGCACCGTGATCAAAAAACCACTACTAGCAAATAAACGTTTACATTTTTTTAATTTTTTTGCGGTTCTATGCGAGTCAGCCGCACGGTTGAGGTGTCTGGAGACGCGTCTCAGCGCGGGCCAGCTAGCTTGTGTGTTTTCGGGATTGAGACAGGAAGAAAAATGTGCACCGTTATCAAAAAACCACTACTAGCAAATAAACGTATACATTTTTTAATTTTTTTTGCGGTTCTATGCGAGCCAGCCGCACGGTTGAGGTGTCTGGAGACGCGTCTTAGCGCGGACCAGCTAGCTAGAATGTTTTCGGGATTTAGACAGAAAGAAAAATGTGCACCGTGATCAAAAAACCACTACTAGCAAATAAACGTATACATTTTTTTAAATTTTTTGCGGTTCCAAGCGAGCCAGCCGCACGGTTGAGGTGTCTGGAGACGCGTCTCAGCAAGGGCCAGCTAGCTAGAGTGTTTTCGGGATTAAGACAGGAAGAAAAATGTGCACCGTGATCAAAAAACCACTAATAGCAAATAAACGTATACATTTTTTTAAATTTTTTGCGGTTCTATGCAAGCCAGCCGCACGTTTGAGGTGTCTGGAAACGCGTCTTTGTGCGGGCCAGCTAGCTAGCGTGTTTTCGGGATTAAGACAGGAAGAAAAATGTGCACCGTGACCAAAAAACCACTACTAGGAAATAAACGTAATTTTTTTTTTTAATTTTTTGCGGTTCTATGCGAGCCAGCCGCACGGTTGAGGTGTCTGGAAACGCGTCTTTGTGCGGGCCAGCTAGCTAGCGTGTTTTCGGGATTAAGACAGGAAAAAAAATGTGCACCGTGACCAAAAAACCACTACTAGGAAATAAACGTAAAATTTTTTTTAAATTTTTTGCGGTTGTATGCGAGCCAGCCGCACGCTTGAGTTGTCAGAAGACGCGTCTCGGCGCGGGCCAGCTAGCTAGTGTTTCCGTGATTAAGACAGGAAGAAAAATGTGCACCGTGATCAAAAAACCACTACTAGCAAATAAACGTAAATATTTTTAAAAAAAAATTGCGGTTCTATGCGAGCCAGCCGCATGGTTGAGGTGTCTGGAGACGCGTCTCGGCGCGGGCCAGCTAGCTAGAGTGTTTTCGGGATTGAGACAGCAAAAAAAATGTGCACCGTGATCAAAAAACCACTACTAGCAAATAAACGTATATATTTTTTAAAAATTTTTGCGGTGCTTTGCGAGCGAGCCGCACGAATGAGGTGTCGGGAGACGCGTCTCGGCGCGGGCCAGCTAGCTAGCGTGTTTTCGGGATTAAGACAGGAAGAAAAATGTGCACCGTGACCAAAAAACCACTACTAGGAAATAAACGTAAATTTTTTTTTAAATTTTTTGCGGTTGTATGCGAGCCAGCCGCACGCTTGAGTTGTCAGAAGACGCGTCTCGGCGCGGGCCAGCTAGCTAGATTGTTTCCGGGATTAAGACAGGAAGAAAAATGTGCACCGTGATCAAAAAACCACTATTAGCAAATAAACGTAAATATTTTAAAAAAAAAAATTGCGGTTCTATGCGAGCCAGCCGCATGGTTGAGGTGTCTGGAGACGCGTCTCGGCGCGGGCCAGCTAGCTAGAGTGTTTTCGGGATTGAGACAGCAAAAAAAATGTGCACCGTGATCAAAAAACCACTACTAGCAAATAAACGTATATATTTTTTTAAATTTTTTGCGGTTCTATGCGAGCCAGCCGCACGGTTGAGGTGTCTGGAAACGCGTCTCGGCGCGGGCCAGCTAGCTAGCGTGTTTTCGGGATTAAGACAGGAAGAAAAATGTGCACCGTGACCAAAAAACCACTACTAGGAAATAAACGTAAATTTTTTTTAAATTTTTTGCGGTTGTATGCGAGCCAGCCGCACGCTTGAGTTGTCAGAAGACGCGTCTCGGCGCGGGCCAGCTAGCTAGAGTGTTTTCGGGATTGAGACAGGAAAAAAAATGTGCACCGTGATCAAAAAACCACTACTAGCAAATAAACGTATACATTTTTTTAAATTTTTTGCGGTTCTATTCGAGCCAGCCGAACGGTTGAGGTGTCTGGAGATGCGTCTCGGCGCGAGCCAGCTAGCTAGAATGTTTCCGGGATTTAGACAGGAAGAAAAATGTGCACCGTGATCAAAAAACCACTACTAGCAAATAAACGTATACATTTTTTATTTTTTTTTGCGGTTCTATGCGAGCCAGCCGCACGGTTGAGGTGTCTGGAGACGCGTCTCGGCGCGAGCCAGCTAGCTAGATTGTTTCCGGGATTTAGACAGGAAAAAAAATGTGCACCGTGATCAAAAAACCACTACTAGCAAATAAACGTATATATTTTTCAATTTTTTTGCGGTTCTATGCGAGCCAGCCGCACGGTTGAGGTGTCTGGAGACGCGTCTCGGCGCGGGCCAGCCAGCTAGAGTGTTTTCCGGATTTAGATAGGAAGAAAAATGTGCACCGTGATCAAAAAACCACTACTAGCAAATAAACGTTTACATTTTTTTAAACTTTTTGCGGTTCTATTCGAGCCAGCCGCACGGTTGAGGTGTCTGGAGACGCGTCTTAGCGCGGACCAGCTAGCTAGAATGTTTCCGGGATTTAGACAGGAAGAAAAATGTGCACCGTGATCAAAAAACCACTACTAGCAAATAAACGTATACATTTTTTTAATTTTTTTGCGGTTCTATGCGAGTCAGCCGCACGGTTGAGGTGTCTGGAGACGCGTCTCGGCGCCGGCCAGCTAGCTAGTGTGTTTTCGGGATTGAGACAGGAAGAAAAATGTGCACCGTTATCAAAAAACCACTAGCAAATAAACGTATATATTTTTTATTTTTTTTTGCGGTTCTATGCGAGCCAGCCGCACGGTTGAGGTGTCTGGAGACGCGTCTTAGCGCGGACCAGCTAGCTAGAATGTTTCCCGGATTTAGACAGGAAGAAAAATGTGCACCGTGATCAAAAAACCACTACTAGCAAATAAACGAATACATTTTTAGGGTTCGGAAAAAAAAAGGAATGCTTATAAGATCACTCGGGTGTCTGTCTGTCTGTCTGTCTGTCTGTCTGTCCGTCTGTCACAGCTAGTTTTCTCCGGATCCACTGAACCGATTTTGTTGAAATTTGGTACACATATGGACTTCTATGACCCAAACATGGACGCGTTACGTAAATTATTAAATTTTTAGTTTAGGGGTCAAAGTAGAAAATAAAAAAATAAAAAAATTTAACAATATCGTGTGACATATCAAATGAAAAGGGCTTACTATGACGGTTTTAATTATATTTTTTTCATAATTTAAGAAATTAGACGAAAAATGACCATTCCCCCCCCCCCTTATCTCCGAATCTACTGAGCCTAAAATTTTGAAAAAAATGGAATTAATAGATCTTTACCTAAAATTTACACAAAAACCTATTAGAAGTCTGTAGTGTTAAAATTACATAAAAAAAAAATTAAAATCGTTCGGAACCCTTTGCACGCGAGTCCGACTCGCACTTGGCCAGTTTTTTAAATTTTTTGCGGTTCTATGCGAGCCAGGCGCACGGTTGAGGTGTCTGGAGACGCGTCTCGGCGCGGGCCAGCTAGCTAGATTGTTTTCGGGATTGAGACAGGAAGAAAAATGTGCACCGTGATCAAAAAACCACTACTAGCAAATAAACGTATAATTTTTTTTAATTTTTTTGCGGTTCTAAGCGAGCCAGCCGCTCGGTTGAGGTGTGTGGAGACGCTTCTTTGCGCGGGCCAGCTAGCTAGAGTGTTTTCGGGATTTACACAGGAAGAAAAATGTGCACCGTGATCAAAAAACCACTACTAGCAAATAAACGTATACATTTTTTAAATTTTTTTGCGGTTCTATGCGAGCCAGCCGCACGGTTCAGATGTCTGGAGACGCGTCTCGGCGTGGGCCAGCTAGCTAGAGTATTTTCGGGATTTAGATAGGAAGAAAAATGTGCACCGTGATCAAAAAACCACTACTAGCAAATAAACGCATACATTTTTTTTTAATTTTTTGCGGTTCTATGCGAGCCAGCCGCTTTTTACTGGTGGTAGGCTTCGGCCGATGGCTTGTAACCACCCACTGGGCAAAGACGTACCGCCAAGCGGCCTAGCCGCGTTCCGGTACGATGCCCAGTGCAGCCAATTCAGAGGAGTTGGGTCGAAATAGTAGTTCCAATGCAGGCAGACCAACCAGGCTTGCGCTGACATGGGCGTATCGGGAGACTAGTCGCGGAGGGTAGCGGGATCCGAGGCACGGTGCGCCGCTGGCCGACCGCAGGTAGTTGGGGGCCCAAGTAGTGTGCTAGCCACACATGAAAGGCTGCCCCGCCAACTGTCGAAAAATCCCGGAATGCACCATCGTGCTGGTTGGCGACCAGATGAGAGGGCCCGATGGACATTCCCGGGGGGGCTCGGGCGTCCCCGCAGTCTCCAGGCTAGTCCCCCAATGATGCCGTCCTGCCAGAGCGTGCCTGAAGGTTAGCAGCATGGAACCTCATTTCACTTCCTTCTCCTCTCCTTCCTTCACTCAATATGAACAGGAAATATAAGAGAAAAGCTGTACAGAAAAATGTGCACCGTGATCAAAAAACCACTACTAGGAAATAAACGTAATTTTTTTTTTAAATTTTTTGCGGTTGTATGCGAGCCAGCCGCACGCTTGAGTTGTCAGAAGACGCGTCTCGGCGCGGGCCAGCTAGCTAGAGTGTTTTCGGGATTGAGACAGGAAAAAAAATGTGCACCGTGATCAAAAAACCACTACTAGCAAATAAACGTATACATTTTTTAAAATTTTTTGCGGTTCTATTCGAGCCAGCCGAACGGTTGAGGTGTCTGGAGATGCGTCTCGGCGCGAGCCAGCTAGCTAGAATGTTTCCGGGATTTAGACAGGAAGAAAAATGTGCACCGTGATCAAAAAACCACTACTAGCAAATAAACGTATACATTTTTTATTTTTTTTTGCGGTTCTATGCGAGCCAGCCGCACGGTTGAGGTGTCTGGAGACGCGTCTCGGCGCGAGCCAGCTAGCTAGATTGTTTCCGGGATTTAGACAGGAAAAAAAATGTGCACCGTGATCAAAAAACCACTACTAGCAAATAAACGTATATATTTTTCAATTTTTTTGCGGTTCTATGCGAGCCAGCCGCACGGTTGAGGTGTCTGGAGACGCGTCTCGGCGCGGGCCAGCCAGCTAGAGTGTTTTCCGGATTTAGATAGGAAGAAAAATGTGCACCGTGATCAAAAAACCACTACTAGCAAATAAACGTTTACATTTTTTTAAACTTTTTGCGGTTCTATTCGAGCCAGCCGCACGGTTGAGGTGTCTGGAGACGCGTCTTAGCGCGGACCAGCTAGCTAGAATGTTTCCGGGATTTAGACAGGAAGAAAAATGTGCACCGTGATCAAAAAACCACTACTAGCAAATAAACGTATACATTTTTTTAATTTTTTTGCGGTTCTATGCGAGTCAGCCGCACGGTTGAGGTGTCTGGAGACGCGTCTCGGCGCCGGCCAGCTAGCTAGTGTGTTTTCGGGATTGAGACAGGAAGAAAAATGTGCACCGTTATCAAAAAACCACTAGCAAATAAACGTATATATTTTTTATTTTTTTTTGCGGTTCTATGCGAGCCAGCCGCACGGTTGAGGTGTCTGGAGACGCGTCTTAGCGCGGACCAGCTAGCTAGAATGTTTCCCGGATTTAGACAGGAAGAAAAATGTGCACCGTGATCAAAAAACCACTACTAGCAAATAAACGAATACATTTTTAGGGTTCGGAAAAAAAAAGGAATGCTTATAAGATCACTCGGGTGTCTGTCTGTCTGTCTGTCTGTCTGTCTGTCCGTCTGTCACAGCCAGTTTTCTCCGGATCCACTGAACCGATTTTGTTGAAATTTGGTACACATATGGACTTCTATGACCCAAACATGGACGCGTTACGTAAATTATTAAATTTTTAGTTTAGGGGTCAAAGTAGAAAATAAAAAAAAAAAAAAATTTAACAATATCGTGTGACATATCAAATGAAAAGGGCTTACTATGACGGTTTTAATTAAATTTTTTTCATAATTTAAGAAATTAGACGAAAAATGACCATTCCCCCCCCCCTTATCTCCGAATCTACTGAGCCTAAAATTTTGAAAAAAATGGAATTAATAGATCTTTACCTAAAGTTTACACAAAAACCTATTAGAAGTCTGTAGTGTTAAAATTACATAAAAAAAAAATTAAAATCGTTCGGAACCCTTTGCACGCGAGTCCGACTCGCACTTGGCCAGTTTTTTAAATTTTTTGCGGTTCTATGCGAGCCAGGCGCACGGTTGAGGTGTCTGGAGACGCGTCTCGGCGCGGGCCAGCTAGCTAGATTGTTTTCGGGATTGAGACAGGAAGAAAAATGTGCACCGTGATCAAAAAACCACTACTAGCAAATAAACGTATAATTTTTTTTAATTTTTTTGCGGTTCTAAGCGAGCCAGCCGCTCGGTTGAGGTGTGTGGAGACGCTTCTTTGCGCGGGCCAGCTAGCTAGAGTGTTTTCGGGATTTACACAGGAAGAAAAATGTGCACCGTGATCAAAAAACCACTACTAGCAAATAAACGTATACATTTTTTAAATTTTTTTGCGGTTCTATGCGAGCCAGCCGCACGGTTCAGATGTCTGGAGACGCGTCTCGGCGTGGGCCAGCTAGCTAGAGTATTTTCGGGATTTAGATAGGAAGAAAAATGTGCACCGTGATCAAAAAACCACTACTAGCAAATAAACGCATACATTTTTTTTTAATTTTTTGCGGTTCTATGCGAGCCAGCCGCTTTTTACTGGTGGTAGGCTTCGGCCGATGGCTTGTAACCACCCACTGGGCAAAGACGTACCGCCAAGCGGCCTAGCCGCGTTCCGGTACGATGCCCAGTGCAGCCAATTCAGAGGAGTTGGGTCGAAATAGTAGTTCCAATGCAGGCAGACCAACCAGGCTTGCGCTGACATGGGCGTATCGGGAGACTAGTCGCGGAGGGTAGCGGGATCCGAGGCACGGTGCGCCGCTGGCCGACCGCAGGTAGTTGGGGGCCCAAGTAGTGTGCTAGCCACACATGAAAGGCTGCCCCGCCAACTGTCGAAAAATCCCGGAATGCACCATCGTGCTGGTTGGCGACCAGATGAGAGGGCCCGATGGACATTCCCGGGGGGGCTCGGGCGTCCCCGCAGTCTCCAGGCTAGTCCCCCAATGATGCCGTCCTGCCAGAGCGTGCCTGAAGGTTAGCAGCATGGAACCTCATTTCACTTCCTTCTCCTCTCCTTCCTTCACTCAATATGAACAGGAAATATAAGAGAAAAGCTGTACAGCGGCAGCACTCCCTCTCGCACAAAGTGCACCTCTCCAACATACGAGGTCTGCACTCAAATCTCGCCGCAGTCCACCACCACCTCGAGACGGAGAAACCAGCGCTCTTATTTCTGTAGGAGACGCAGATCGGATGTCCGTCAGACGTGTCATATCTGTCTTACCCAGGGTTTACCCTGGAGCACCACTTTAGACCACGCGCGGGCGTATGTGTGTACGCCCGGGACGACATCTGCTATCGGCGTCTCCGAAACCTTGAAGACTCCAGGTTCTCAACTCTGTGGGTTATAGTGGACACAGGCCTGGACAAAATTGTCTACGCCTGTGTCTACCGTTCGCACAGCGGTGATTTGGAGACAACTGGGCTCACACAGCACCTGAGTGAGGCGGCGGATGCAGCTCAGCAGCGGTACCCTTCTGCCCAATTGGTGTTACTGGGGGACTTCAATGCCCACCATCAGGAGTGGCTCTTCCCATACCAGTGCACAGACCATGCTGGACGAGAGACGCGAAAGCTAGCGCTAGCGTTAAATCTTACCCAGCTGGTCCAGGGGGCAACGAGGGTGCCGGATGTTGATTCGCACACTGCCAATTGCTTGGACCTTTTGCTGACAACTGATCCAGACCGCTACTCGGTGACGATTTCTTCACCACTGGGTAGTTCGGACCACTGTCTGGTGAAGTCTGTGTCCGTCTACTCCCCGCCCGATCCTAGCCCAAGAGGCACCCGGCGGGTATGGCGATACAGGTCAGCAGATTGGGATGGCTTGCGATCTTTCTTCGCTTGTTACCCTTGGCAGCCTACTTGCTTTTCTTCGACTGATGCTTCGTCGTGCGCGGACGCCGTAACGGATGTGTTGCGGAGGGGAATGGAGTACTACATTCCGTTCTCTGACGTAACAATGTCTGGCGAAGCTCGTCCATGGTTTGGTGCCGAGTGCCATCGCGCTGATGCGCTTAAGCACGCGGCGTACCTAGCATGGGTCGACGCTCGTACGCGCAAAGCAAATGATGTGAGTCAGAAGAAGAGAGCCTTCAACAGGGCTGCCAAGTCCTGCAAGAAGGTGTTGCGGAGGCCTCGATTTGACCACATTAGCCGAATAGGGAACAAACTTTCTTCATACCCAGCAGGTAGTAAGGCTTTTTGGTCCCTGGCTAAGTCCGTCGAATCGAACTTCTGCCGCCCCTCACTACCACCACTGCTGAGACCCGACGGGACGTTGGCCCACTCCGCTGAGGAGAAAGCGAACTTGTTTGCTTCTTTGTTTGCGGAATCTTCACGTCTGGATCCTGGTGGCGCGGAGCCCCCTGCTTCTCCTGCTGGATGCGAGTCGAGTATGTCGAACATCCGCATTCATCAGAAGGACGTCCGTAGGGTACTGCGTAACCTAGACGTGAACAAGGCTAGTGGCCCCGACGGGATACCGGCAGTTGTGCTGAAGACTTGTGCGCCTGAGTTGTCTCCGATCTTGACACGCCTATTTCGCCTCTCGTTTGAGACTGGAAAAGTGCCGAAGGCTTGGAAGCAAGCTAACGTGCAGCCTGTGCCCAAGAAAGGTAGTCGAGCTGACCCGTCGAATTATAGACCTATCTCAGTAACGTCCATACTCTGTAAGAGTATGGAACGCGTACTGAATCATAAGCTCCTGGCATACCTAGAAGCAAATGATGTCCTTAGTGACCGACAATACGGATTCCGCCGAAATCGGTCTACTGGGGATCTTCTTGCGTATGCCATTCACATCTGGAGTGAGGCCATAGAGAAGCACGGGGAGGCACTAGCGGTCTCCCTTGACATCTCGAAGGCCTTCGACAGGGTCTGGCACGATAGCCTTATTAGTAAGCTTCCTTCCTTCGGTCTGCCCGCCGGATTGTGTGATTGGATCGCGGATTTCCTGAGGGATCGGTCTATACGAGTGGTCATTGATGGCTGCTCGTCTGGACTACTGGATATTAATGCCGGGGTTCCTCAGGGGTCGGTGCTTTCGGCAACACTGTTCTTGCTGCATATTAATGATCTGCTTAAACCCGGTACCTTTGGGTATGCAGACGACAGCACTGTTGCTGAGAGATACGTGTCCGACGCACGAGCTGATGGGTCGCAGATCCGGTCTCTCCGGGAGGCTATGGTTGAGCGCTTGAACGTGTCCTTACAGGCTGTCTCAGAATGGGGCGAAGCCAATCTGGTCAAGTTCAATGCTGCTAAGACCCAAGCGTGGATTTAGATAGGAAGAAAAATGTGCACCGTGATCAAGAAACCCACTACTAGCAAATAAACGTATACATTTTTTTAATTTTTTTGCGGTTCTATGCGAGTAAGCCGCACGGTTGAGGTGTCTGGAGACGCGTCTCAGCGCAGGCCAGCTAGCTAGCGTGTTTTCGAGATTTAGACATGAAAAAAAATGTGCACCTTGATCAAAAAACCCACTACTAGCAAATAAACGTACACATTTTTTTAATTTATTGCGGTTCTATGCGAGCCAGCCGCACGAATGAGGTGTCAGGAGACGCATCTCGGCGCGGGCCAGCTAGCTAGATTGTTTTCGGGATTAAGACAGGAAGAAAAATGTGCAACGTGATCAAAAAACCACTACTAGCAAATAAACGTTTACATTTTTTTAAACTTTTTGCGGTTCTATGCGAGCCAGCGGCCCGGTTGAGGTGTCAGGAGACGCGTCTCGGCGCGGGCCAGCTAGCTAGAGTGTTTTCGGGATTCAGACAGAAAGAAAAATGTGCACCGTGATCAAAAAACCACTACTAGCAAATAAACGTTTACATTTTTTTAAACTTTTTGCGGTTCTATTCGAGCCACCCGCACGGTTCAGGTGTCTGGAAATGCGTCTCGGCAAGGGCCAGCTAGCTAGCGCATTTTCGGGATTAAGACAGGAAGAAAAATGTGCACCGTGATCAAAAAACGACTACTAGCAAATAAACGTATAATTTTTTTTTAATTTTTTGCGGTTCTATGCGAGCCAGCCGCACGGTTGAGGTGTCTGTAGACGCGTCTCCGCCCGGGCCAGCTAGCTAGAGTGTTTTCGGGATTTCGACAGGAAGAGAAATGTGCACCGTGATCAAAAAACCACTACTAGCAAATAAACGTATATATTTATTTCAATTTTTTGCGGTTCTATGCGAGCCAGCCGCACGGTTGAGGTGTCTGGAGACGCGTCGCGGCGCGGGCCAGCCAGCTAGAGTGTTTTCCGGATTTAGATAGGAAGAAAAATGTGCACCGTGATCAAAAAACCCACTACTAGCAAATAAACGTATACGTTTTTTTAATTTTTTTGCGGTTCTATGCGAGTTAGCCGCACGGTTGAGGTGTCTGGAGACGCATCTCAGCGCAGGCCAGCTAGCTGGAGTGTATTCGGGATTAAGACAGGAAGAAAAATGTGCACCGTGATCAAAAAACCACTACTAGCAAGTAAACGTATACATTTTTTAAAAAATTTTGCGGTTCTTTGCGAGCCAGCCGCACGGTTGAGGTGTCTGGAGACGCGTCTTCGTGCGGGCCAGCTAGCTAGAGTGTTTCCGGGATTTAGACAGGAAGAAAAATGTGCACCGTGATCATAAAACCACTACTAGCAAATAAACGTATGCATTTTTTTTTAATTTTTTGCGGTTCTTTGCGAGCCAGCCGCACGGTTGCGGTGTCAGGAGACGCGTCTCGGCGCGGGCCAGCTAGCTAGATTGTTTTCGGGATTTAGACAGGAAGAAAAATGTGCACCGTGATCAAAAAACCACTACTAGCAAATAAACGTATATTTTTTTAAATTTTTTGCGGTTCCTTGCGAGCCAGCCGCACGGTTGAGGTGTCAGGAGACGCGTCTCGGCGCGGGCCAGCTAGCTAGATTGTTTTCGGGATTTAGACAGGAAGAAAAATGTGCACCGTGATCAAAAAACCCACTACTAGCAAATAAACGTATGCATTTTTTTAATATTTTTGCGGTTCTATGCGAGTTAGCCGCACGGTTGAGGTGTCTGGAGACGCGTCTCAGCGCAGGCCAGCTAGCTAGCGTGTTTTCGAGATTTAGACATGAAAAAAAATGTGCACCTTGATCAAAAAACCCACTACTAGCAAATAAACGTATGCAATTTTTTTTAATTTTTTGCGGTTCTATGCGAGCCAGCCGCACGGTTGAGGTGTCTGGAGACGCGTCTCGGCGCGAGCCAGCTAGCTAGAGTGTTTCCGGGATTTAGACAGGTAGAAAAATGTGCACCGTGATCAAAAAACCACTACTAGCCAATAAACGAATATATTTTTAGGGTTCCGAAAAAAAAAGGAACCCTTATAAGATCACTCGGGTGTCTGTCTGTCTGTCCATCTATCTGTCTGTCTGTCTATCTGTCTGTCCGTCTGTCTGTCCGTCTGTCTGTCCGTCTGTCTGTCTGTCTGTCTGTCACAGCCAGTTTTCTCCGGATCCACTGGACCGATTCTGTTGAAATTTGGTTCTCATATGGATTTCTATGACCCAAATACGGACGCGTTACGAAAATTATTAAATTTTTAGTATGGGGGTCACTTTTGGGAGTCAAAGTAGAAAATTTAAAAAAAAGTTTTTTGAACAGTATCGTGTGATATTATATCAAATGAAAGGACTTACTGTGAGGGTGCTAATTATATTTTTTTTACAATTTTTTTTTATATATTGGTCCAAAAATGGCCATTCCCCCCCCTTGTCTCCGAAACTACTGAGCCTAAATTAAAAAAAAATACCTAAAGATTACAGGAAACCGATAAGAAGACTGTAGGGATAAAATAACATAACTATTAAAAAAATGAAATTGTTTCGGAACCCTTTAGGTAAGGAATAAGCTACCTGACCATTCTCCCCACATAGTGCCTCAGAATAGGGGAGTACCTACAGACTGTTGTCACTGTCCCGCGTTCTACGCATCAGTGATGTAACTTTTTTGCAAATCACACGCATGGAACCAGTTCTGTTCTGAGCAAACATCTCCGAAGCGCTACAGAAACGGGGCAGTTTCAACAGCATCCTAAAAACATTATTGGTCTGGGCTCCAGTGAGGTCTATCCTTCCTCCACAAGCAAGTGATGATGGGCGAGCACCGACTTTTGTCATTTTTAGGGTTCCGAATAAAAAACGGAACCCATATAGGATAGTAGAGTCAAACACTAATATGTATAATTACCGTCTCCAAGCGGAAAACAATTAAACCCTGGATAACCCCAAATCTCTTGAGATGTATAAAAACAGAGACAATCAAATCAAATCAAATCAATCAAATCAAATCGTATATTTCAAATAAACCATTTACAGGCACTTTTGAATTGTCAAGGTCGGTCAGTCCAACAAGATGAAGCTATTTGCACGTTCCAAAGCGTAGATCTCTATGGAGAAGAACGTGCAAGAAACTCCACGGACACTCTTTTAAAAAAATAATAAATTGTTACAAGTTTTTGTTTACATCAAGTTGAAATTATACAAACATGTGAGAACGATGTAAAAGACGAGCAGGGTAAAAGCGTCCGGGAAAAAAAGGAACAATTCAAAGAAATATTTAAAATAAACCATGGCAACTGAGAAATGACCAGTCCCAACTGACAGCGCCCGTTCACGAACATGACGCATGCGCTATCACCATTCGGCTCAACCAATCTAAATAAAACAACATCCTGAAAATTTGCCACACATGTTTGAGCAAATAAATTTATCTCTATCTCTATCTCTATCTCTATCTCTATCTCTATCTCTATCTCTATCTCTATCTCTATCTCTATCTCTATCTCTATCTCTATCTCTATCTCTATCTCTATCTCTATCTCTATCTCTATCTCTACCTCTACCTCTACCTCTACCTCTACCTCTACCTCTACCTCTACCTCTACCTCTACCTCTACCTCTACCTCTACCTCTACCTCTACCTCTACCTCTACCTCTACCTCTACCTCTACCTCTACCTCTATCTCTATCTCTATCTCTATCTCTATCTCTATCTCTATCTCTATCTCTATCTCTATCTCTATCTCTACCTCTACCTCTACCTCTACCTCTACCTCTACCTCTACCTCTACCTCTACCTCTACCTCTACCTCTACCTCTACCTCTACCTCTACCTCTACCTCTACCTCTACCTCTACCTCTACCTCTACCTCTACCTCTACCTCTACCTCTACCTCTACCTCTACCTCTACCTCTACCTCTACCTCTACCTCTATCTCTATCTCTATCTCTATCTCTATCTCTATCTCTATCTCTATCTCTATCTCTATCTCTATCTCTATCTCTATCTCTATCTCTATCTCTATCTCTATCTCTATCTCTATCTCTATCTCTATCTCTATCTCTATCTCTATCTCTATCTCTATCTCTATCTCTATCTCTATCTCTATCTCTATCTCTATCTCTATCTCTATCTCTATCTCTATCTCTATCTCTATCTCTATCTCTATCTCTATCTCTATCTCTATCTCTATCTCTATCTCTATCTCTATCTCTATCTCTATCTCTACCTCTACCTCTACCTCTACCTCTACCTCTACCTCTACCTCTACCTCTACCTCTACCTCTACCTCTACCTCTACCTCTACCTCTACCTCTACCTCTACCTCTACCTCTACCTCTACCTCTACCTCTACCTCTACCTCTACCTCTACCTCTACCTCTACCTCTACCTCTACCTCTACCTCTACCTCTACCTCTACCTCTACCTCTACCTCTACCTCTACCTCTACCTCTACCTCTACCTCTACCTCTACCTCTACCTCTACCTCTACCTCTACCTCTACCTCTACCTCTACCTCTACCTCTACCTCTACCTCTACCTCTACCTCTACCTCTACCTCTACCTCTACCTCTACCTCTACCTCTACCTCTACCTCTACCTCTACCTCTACCTCTACCTCTACCTCTACCTCTACCTCTACCTCTACCTCTACCTCTACCTCTACCTCTACCTCTACCTCTACCTCTACCTCTACCTCTACCTCTATCTCTATCTCTATCTCTATCTCTATCCCTGTCCCTGTCCCTGTCCCTGTCCCTGTCCCTGTCCCTGTCCCTGTCCCTGTCCCTGTCCCTGTCCCTGTCCCTGTCCCTGTCCCTGTCCCTGTCCCTGTCCCTGTCCCTGTCCCTGTCCCTGTCCCTGTCCCTGTCCCTGTCCCTGTCCCTGTCCCTGTCCCTGTCCCTGTCCCTGTCCCTGTCCCTGTCCCTGTCCCTGTCCCTGTCCCTGTCCCTGTCCCTGTCCCTGTCCCTGTCCCTGTCCCTGTCCCTGTCCCTGTCCCTGTCCCTGTCCCTGTCCCTGTCCCTGTCCCTGTCCCTGTCCCTGTCCCTGTCCCTGTCCCTGTCCCTGTCCCTGTCCCTGTCCCTGTCCCTGTCCCTGTCCCTGTCCCTGTCCCTGTCCCTGTCCCTGTCCCTGTCCCTGTCCCTGTCCCTGTCCCTGTCCCTGTCCCTGTCCCTGTCCCTGTCTCTGTCTCTGTCTCTGTCTCTGTCTCTGTCTCTGTCTCTGTCTCTGTCTCTGTCTCTGTTACCTGAATCGATCATGATGGTCTGCACATCTCCGAGGCCGGCCACATGCTCGCCCTGCAGCGGCGCCGCGCCGTCTCTCACGGCGAGGTAGGAGACGGAGCGCGTCTTCAGGAACTCGTTCATGCACGGCAGGATGGAGGGCGGGCAGCCTCTGATCCCGAGGGTTGGCAGGGGCCTGTTGTTCGTCAGGTTGAGCACGGGTAGGTCCGCGCACGTGAAGTTTGTGCCCTGGAGACATCGCAGTAACTGTTTAGTGAGATCGTCAGTAGAAGGATACTCGTAGGTAGAGAGTTGAAAGAAAACTTATGAATCACTAGAGAAGTTGGCATATCAGAAGAGTCTACAGTCCCCGCCACGCAAAACTATACATTTTTAGGGTTCCGAACAAAAAACGGAACCCTTATAAAATAAATGATAAATGATATTTATTTTGCAAATAGGTAGGTTACAAGTAACTCTTTTAAACGTCATTTTTTTTTGTCATATTAATCTAGATGAGGCCGGATGTTTCCTAGCTGACTACCCTGAGAAGAAACACCGAAACAAACTCAGAGGTCATAGTCTCTTTTGAAGTCCATACAATCGCTAATAACATATGAAAAACATGTAGGTTAACGTCTGAGGTGGCCTTTTGAGGAAAGCACCACGCAGGTTTGAGTGGACTTGTCCAGACAGTGCAAGCATTTGTCAGTTATCGTGCAGCTCAACTCAGAACTTTGAGGAGTTCAACGAACCGACGAACAATACAAAAGTAAGGACATTTGGGTAAGACGCATAGTATACTCAAACTGCCATACAGTCATGAAATCAATCCTTAAAATAACGACCTACATAGTCCTTACAATACATCATTTTTTAAGAACCATACAGATTAGTGTCTGAGATGGTCTTTAGAAGAAAGAACCACACAGATTTGAGTGAACCTGTCCAGTCAGTGCAAGCATTTGTCAGTAGTCGTGTAGCTCAACTCAGATCTACTTAAGAGCTCAGCAACTCGACGAACAATACCAAAGAAAGGACATATTTTGTGTAGGCCTTACAAAGCACTCAAACTGCCAGACAAACATTAAAATTACTCGAAGAAATAAAAAATAATCCACATAGTCCTCATCCATAGTAAAAATAATGATAATACTTTACAAAGTGAAAAGAATTATGTCAAATTGTATATTGTGATACATCCTCCTTGGATGGCTCACCCTCCGGGAACCTCCGTCAATTTAATAATTAAAAAAGCTTTAGAAGAATTAGGAATTTTGAATAGGTTTAAATATTGACATATAATGATTGATTTGTTTTTACGAGAGTTCTGTAAAAGTTTTTCCTGAGAGCACCAGCTCAATATAATAATCTCTTAAATCGCTTAAAGGCTGTTTTATTGAATCGATTCCGGGGGCATTCCAGAAGCCCTAGTGGTGTGCCCTACATGTGGTGGAGGCGCCGGGTATGTTGAATAGTTTATTAATCGGTTTTTCTTTTTCATGTGATGTTGGAATACGGATGATGATAGACTACTTCGATGATGCTGCCGGGTGGAGAAGAGAAGGTCGCGAGTAATAACGATATTTAGCTAGGCTGAAGTTATTCCAGTTTTATATTTGTATTAAGCTTTCAGCGTTCACTATAACGCGATTGAAGGACTCCATGGGCGGTGATACCAACTTTGCATACGGGGCATAGCCTTCGCAAGGGGTGGCAAGTTGTCACCATTGGTTGAGCTGTTCGATGGAGGCAAATACTTTCAATTCATATTTTTTTTTTACTGATTTTGATTACTGGAGAGAGTTCGATGTTAGGAGTTAATTCTTTGACAGAATAGACCTTCACTTCTTAACCGTCTGGCTGCCGCGTAGACTAGTAAGGGTAGCTTTCGAGAAGTCAATCTCTTCTGGATGGATGTGATTTGTCACATCATTTTGTTTACGTTTGGCGGTGTGCTGCAGATTTTAGGGTAGTTTTACTGCAGCAGGGTTTCAGCATGTCTGCGTTTTTGTTCAGCGCAAATGGCGCATTAAAATTTAAAAGAATAATGCTTATCGCAGGACATGACTGAAGCTGCTTCTATAGAAGCATATGCAACCCTGTCTACGATCATTCTACCCATAGGCAGGAACTCCTGGTTAGGGATAGGTAGGTGCTTAACTCTTCCAAAGCTTGGAATAAAAGATTACAGGAAGACTTTCCTAGTATCTTCTATTCGTGAGGGCGTAGCTCATGTGATACATCCTCCTTGGATGGCTCACCCTCCGGGAAACTCCGTCAATTTAATAATTAAAAAAGCTTTAGAAGAATTAGGAATTTAGAATAGGTTTAAATATTGACATATAATGATTGATTTGTTTTTACGAGAGTTCTGTAAAAGTTTTTCCTGAGAGCACCAGCTCAATATAATAATCTCTTAAATCGCTTAAAGGCTGTTTTATTGAATCGATTCCGGGGGCATTCCAGAAGCCCTAGTGGTGTGCCCTACAATATAATAAAAAGAAAAATGGCATATTGCATATTAAAAAATAACAAATTGTATAAAAAATGTCAAATTGTGTATAATAAAAAAATGTAAAACTAATGGATCACTCGGGTGTCTGTCTGTCTGTCCATCTATCTGTCTGTCTGTCTGTCTGTCTGTCCGTCTGTCTGTCCGTCTGTCTGTCTGTCTGTCACAGCCAGTTTTCTCCGGATCCACTGGACCGATTCTGTTGAAATTTGGTTCTCATATGGATTTCTATGACCCAAATACGGACGCGTTACGAAAATGATTAAATTTTTAGTATGGGGGTCACTTTTGGGAGTCAAAGTAGAAAATTTAAAAAAAAGTTTTTTGAACAGTATCGTGTGATATTATATCAAATGAAAGGACTTACTGTGAGGGTGCTAATTATATTTTTTTTACAATTTTTTTTTATATATTGGACCAAAAATGGCCATTCCCCCCCCCTTGTCTCCGAAACTACTGAGCCTAAATAAAAAAAAAAAAACCTAAAGATTACAGGAAACCGATAAGAAGACTGTAGTGATAAAATAACATAACTATTAAAAAAATGAAATTGTTTCGGAACCCTTTAGGTAAGGAATAAGCTACCTGACCATTCTCCCCACATAGTGCCTCAGAATAGGGGAGTACCTACAGACTGTTGTCACTGTCCCGCGTTCTACGCATCAGTGATGTAACTTTTTTGCGAATCACACGCATGGAACCAGTTCTGTTCTGAGCAAACATCTCCGAAGCGCTACAGAAACGGGGCAGTTTCAACAGCATCCTAAAAACATTATTGGTCTGGGCTCCAGTGAGGTCTATCCTTCCTCCACAAGCAAGTGATGATGGGCGAGCACCGACTTTTGTCATTTTAAGGGTTCCGAATAAAAAACAGAACCCATATAGGATAGTAGAGTCAAACACTAATATGTATAATTACTGTCTCCAAGCGGAAAACAATTAAACCCTGGATAACCCCAAATCTCTTGAGATGTATAAAAAACAGAGACAATCTAAATAAAACAACATCCTGAAAATTTGGCACACATGTTTGAGCAAATAAATTTATCTCTATCTCTATCTCTATCTCTGTCTCTGTCTCTGTCTCTGTCTCTGTCTCTGTCTCTGTCTCTGTCTCTGTCTCTGTCTCTGTCTCTGTCTCTGTCTCTGTCTCTGTCTCTGTCTCTGTCTCTGTCTCTGTCTCTGTCTCTGTCTCTGTCTCTGTCTCTGTCTCTGTCTCTGTCTCTGTCTCTGTCTCTGTCTCTGTCTCTGTCTCTGTCTCTGTCTCTGTCTCTGTCTCTGTCTCTGTCTCTGTCTCTGTCTCTGTCTCTGTCTCTGTCTCTGTCTCTGTCTCTGTCTCTGTCTCTGTCTCTGTCTCTGTCTCTGTCTCTGTCTCTGTCTCTGTCTCTGTCTCTGTCTCTGTCTCTGTCTCTGTCTCTGTCTCTGTCTCTGTCTCTGTCTCTGTCTCTGTCTCTGTCTCTGTCTCTGTCTCTGTCTCTGTCTCTGTCTCTGTCTCTGTCTCTGTCTCTGTCTCTGTCTCTGTCTCTGTCTCTGTCTCTGTCTCTGTCTCTGTCTCTGTCTCTGTCTCTGTCTCTGTCTCTGTCTCTGTCTCTGTCTCTGTCTCTGTCTCTGTCTCTGTCTCTGTCTCTGTCTCTGTCTCTGTCTCTGTCTCTGTCTCTGTCTCTGTCTCTGTCTCTGTCTCTGTCTCTGTATCTGTCTCTGTCTCTGTCTCTGTCTCTGTCTCTGTCTCTGTCTCTGTCTCTGTCTCTGTCTCTGTCTCTGTCTCTGTCTCTGTCTCTGTCTCTGTCTCTGTCTCTGTCTCTGTCTCTGTCTCTGTCTCTGTCTCTGTCTCTGTCTCTGTCTCTGTCTCTGTCTCTGTCTCTGTCTCTGTCTCTGTCTCTGTCTCTGTCTCTGTCTCTGTCTCTGTCTCTGTCTCTGTCTCTGTCTCTGTCTCTGTCTCTGTCTCTGTCTCTGTCTCTGTCTCTGTCTCTGTCTCTGTCTCTGTCTCTGTCTCTGTCTCTGTCTCTGTCTCTGTCTCTGTCTCTGTCTCTGTCTCTGTCTCTGTCTCTGTCTCTGTCTCTGTCTCTGTCTCTGTCTCTGTCTCTGTCTCTGTCTCTGTCTCTGTCTCTGTCTCTGTCTCTGTCTCTGTCTCTGTCTCTGTCTCTGTCTCTGTCTCTGTCTCTGTCTCTGTCTCTGTCTCTGTCTCTGTCTCTGTCTCTGTCTCTGTCTCTGTCTCTGTCTCTGTCTCTGTCTCTGTCTCTGTCTCTGTCTCTGTCTCTGTCTCTGTCTCTGTCTCTGTCTCTGTCTCTGTCTCTGTCTCTGTCTCTGTCTCTGTCTCTGTCTCTGTCTCTGTCTCTGTCTCTGTCTCTGTCTCTGTCTCTGTCTCTGTCTCTGTCTCTGTCTCTGTCTCTGTCTCTGTCTCTGTCTCTGTCTCTGTCTCTGTCTCTGTCTCTATCTCTATCTCTATCTCTATCTCTATCTCTATCTCTATCTCTATCTCTATCTCTATCTCTATCTCTATCTCTATCTCTATCTCTATCTCTATCTCTATCTCTATCTCTATCTCTATCTCTATCTCTATCTCTATCTCTATCTCTATCTCTATCTCTATCTCTATCTCTATCTCTATCTCTATCTCTATCTCTATCTCTATCTCTGTCTCTGTCTCTGTCTCTGTCTCTGTCTCTATCTCTGTCTCTGTCTCTGTCTCTGTCTCTGTCTCTGTCTCTATCTCTATCTCTATCTCTATCTCTATCTCTATCTCTATCTCTATCTCTATCTCTATCTCTATCTCTATCTCTATCTCTATCTCTATCTCTACCTCTATCTCTATCTCTATCTCTATCTCTATCTCTATCTCTATCTCTATCTCTATCTCTATCTCTATCTCTATCTCAATCTCAATCTCTGTCCCTGTCCCTGTCCCTGTCCCTGTCCCTATCCCTGTCCCTGTCCCTGTCCCTGTCCCTGTCCCTGTCCCTGTCCCTGTCCCTGTCCCTGTCCCTGTCCCTGTCCCTGTCCCTGTCCCTGTCCCTGTCCCTGTCCCTGTCCCTGTCCCTGTCCCTGTCCCTGTCCCTGTCCCTGTCCCTGTCCCTGTCCCTGTCCCTGTCCCTGTCCCTGTCCCTGTCCCTGTCCCTGTCTCTGTCTCTATCTCTGTCTCTGTCTCTGTTACCTGAATCGATCATGATGGTCTGCACATCTCCGAGGCCGGCCACATGCTCGCCCTGCAGCGGCGCCGCACCGTCTCTCACGGCGAGGTAGGAGACGGAGCGCGGCTGGAGACATCGCAGTAACTGTTTAGTGAGATCGTCAGTAGAAGGATACTCGTAGGTAGAGAGTTGAAAGAAAACTTATGAATCACTAGAGAAGTTGGCATATCAGAAGAGTCTACAGTCCCCGCCACGCAAAGCTATACATTTTTAGGGTTCCGAACAAAAAACGGAACCCTTATAAAATAAATGATATTTATTTTGCAAATAGGTAGATTACAAGTAACTCTTTTAAACGTCATTTTTTTTTGTCATATTAATCTAGATGAGGCCGGATGTTTCCTAGCTGACTACCCTGAGAAGAAACACCGAAACAAACTCAGAGGTCATAGTCTCTTTTGAAGTCCATACAATCGCTAATAACATATGAAAAACATGTAGGTTAACGTCTGAGGTGGCCTTTTGAGGAAAGCACCACGCAGGTTTGAGTGGACTTGTCCAGACAGTGCAAGCATTTGTCAGTTATCGTGCAGCTCAACTCAGAACTTTGAGGAGTTCAACGAACCGACGAACAATACAAAAGTAAGGAAATTTGGGTAAGACGCATAGTATACTCAAACTGCCATACAGTCATGAAATCAATCCTTAAAATAACGACCTACATAGTCCTTACAATACATCATTTTTTAAGAACCATGCAGATTAGTGTCTGAGATGGTCTTTAGAAGAAAGAACCACACAGATTTGAGTGAACCTGTCCAGTCAGTGCAAGCATTTGTCAGTAGTCGTGTAGCTCAACTCAGATCTACTTAAGAGCTCAGCAACTCGACGAACAATACCAAAGAAAGGACATATTTTGTGTAGGCCTTACAAAGCACTCAAACTGCCAGACAAACATTAAAATTACTCGAAGAAATAAAAAATAATCCACATAGTCCTCATCCATAATAAAAATAATGATAATACTTTACAAAGTGAAAAGAATTATGTCAAATTGTATATAATAAAAAGAAAAATGGCATATTGCATATTAAAAAATAACAAATTGTATAAAAAATGTCAAATTGTGTATAATAAAAAAATGTAAAACTAATGGATCACTCGGGTGTCTGTCTGTCTGTCCATCTATCTGTCTGTCCGTCTGTCTGTCCGTCTGTCTGTCTGTCTGTCACAGCCAGTTTTCTCCGGATCCACTGGACCGATTCTGTTGAAATTTGGTTCTCATATGGATTTCTATGACCCAAATACGGACGCGTTACGAAAATGATTAAATTTTTAGTATGGGGGTCACTTTTGGGAGTCAAAGTAGAAAATTTAAAAAAAAGTTTTTTGAACAGTATCGTGTGATATTTTATCAAATGAAAGGACTTACTGTGAGGGTGCTAATTATATTTTTTTTACAATTTTTTTTTATATATTGGACCAAAAATGGCCATTCCCCCCCCTTGTCTCCGAAACTACTGAGCCTAAATAAAAAAAAAATACCTAAAGATTACAGGAAACCGATAAGAAGACTGTAGTGATAAAATAACATAACTATTAAAAAAATGAAATTGTTTCGGAACCCTTTAGGTAAGGAATAAGCTACCTGACCATTCTCCCCACATAGTGCCTCAGAATAGGGGAGTACCTACAGACTGTTGTCACTGTCCCGCGTTCTACGCATCAGTGATGTAACTTTTTTGCGAATCACACGCATGGAACCAGTTCTGTTCTGAGCAAACATCTCCGAAGCGCTACAGAAACGGGGCAGTTTCAACAGCATCCTAAAAACATTATTGGTCTGGGCTCCAGTGAGGTCTATCCTTCCTCCACAAGCAAGTGATGATGGGCGAGCACCGACTTTTGTCATTTTAAGGGTTCCGAATAAAAAACAGAACCCATATAGGATAGTAGAGTCAAACACTAATATGTATAATTACCGTCTCCAAGCGGAAAACAATTAAACCCTGGATAACCCCAAATCTCTTGAGATGTATAAAAAACAGAGACAATCTAAATAAAACAACATCCTGAAAATTTGGCACACATGTTTGAGCAAATAAATTTATCTCTATCTCTATCTCTATCTCTATCTCTATCTCTATCTCTATCTCTATCTCTATCTCTATCTCTATCTCTATCTCTGTCTCTGTCTCTGTCTCTGTCTCTGTCTCTGTCTCTGTCTCTGTCTCTGTCTCTGTCTCTGTCTCTGTCTCTGTCTCTGTCTCTGTCTCTGTCTCTGTCTCTGTCTCTGTCTCTGTCTCTGTCTCTGTCTCTGTCTCTGTCTCTGTCTCTGTCTCTGTCTCTGTCTCTGTCTCTGTCTCTGTCTCTGTCTCTGTCTCTGTCTCTGTCTCTGTCTCTGTCTCTGTCTCTGTCTCTGTCTCTGTCTCTGTCTCTGTCTCTGTCTCTGTCTCTGTCTCTGTCTCTGTCTCTGTCTCTGTCTCTGTCTCTGTCTCTGTCTCTGTCTCTGTCTCTGTCTCTGTCTCTGTCTCTGTCTCTGTCTCTGTCTCTGTCTCTGTCTCTGTCTCTGTCTCTGTCTCTGTCTCTGTCTCTGTCTCTGTCTCTGTCTCTGTCTCTGTCTCTGTCTCTGTCTCTGTCTCTGTCTCTGTCTCTGTCTCTGTCTCTGTCTCTGTCTCTGTCTCTGTCTCTGTCTCTGTCTCTGTCTCTGTCTCTGTCTCTGTCTCTGTCTCTGTCTCTGTCTCTGTCTCTGTCTCTGTCTCTGTCTCTGTCTCTGTCTCTGTCTCTGTCTCTGTCTCTGTCTCTGTCTCTATCTCTATCTCTATCTCTATCTCTATCTCTATCTCTATCTCTATCTCTATCTCTATCTCTATCTCTATCTCTATCTCTATCTCTATCTCTATCTCTATCTCTATCTCTATCTCTATCTCTATCTCTATCTCTATCTCTATCTCTATCTCTATCTCTATCTCTATCTCTATCTCTATCTCTATCTCTATCTCTATCTCTATCTCTATCTCAATCTCAATCTCTGTCCCTGTCCCTGTCCCTGTCCCTGTCCCTGTCCCTGTCCCTGTCCCTGTCCCTGTCCCTGTCCCTGTCCCTGTCCCTGTCCCTGTCCCTGTCCCTGTCCCTGTCCCTGTCCCTGTCCCTGTCCCTGTCCCTGTCCCTGTCCCTGTCCCTGTCCCTGTCCCTGTCCCTGTCCCTGTCCCTGTCTCTGTCTCTATCTCTGTCTCTGTCTCTGTTACCTGAATCGATCATGATGGTCTGCACATCTCCGAGGCCGGCCACATGCTCGCCCTGCAGCGGCGCCGCACCGTCTCTCACGGCGAGGTAGGAGACGGAGCGCGGCTGGAGACATCGCAGTAACTGTTTAGTGAGATCGTCAGTAGAAGGATACTCGTAGGTAGAGAGTTGAAAGAAAACTTATGAATCACTAGAGAAGTTGGCATATCAGAAGAGTCTACAGTCCCCGCCACGCAAAGCTATACATTTTTAGGGTTCCGAACAAAAAACGGAACCCTTATAAAATAAATGATATTTATTTTGCAAATAGGTAGATTACAAGTAACTCTTTTAAACGTCATTTTTTTTTGTCATATTAATCTAGATGAGGCCGGATGTTTCCTAGCTGACTACCCTGAGAAGAAACACCGAAACAAACTCAGAGGTCATAGTCTCTTTTGAAGTCCATACAATCGCTAATAACATATGAAAAACATGTAGGTTAACGTCTGAGGTGGCCTTTTGAGGAAAGCACCACGCAGGTTTGAGTGGACTTGTCCAGACAGTGCAAGCATTTGTCAGTTATCGTGCAGCTCAACTCAGAACTTTGAGGAGTTCAACGAACCGACGAACAATACAAAAGTAAGGAAATTTGGGTAAGACGCATAGTATACTCAAACTGCCATACAGTCATGAAATCAATCCTTAAAATAACGACCTACATAGTCCTTACAATACATCATTTTTTAAGAACCATGCAGATTAGTGTCTGAGATGGTCTTTAGAAGAAAGAACCACACAGATTTGAGTGAACCTGTCCAGTCAGTGCAAGCATTTGTCAGTAGTCGTGTAGCTCAACTCAGATCTACTTAAGAGCTCAGCAACTCGACGAACAATACCAAAGAAAGGACATATTTTGTGTAGGCCTTACAAAGCACTCAAACTGCCAGACAAACATTAAAATTACTCGAAGAAATAAAAAATAATCCACATAGTCCTCATCTATATATACATATAATAAATCTGTTGAAGAGTCGTTTTTGTACATTCAAAATAAAAAATTAAAAAATAGCTAGGGAGATAAAGGGTAACTTACAGAACCCATTTTCATCATTTTTGGAATTTTTGTCTGTTTGTCTGTTTATCTGTTTGGATGTGCAGGCATCACGTAAAAAGCACAGATATAACGTAGATAAATTTCACGCATTAAAATTTTACGTAACTGGAGGTATAACTTAGTTTTTGTTTCATCGCAATCGGTTCACTCTATCAAAAGATATTTGTATTTAAAGGTTTCGTTTAAAGTTTTATTACGTGAAGCACATACACGCACCGCCATCTATTGAGATAATTAAATAGTAACAGTTTAGAACTGTTTCATGAATGAATGCGTATATTATTTGTGAAACTCTTAATACCAGAGGAAAAAAAAATAACATTTAGTCATTTGAAGATCTTTGGCAGTCGTTACGGATTGTCAGAAGCCAGTAAATCTGGCTCCAGTCTTGCCAAGAACTACCGTGTTACCCAATTAATGGATTGTGGAAGTCTGGTAGGCAGCCGCTTCACGTAAAAACGACAGTCTGTGGATGGGTGACCATTTTAACATACCGAGATTCCTACGTACCTCGGAATATAATAGCCGCCCGGGTCGATCTTCAAGGTTAAGCAACGCTTGCCAAGGTCAGTCTGTGGATGGGTGACCATTTTAACATACCGAGATTCCTACGTACCACGGAATATAATAGCCGCCCGGGTCGATCTTCAAGGTTAAGCAACGCTTGCCAAGGTCAGTCTGTGGATGGGTGACCATTTTAACATACCGAGATTCCTATGTACCACGGAATATAATAGACGCCCGGGTCGATCTTCAAGGTTAAGCAACGCTTGCCAAGGTCAGTCTGTGGATGGGTGACCAGTTTAACATACCTACCGAGAAGAGATCTCAGGCAGTCTTTACGGATTGTCAGAAGCCGACAAATCTGACACCTACAGTCTTGCCAAGAAGTATCGTAGGGTTGTACAGGACTGGTAGGCAGCCGCTCCAATCCCGTTTGACTGGAAGCCGACTCCAATATAGCTGGGAAAAGGCTAGGCAGATGATGCTTCATGGTAAAAAACTGAAATGATTTGCGAAAAACACTTAATCTACAGTTGGCAAAACTGGGCACAGATTACAAACGTTTATCCACTAGGGAGACGGTCTAAGTGACATTCCGGCATTTAATAGAATTTAGGATTCCCAAAAAATTTATAATTTCATAATTATATTTTCGTCACACATTTACCTACCCTATCATAGACGGCCTAAGCATCTGCCAGCCTGTTAATTAAATATTGTCACATGACAGACCCATTCGCCGCTTTGACACATTTGCGCATTGGGGATCATTTAGGCCGCCATTCAATGAAAAGGACATAAAACGGCAGAGTTACTCTCTCAAGGACCGTCAGCCCCAATTGGGGCCAAATGGTATTGTCTGTCTTTTCTAATATATGCTTAACCTTTTCCCAACTATATTCGGATCAGCTTCCGATCAACACGGCGAAGTCGCGGTATGTTAAATAATATGGTCACCTATTCGCAGAGACACCTAGGCAAGAGTTGGTAAACCATGAAGATCGACCCGTGCGACTGTTATTATTTAGCTACGAGCTCCTCATTTAATAAGTCTCCTCTTTCAGTACCTACCTACTAAATATCGATTTAAAAAATTCGATTATTCTTACACAGTAAATCGATTCTACAAACCCGGTAGAACTAATTAACATAAAATGTAAAAAATTATCGGTGTTCTGTAATCTGCAATTGTCAGGGAAAATCAAAGAAACTGTTTCTTTTTGCTTTTTTTTTAAGGATGGGAAATCATCAAATGACTCCTCCCGCTCTGGGTGAAGCAGAAGGGAGTGTCAGACTCTTACTGACTAAAACCCATCCGTGTTCCTCCTAATGCCCTTTGCTTTCCAGGGCCGCGGTGACTCTTTCGAATAAATCCCGCAACCCCGGGAGGAATTGGCCCTAGCGGGCCCCGTCTTTAATGCTGACAGCTCTTTAAGGCGCGCGTGGAACACAGCGCGCCGTTGACCTGGGCCTGGTTCTGATCAGACGGCGAGCCACCCAATGCTCGCCGTCCGCAGGCCCCCGCCTACGGTGGCCAAGAATCGCCCTGCGACTCCCGACGCCCGGGGCGTCTTCTTCTGTTGCGGCAGCTGGGGCGTGAGGTTTCCCTCTCTCTCACGCGTTCGGCTTCCTCCTTCGCTAGCATTACTGCTTCGCAGAAGGAGGTGACCGCTTCCCAAGTCTCCTCGCTCCGGACCATGGCTTGAAACAGGGCCGACCACGACAGGTCGCCGTCGCCGATCGCCTCGACGAGGACACGGCGGTGCTCCGCCCAAGCAGGGCAGACCTCCACCGTATGCTCCACCGTGTCCTCCGGGCGATCCTCGCAGTGTTGACATCTGGTCGTATCCTCCCGCCGTATTCGAAACAGGTACCTCCCGAAACAACCGTGTCCGGTGAGTATCTGCGTCAAACGGAAGGTAAGGACGCCGTGGCGCCGCTCTAGCCACTCCTCAAAGAGGGGACTTATCGCCGCAATTGTGGCGTGCCCAGCGCTGGGTTGCGACAGTCGTTGTCTCCATACTGCCATGAGATCCCGCCGGAGCTCCGTCCGCCGTGCTGCGATTTGCCGCGGCAGAGGAGTCCCGCCCCGGCGTAGCGCCTCCACGCGCCATTCGTAAATGAGCGCGAGGGCTCTCGCCTCTAGATCCCATGGCGGCAGTCCGGCAAGGAGGCTCGCCGCCTCGCCAGAGACAAAATTAAGGCTGGACAAAATTAAGAATCAACTTTATTCATCAGTTTCTTTGTTTCGTAGTTTGAAGACTACCTACCACCGTTCATTCGATAGTCGGTTTTGTTGATTTTGATACCTAGCTCGAGGTAGGTATGTACCAGGAGATTACCCGGGCTAATCGGCATTTCAACCGGAAGAGATGGTAGAGTGCCCTGCATTACCCTCTTCCTATTTTCTTAATTTTGAGATCAGGATACGCAAGATATTAACTTAAAGTAGATTTTATCTATGCAACAGATATTTTTCGACATCCACGCGAACGAAGTCGCGGGCACAGCTAGTCCATAATAAAAATAATGATAATACTTTACAAAGTGAAAAGAATTATGTCAAATTGTATATAATAAAAAGAAAAATGGCATATTGCATATTAAAAAATAACAAATTGTATAAAAAATGTCAAATTGTGTATAATAAAAAAATGTAAAACTAATGGATCACTCGGGTGTCTGTCTGTCTGTCCATCTATCTGTCTGTCTGTCTGTCCGTCTGTCTGTCCGTCTGTCTGTCTGTCTGTCACAGCCAGTTTTCTCCGGATCCACTGGATCGATTCTGTTGAAATTTGGTTCTCATATGGATTTCTATGACCCAAATACGCACGCGTTACGAAAATGATTAAATTTTTAGTATGGGGGTCACTTTTGGGAGTCAAAGTAGAAAATTTAAAAAAAAGTTTTTTGAACAGTATCGTGTGATATTATATCAAATGAAAGGACTTACTGTGAGGGTGCTAATTATATTTTTTTTACAATTTTTTTTTTATATATTGGACCAAAAATGGCCATTCCCCCCCCTTGTCTCCGAAACTACTGAGCCTAAATAAAAAAAAAATACCTAAAGATTACAGGAAACCGATAAGAAGACTGTAGTGATAAAATAACATAACTATTAAAAAAATGAAATTGTTTCGGAACCCTTTAGGTAAGGAATAAGCTACCTGACCATTCTCCCCACATAGTGCCTCAGAATAGGGGAGTACCTACAGACTGTTGTCACTGTCCCGCGTTCTACGCATCAGTGATGTAACTTTTTTGCGAATCACACGCATGGAACCAGTTCTGTTCTGAGCAAACATCTCCGAAGCGCTACAGAAACGGGGCAGTTTCAACAGCATCCTAAAAACATTATTGGTCTGGGCTCCAGTGAGGTCTATCCTTCCTCCACAAGCAAGTGATGATGGGCGAGCACCGACTTTTGTCATTTTAAGGGTTCCGAATAAAAAACAGAACCCATATAGGATAGTAGAGTCAAACACTAATATGTATAATTACCGTCTCCAAGCGGAAAACAATTAAACCCTGGATAACCCCAAATCTCTTGAGATGTATAAAAAACAGAGACAATCTAAATAAAACAACATCCTGAAAATTTGGCACACATGTTTGAGCAAATAAATTTATCTCTATCTCTATCTCTATCTCTATCTCTATCTCTATCTCTATCTCTATCTCTATCTCTATCTCTATCTCTATCTCTATCTCTATCTCTATCTCTATCTCTATCTCTATCTCTATCTCTATCTCTATCTCTATCTCTATCTCTATCTCTATCTCTATCTCTATCTCTATCTCTATCTCTATCTCTATCTCTATCTCTATCTCTATCTCTATCTCTATCTCTATCTCTATCTCCATCTCCATCTCTATCTCCATCTCTATCTCTATCTCTATCTCTATCTCTATCTCTATCTCTATCTCTATCTCTATCTCTATCTCTATCTCTATCTCTATCTCTATCTCTATCTCTATCTCTATCTCTATCTCTATCTCTATCTCTATCTCTATCTCTATCTCTATCTCTATCTCTATCTCTATCTCTATCTCTATCTCTATCTCTATCTCTATCTCTATCTCTATCTCTATCTCTATCTCTATCTCTATCTCTATCTCTATCTCTATCTCTATCTCTATCTCTATCTCTATCTCTATCTCTATCTCTATCTCTATCTCTATCTCTATCTCTATCTCTATCTCTATCTCTATCTCTATCTCTATCTCTATCTCTATCTCTATCTCTATCTCTATCTCTATCTCTATCTCTATCTCTATCTCTATCTCTATCTCTATCTCTATCTCTATCTCTATCTCAATCTCTATCTCTATCTCTATCTCTATCTCTATCTCTATCTCTATCTCTATCTCTATCTCTATCTCTATCTCTGTCTCTGTCTCTGTCTCTGTCTCTGTCTCTGTCTCTGTCTCTGTCTCTGTCTCTGTCTCTGTCTCTGTCTCCATCTCTGTCTCTGTCTCTGTCTCTGTCTCTGTCTCTATCTCTGTCTCTGTCTCTGTCTCTGTCTCTATCTCTATCTCTATCTCTATCTCTATCTCTATCTCTATCTCTATCTCTATCTCTATCTCTATCTCTATCTCTATCTCTATCTCTATCTCTATCTCTATCTCTATCTCTATCTCTATCTCTATCTCTATCTCTATCTCTATCTCTATCTCTATCTCTATCTCTATCTCTATCTCTATCTCTATCTCTATCTCTATCTCTATCTCTATCTCTATCTCTATCTCTATCTCTATCTCTATCTCTATCTCTATCTCTATCTCTATCTCTATCTCTATCTCTATCTCTATCTCTATCTCTATCTCTATCTCTATCTCTATCTCTATCTCTATCTCTATCTCTATCTCTATCTCTATCTCAATCTCAATCTCTGTCCCTGTCCCTGTCCCTGTCCCTGTCCCTGTCCCTGTCCCTGTCCCTGTCCCTGTCCCTGTCCCTGTCCCTGTCCCTGTCCCTGTCCCTGTCCCTGTCCCTGTCCCTGTCCCTGTCCCTGTCCCTGTCCCTGTCCCTGTCCCTGTCCCTGTCCCTGTCCCTGTCCCTGTCCCTGTCCCTGTCCCTGTCCCTGTCCCTGTCCCTGTCCCTGTCCCTGTCCCTGTCTCTGTCTCTATCTCTGTCTCTGTCTCTGTTACCTGAATCGATCATGATGGTCTGCACATCTCCGAGGCCGGCCACATGCTCGCCCTGCAGCGGCGCCGCACCGTCTCTCACGGCGAGGTAGGAGACGGAGCGCGGCTGGAGACATCGCAGTAACTGTTTAGTGAGATCGTCAGTAGAAGGATACTCGTAGGTAGAGAGTTGAAAGAAAACTTATGAATCACTAGAGAAGTTGGCATATCAGAAGAGTCTACAGTCCCCGCCACGCAAAGCTATACATTTTTAGGGTTCCGAACAAAAAACGGAACCCTTATAAAATAAATGATAAATGATATTTATTTTGCAAATAGGTAGATTACAAGTAACTCTTTTAAACGTCATTTTTTTTTGTCATATTAATCTAGATGAGGCCGGATGTTTCCTAGCTGACTACCCTGAGAAGAAACACCGAAACAAACTCAGAGGTCATAGTCTCTTTTGAAGTCCATACAATCGCTAATAACATATGAAAAACATGTAGGTTAACGTCTGAGGTGGCCTTTTGAGGAAAGCACCACGCAGGTTTGAGTGGACTTGTCCAGACAGTGCAAGCATTTGTCAGTTATCGTGCAGCTCAACTCAGAACTTTGAGGAGTTCAACGAACCGACGAACAATACAAAAGTAAGGAAATTTGGGTAAGACGCATAGTATACTCAAACTGCCATACAGTCATGAAATCAATCCTTAAAATAACGACCTACATAGTCCTTACAATACATCATTTTTTAAGAACCATGCAGATTAGTGTCTGAGATGGTCTTTAGAAGAAAGAACCACACAGATTTGAGTGAACCTGTCCAGTCAGTGCAAGCATTTGTCAGTAGTCGTGTAGCTCAACTCAGATCTACTTAAGAGCTCAGCAACTCGACGAACAATACCAAAGAAAGGACATATTTTGTGTAGGCCTTACAAAGCACTCAAACTGCCAGACAAACATTAAAATTACTCGAAGAAATAAAAAATAATCCACATAGTCCTCATCTATACTATACATATAATAAATCTGTTGAAGAGTCGTTTTTGTACATTCAAAATAAAAAAATAAAAAATAGCTAGGGAGATAAAGGGTAACTTACAGAACCCATTTTCATCATTTTTGGAATTTTTGTCTGTTTGTCTGTTTATCTGTTTGGATGTGCAGGCATCACGTAAAAAGCACAGATATAACGTAGATAAATTTCACGCATTAAAATTTTACGTAACTGGAGGTATAACTTAGTTTTTGTTTCATCGCAATCGGTTCACTCTATCAAAAGATATTTGTATTTAAAGGTTTCGTTTAAAGTTTTATTACGTGAAGCACATACACGCACCGCCATCTATTGAGATAATTAAATAGTAACAGTTTAGAACTGTTTCATGAATGAATGCGTATATTATTTGTGAAACTCTTAATACCAGAGGAAAAAAAAATAACATTTAGTCATTTGAAGATCTTTGGCAGTCGTTACGGATTGTCAGAAGCCAGTAAATCTGGCTCCAGTCTTGCCAAGAACTACCGTGTTACCCAATTAATGGATTGTGGAAGTCTGGTAGGCAGCCGCTTCACGTAAAAACGACAGTCTGTGGATGGGTGACCATTTTAACATACCGAGATTCCTACGTACCTCGGAATATAATAGCCGCCCGGGTCGATCTTCAAGGTTAAGCAACGCTTGCCAAGGTCAGTCTGTGGATGGGTGACCATTTTAACATACCGAGATTCCTACGTACCACGGAATATAATAGCCGCCCGGGTCGATCTTCAAGGTTAAGCAACGCTTGCCAAGGTCAGTCTGTGGATGGGTGACCATTTTAACATACCGAGATTCCTACGTACCACGGAATATAATAGCCGCCCGGGTCGATCTTCAAGGTTAAGCAACGCTTGCCAAGGTCAGTCTGTGGATGGGTGACCATTTTAACATACCGAGATTCCTATGTACCACGGAATATAATAGACGCCCGGGTCGATCTTCAAGGTTAAGCAACGCTTGCCAAGGTCAGTCTGTGGATGGGTGACCAGTTTAACATACCTACCGAGAAGAGATCTCAGGCAGTCTTTACGGATTGTCAGAAGCCGACAAATCTGACACCTACAGTCTTGCCAAGAAGTATCGTAGGGTTGTACAGGACTGGTAGGCAGCCGCTCCAATCCCGTTTGACTGGAAGCCGACTCCAATATAGCTGGGAAAAGGCTAGGCAGATGATGCTTCATGGTAAAAAACTGAAATGATTTGCGAAAAACACTTAATCTACAGTTGGCAAAACTGGGCACAGATTACAAACGTTTATCCACTAGGGAGACGGTCTAAGTGACATTCCGGCATTTAATAGAATTTAGGATTCCCAAAAAATTTATAATTTCATAATTATATTTTCGTCACACATTTACCTACCCTATCATAGACGGCCTAAGCATCTGCCAGCCTGTTAATTAAATATTGTCACATGACAGACCCATTCGCCGCTTTGACACATTTGCGCATTGGGGATCATTTAGGCCGCCATTCAATGAAAAGGACATAAAACGGCAGAGTTACTCTCTCAAGGACCGTCAGCCCCAATTGGGGCCAAATGGTATTGTCTGTCTTTTCTAATATATGCTTAACCTTTTCCCAACTATATTCGGATCAGCTTCCGATCAACACGGCGAAGTCGCGGTATGTTAAATAATATGGTCACCTATTCGCAGAGACACCTAGGCAAGAGTTGGTAAACCATGAAGATCGACCCGTGCGACTGTTATTATTTAGCTACGAGCTCCTCATTTAATAAGTCTCCTCTTTCAGTACCTACCTACTAAATATCGATTTAAAAAATTCGATTATTCTTACACAGTAAATCGATTCTACAAACCCGGTAGAACTAATTAACATAAAATGTAAAAAATTATCGGTGTTCTGTAATCTGCAATTGTCAGGGAAAATCAAAGAAACTGTTTCTTTTTGCTTTTTTTTTAAGGATGGGAAATCATCAAATGACTCCTCCCGCTCTGGGTGAAGCAGAAGGGAGTGTCAGACTCTTACTGACTAAAACCCATCCGTGTTCCTCCTAATGCCCTTTGCTTTCCAGGGCCGCGGTGACTCTTTCGAATAAATCCCGCAACCCCGGGAGGAATTGGCCCTAGCGGGCCCCGTCTTTAATGCTGACAGCTCTTTAAGGCGCGCGTGGAACACAGCGCGCCGTTGACCTGGGCCTGGTTCTGATCAGACGGCGAGCCACCCAATGCTCGCCGTCCGCAGGCCCCCGCCTACGGTGGCCAAGAATCGCCCTGCGACTCCCGACGCCCGGGGCGTCTTCTTCTGTTGCGGCAGCTGGGGCGTGAGGTTTCCCTCTCTCTCACGCGTTCGGCTTCCTCCTTCGCTAGCATTACTGCTTCGCAGAAGGAGGTGACCGCTTCCCAAGTCTCCTCGCTCCGGACCATGGCTTGAAACAGGGCCGACCACGACAGGTCGCCGTCGCCGATCGCCTCGACGAGGACACGGCGGTGCTCCGCCCAAGCAGGGCAGACCTCCACCGTATGCTCCACCGTGTCCTCCGGGCGATCCTCGCAGTGTTGACATCTGGTCGTATCCTCCCGCCGTATTCGAAACAGGTACCTCCCGAAACAACCGTGTCCGGTGAGTATCTGCGTCAAACGGAAGGTAAGGACGCCGTGGCGCCGCTCTAGCCACTCCTCAAAGAGGGGACTTATCGCCGCAATTGTGGCGTGCCCAGCGCTGGGTTGCGACAGTCGTTGTCTCCATACTGCCATGAGATCCCGCCGGAGCTCCGTCCGCCGTGCTGCGATTTGCCGCGGCAGAGGAGTCCCGCCCCGGCGTAGCGCCTCCACGCGCCATTCGTAAATGAGCGCGAGGGCTCTCGCCTCTAGATCCCATGGCGGCAGTCCGGCAAGGAGGCTCGCCGCCTCGCCAGAGACAAAATTAAGGCTGGACAAAATTAAGAATCAACTTTATTCATCAGTTTCTTTGTTTCGTAGTTTGAAGACTACCTACCACCGTTCATTCGATAGTCGGTTTTGTTGATTTTGATACCTAGCTCGAGGTAGGTATGTACCAGGAGATTACCCGGGCTAATCGGCATTTCAACCGGAAGAGATGGTAGAGTGCCCTGCATTACCCTCTTCCTATTTTCTTAATTTTGAGATCAGGATACGCAAGATATTAACTTAAAGTAGATTTTATCTATGCAACAGATATTTTTCGACATCCACGCGAACGAAGTCGCGGGCACAGCTAGTCCATAATAAAAATAATGATAATACTTTACAAAGTGAAAAGAATTATGTCAAATTGTATATAATAAAAAGAAAAATGGCATATTGCATATTAAAAAATAACAAATTGTATAAAAAATGTCAAATTGTGTATAATAAAAAAATGTAAAACTAATGGATCACTCGGGTGTCTGTCTGTCTGTCCATCTATCTGTCTGTCTGTCTGTCCGTCTGTCTGTCCGTCTGTCTGTCTGTCTGTCACAGCCAGTTTTCTCCGGATCCACTGGACCGATTCTGTTGAAATTTGGTTCTCATATGGATTTCTATGACCCAAATACGCACGCGTTACGAAAATGATTAAATTTTTAGTATGGGGGTCACTTTTGGGAGTCAAAGTAGAAAATTTAAAAAAAAGTTTTTTGAACAGTATCGTGTGATATTATATCAAATGAAAGGACTTACTGTGAGGGTGCTAATTATATTTTTTTTACAATTTTTTTTTATATATTGGACCAAAAATGGCCATTCCCCCCCCTTGTCTCCGAAACTACTGAGCCTAAATAAAAAAAAAATACCTAAAGATTACAGGAAACCGATAAGAAGACTGTAGTGATAAAATAACATAACTATTAAAAAAATGAAATTGTTTCGGAACCCTTTAGGTAAGGAATAAGCTACCTGACCATTCTCCCCACATAGTGCCTCAGAATAGGGGAGTACCTACAGACTGTTGTCACTGTCCCGCGTTCTACGCATCAGTGATGTAACTTTTTTGCGAATCACACGCATGGAACCAGTTCTGTTCTGAGCAAACATCTCCGAAGCGCTACAGAAACGGGGCAGTTTCAACAGCATCCTAAAAACATTATTGGTCTGGGCTCCAGTGAGGTCTATCCTTCCTCCACAAGCAAGTGATGATGGGCGAGCACCGACTTTTGTCATTTTAAGGGTTCCGAATAAAAAACAGAACCCATATAGGATAGTAGAGTCAAACACTAATATGTATAATTACCGTCTCCAAGCGGAAAACAATTAAACCCTGGATAACCCCAAATCTCTTGAGATGTATAAAAAACAGAGACAATCTAAATAAAACAACATCCTGAAAATTTGGCACACATGTTTGAGCAAATAAATTTATCTCTATCTCTATCTCTATCTCTATCTCTATCTCTATCTCTATCTCTATCTCTATCTCTATCTCTATCTCTATCTCTATCTCTATCTCTATCTCTATCTCTATCTCTATCTCTATCTCTATCTCTATCTCTATCTCTATCTCTATCTCTATCTCTATCTCTATCTCTATCTCTATCTCTATCTCTATCTCTATCTCTATCTCTATCTCTATCTCTATCTCTATCTCTATCTCTATCTCTATCTCTATCTCTATCTCTATCTCTATCTCTATCTCTATCTCCATCTCCATCTCCATCTCCATCTCTATCTCTATCTCTATCTCTATCTCTATCTCTATCTCTATCTCTATCTCTATCTCTATCTCTATCTCTATCTCTATCTCTATCTCTATCTCTATCTCTATCTCTATCTCTATCTCTATCTCTATCTCTATCTCTATCTCTATCTCTATCTCTATCTCTATCTCTATCTCTATCTCTATCTCTATCTCTATCTCTATCTCTATCTCTATCTCTATCTCTATCTCTATCTCTATCTCTATCTCTATCTCTATCTCTATCTCTATCTCTATCTCTATCTCTATCTCTATCTCTATCTCTATCTCTATCTCTATCTCTATCTCTATCTCTATCTCTATCTCTATCTCTATCTCTATCTCTATCTCTATCTCTATCTCTATCTCTATCTCTATCTCTATCTCTATCTCTATCTCTATCTCTATCTCTATCTCTATCTCTATCTCTATCTCTATCTCTATCTCTATCTCTATCTCTGTCTCTGTCTCTATCTCTGTCTCTGTCTCCATCTCTGTCTCTGTCTCCGTCTCTGTCTCTATCTCTGTCTCTGTCTGTCTCTGTCTCTATCTCTATCTCTATCTCCATCTCCATCTCTATCTCTATCTCTATCTCTATCTCTATCTCTATCTCTATCTCTATCTCTATCTCTATCTCTATCTCTATCTCTATCTCTATCTCTATCTCTATCTCTATCTCTATCTCTATCTCTATCTCTATCTCTATCTCTATCTCTATCTCTATCTCTATCTCTATCTCTATCTCTATCTCTATCTCTATCTCTATCTCTATCTCTATCTCTATCTCTATCTCTATCTCTATCTCTATCTCTATCTCTATCTCTATCTCTATCTCTATCTCTGTCTCTGTCTCTGTCTCTGTCTCTGTCTCTGTCTCTGTCTCTGTCTCTGTCTCTGTCTCTGTCTCTATCTCTATCTCTATCTCTATCTCTATCTCTATCTCTATCTCTATCTCTATCTCTATCTCTATCTCTATCTCTATCTCTATCTCTATCTCTATCTCTATCTCTATCTCTATCTCTATCTCTATCTCTATCTCTATCTCTATCTCTATCTCTATCTCTATCTCTATCTCTATCTCTGTCTCTGTCTCTATCTCTGTCTCTGTCTCCATCTCTGTCTCTGTCTCCGTCTCTGTCTCTATCTCTGTCTCTGTCTGTCTCTGTCTCTATCTCTATCTCTATCTCTATCTCTATCTCTATCTCTATCTCTATCTCTATCTCTATCTCTATCTCTATCTCTATCTCTATCTCTATCTCTATCTCTATCTCTATCTCTATCTCTATCTCTATCTCTATCTCTATCTCTATCTCTATCTCTATCTCTATCTCTATCTCTATCTCTATCTCTATCTCTATCTCTATCTCTATCTCTATCTCTATCTCTATCTCTATCTCTATCTCTATCTCTATCTCTATCTCTATCTCTATCTCTATCTCTATCTCTATCTCTATCTCTATCTCTATCTCTATCTCTATCTCTATCTCTATCTCTATCTCTATCTCTATCTCTATCTCTATCTCTATCTCTATCTCTATCTCTATCTCTATCTCTATCTCTATCTCTATCTCTATCTCAATCTCAATCTCAATCTCTGTCCCTGTCCCTGTCCCTGTCCCTGTCCCTGTCCCTGTCCCTGTCCCTGTCCCTGTCCCTGTCCCTGTCCCTGTCCCTGTCCCTGTCCCTGTCCCTGTCCCTGTCTCTGTCTCTATCTCTGTCTCTGTCTCTGTTACCTGAATCGATCATGATGGTCTGCACATCTCCGAGGCCGGCCACATGCTCGCCCTGCAGCGGCGCCGCACCGTCTCTCACGGCGAGGTAGGAGACGGAGCGCGGCTGGAGACATCGCAGTAACTGTTTAGTGAGATCGTCAGTAGAAGGATACTCGTAGGTAGAATGGTAATAGGTACACACGTTAAAATCGGTCAACAGGACCTTATCAAATACACAATAGAAGTGGCTTGAATACCACGGATGAATAACATAGTTTTACATAATAGGCTTAATACGCAGTAATGCTGGTGTAGGTAGAGAGTTGAAAGAAAACTTATGAATCACTAGAGAAGTTGGCATATCAGAAGAGTCTACAGTCCCCGCCACGCAAAGCTATACATTTTTAGGGTTCCGAACAAAAAACGGAACCCTTATAAAATAAATGATAAATGATATTTATTTTGCAAATAGGTAGATTACAAGTAACTCTTTTAAACGTCATTTTTTTTTGTCATATTAATCTAGATGAGGCCGGATGTTTCCTAGCTGACTACCCTGAGAAGAAACACCGAAACAAACTCAGAGGTCATAGTCTCTTTTGAAGTCCATACAATCGCTAATAACATATGAAAAACATGTAGGTTAACGTCTGAGGTGGCCTTTTGAGGAAAGCACCACGCAGGTTTGAGTGGACTTGTCCAGACAGTGCAAGCATTTGTCAGTTATCGTGCAGCTCAACTCAGAACTTTGAGGAGTTCAACGAACCGACGAACAATACAAAAGTAAGGACATTTGGGTAAGACGCATAGTATACTCAAACTGCCATACAGTCATGAAATCAATCCTTAAAATAACGACCTACATAGTCCTTACAATACATCATTTTTTAAGAACCATGCAGATTAGTGTCTGAGATGGTCTTTAGAAGAAAGAACCACACAGATTTGAGTGAACCTGTCCAGTCAGTGCAAGCATTTGTCAGTAGTCGTGTAGCTCAACTCAGATCTACTTAAGAGCTCAGCAACTCGACGAACAATACCAAAGAAAGGACATATTTTGTGTAGGCCTTACAAAGCACTCAAACTGCCAGACAAACATTAAAATTACTCGAAGAAATAAAAAATAATCCACATAGTCCTCATCCATAATAAAAATAATGATAATACTTTACAAAGTGAAAAGAATTATGTCAAATTGTATATAATAAAAAGAAAAATGGCATATTGCATATTAAAAAATAACAAATTGTATAAAAATGTCAAATTGTGTATAATAAAAAAATGTAAAACTAATGGATCACTCGGGTGTCTGTCTGTCTGTCCATCTATCTGTCTGTCTGTCTGTCCGTCTGTCTGTCCGTCTGTCTGTCTGTCTGTCACAGCCAGTTTTCTCCGGATCCACTGGACCGATTCTGTTGAAATTTGGTTCTCATATGGATTTCTATGACCCAAATACGGACGCGTTACGAAAATGATTAAATTTTTAGTATGGGGGTCACTTTTGGGAGTCAAAGTAGAAAATTTAAAAAAAAGTTTTTTGAACAGTATCGTGTGATATTATATCAAATGAAAGGACTTACTGTGAGGGTGCTAATTATATTTTTTTTACAATTTTTTTTTATATATTGGACCAAAAATGGCCATTCCCCCCCCTTGTCTCCGAAACTACTGAGCCTAAATAAAAAAAAAATACCTAAAGATTACAGGAAACCGATAAGAAGACTGTAGTGATAAAATAACATAACTATTAAAAAAATGAAATTGTTTCGGAACCCTTTAGGTAAGGAATAAGCTACCTGACCATTCTCCCCACATAGTGCCTCAGAATAGGGGAGTACCTACAGACTGTTGTCACTGTCCCGCGTTCTACGCATCAGTGATGTAACTTTTTTGCGAATCACACGCATGGAACCAGTTCTGTTCTGAGCAAACATCTCCGAAGCGCTACAGAAACGGGGCAGTTTCAACAGCATCCTAAAAACATTATTGGTCTGGGCTCCAGTGAGGTCTATCCTTCCTCCACAAGCAAGTGATGATGGGCGAGCACCGACTTTTGTCATTTTAAGGGTTCCGAATAAAAAACAGAACCCATATAGGATAGTAGAGTCAAAAACTAATATTTATAATTACCGTCTCCAAGCGGAAAACAATTAAACCCTGGATAACCCCAAATCTCTTGAGATGTATAAAAAACAGAGACAATCTAAATAAAACAACATCCTGAAAATTTGGCACACATGTTTGAGCAAATAAATTTATCTCTATCTCTATCTCTATCTCTATCTCTATCTCTATCTCTATCTCTATCTCTATCTCTATCTCTATCTCTATCTCTATCTCTATCTCTATCTCTATCTCTATCTCTATCTCTATCTCTATCTCTATCTCTATCTCTATCTCTATCTCTATCTCTATCTCTATCTCTATCTCTATCTCTATCTCTATCTCTATCTCTATCTCTATCTCTATCTCTATCTCTATCTCTATCTCTATCTCTATCTCTATCTCTATCTCTATCTCTATCTCTATCTCTATCTCTATCTCTATCTCTATCTCTATCTCTATCTCTATCTCTATCTCTATCTCTATCTCTATCTCTATCTCTATCTCTATCTCTATCTCTATCTCTATCTCTATCTCTATCTCTATCTCTATCTCAATCTCAATCTCTGTCCCTGTCCCTGTCCCTGTCCCTGTCCCTGTCCCTGTCCCTGTCCCTGTCCCTGTCCCTGTCCCTGTCCCTGTCCCTGTCCCTGTCCCTGTCCCTGTCCCTGTCCCTGTCCCTGTCCCTGTCCCTGTCCCTGTCCCTGTCCCTGTCCCTGTCTCTGTCTCTATCTCTGTCTCTGTCTCTGTTACCTGAATCGATCATGATGGTCTGCACATCTCCGAGGCCGGCCACATGCTCGCCCTGCAGCGGCGCCGCACCGTCTCTCACGGCGAGGTAGGAGACGGAGCGCGGCTGGAGACATCGCAGTAACTGTTTAGTGAGATCGTCAGTAGAAGGATACTCGTAGGTAGAGAGTTGAAAGAAAACTTATGAATCACTAGAGAAGTTGGCATATCAGAAGAGTCTACAGTCCCCGCCACGCAAAGCTATACATTTTTAGGGTTCCGAACAAAAAACGGAACCCTTATAAAATAAATGATAAATGATATTTATTTTGCAAATAGGTAGATTACAAGTAACTCTTTTAAACGTCATTTTTTTTTGTCATATTAATCTAGATGAGGCCGGATGTTTCCTAGCTGACTACCCTGAGAAGAAACACCGAAACAAACTCAGAGGTCATAGTCTCTTTTGAAGTCCATACAATCGCTAATAACATATGAAAAACATGTAGGTTAACGTCTGAGGTGGCCTTTTGAGGAAAGCACCACGCAGGTTTGAGTGGACTTGTCCAGACAGTGCAAGCATTTGTCAGTTATCGTGCAGCTCAACTCAGAACTTTGAGGAGTTCAACGAACCGACGAACAATACAAAAGTAAGGAAATTTGGGTAAGACGCATAGTATACTCAAACTGCCATACAGTCATGAAATCAATCCTTAAAATAACGACCTACATAGTCCTTACAATACATCATTTTTTAAGAACCATGCAGATTAGTGTCTGAGATGGTCTTTAGAAGAAAGAACCACACAGATTTGAGTGAACCTGTCCAGTCAGTGCAAGCATTTGTCAGTAGTCGTGTAGCTCAACTCAGATCTACTTAAGAGCTCAGCAACTCGACGAACAATACCAAAGAAAGGACATATTTTGTGTAGGCCTTACAAAGCACTCAAACTGCCAGACAAACATTAAAATTACTCGAAGAAATAAAAAATAATCCACATAGTCCTCATCCATAATAAAAATAATGATAATACTTTACAAAGTGAAAAGAATTATGTCAAATTGTATATAATAAAAAGAAAAATGGCATATTGCATATTAAAAAATAACAAATTGTATAAAAAATGTCAAATTGTGTATAATAAAAAAATGTAAAACTAATGGATCACTCGGGTGTCTGTCTGTCTGTCCATCTATCTGTCTGTCTGTCTGTCCGTCTGTCTGTCCGTCTGTCTGTCTGTCTGTCACAGCCAGTTTTCTCCGGATCCACTGGACCGATTCTGTTGAAATTTGGTTCTCATATGGATTTCTATGACCCAAATACGGACGCGTTACGAAAATGATTAAATTTTTAGTATGGGGGTCACTTTTGGGAGTCAAAGTAGAAAATTTAAAAAAAAGTTTTTTGAACAGTATCGTGTGATATTATATCAAATGAAAGGACTTACTGTGAGGGTGCTAATTATATTTTTTTTACAATTTTTTTTTATATATTGGACCAAAAATGGCCATTCCCCCCCCTTGTCTCCGAAACTACTGAGCCTAAATAAAAAAAAAATACCTAAAGATTACAGGAAACCGATAAGAAGACTGTAGTGATAAAATAACATAACTATTAAAAAAATGAAATTGTTTCGGAACCCTTTAGGTAAGGAATAAGCTACCTGACCATTCTCCCCACATAGTGCCTCAGAATAGGGGAGTACCTACAGACTGTTGTCACTGTCCCGCGTTCTACGCATCAGTGATGTAACTTTTTTGCGAATCACACGCATGGAACCAGTTCTGTTCTGAGCAAACATCTCCGAAGCGCTACAGAAACGGGGCAGTTTCAACAGCATCCTAAAAACATTATTGGTCTGGGCTCCAGTGAGGTCTATCCTTCCTCCACAAGCAAGTGATGATGGGCGAGCACCGACTTTTGTCATTTTAAGGGTTCCGAATAAAAAACAGAACCCATATAGGATAGTAGAGTCAAACACTAATATGTATAATTACCGTCTCCAAGCGGAAAACAATTAAACCCTGGATAACCCCAAATCTCTTGAGATGTATAAAAAACAGAGACAATCTAAATAAAACAACATCCTGAAAATTTGGCACACATGTTTGAGCAAATAAATTTATCTCTATCTCTATCTCTGTCTCTGTCTCTGTCTCTGTCTCTGTCTCTGTCTCTGTCTCTGTCTCTGTCTCTGTCTCTGTCTCTGTCTCTGTCTCTGTCTCTGTCTCTGTCTCTGTCTCTGTCTCTGTCTCTGTCTCTGTCTCTGTCTCTGTCTCTGTCTCTGTCTCTGTCTCTGTCTCTGTCTCTGTCTCTGTCTCTGTCTCTGTCTCTGTCTCTGTCTCTGTCTCTGTCTCTGTCTCTGTCTCTGTCTCTGTCTCTGTCTCTGTCTCTGTCTCTGTCTCTGTCTCTGTCTCTGTCTCTGTCTCTGTCTCTGTCTCTGTCTCTGTCTCTGTCTCTGTCTCTGTCTCTGTCTCTGTCTCTGTCTCTGTCTCTGTCTCTGTCTCTGTCTCTGTCTCTGTCTCTGTCTCTGTCTCTGTCTCTGTCTCTGTCTCTGTCTCTGTCTCTGTCTCTGTCTCTGTCTCTGTCTCTGTCTCTGTCTCTGTCTCTGTCTCTGTCTCTGTCTCTGTCTCTGTCTCTGTCTCTGTCTCTGTCTCTGTCTCTGTCTCTGTCTCTGTCTCTGTCTCTGTCTCTGTCTCTGTCTCTGTCTCTGTCTCTGTCTCTGTCTCTGTCTCTGTCTCTGTCTCTGTCTCTGTCTCTGTCTCTGTCTCTGTCTCTGTCTCTGTCTCTGTCTCTGTCTCTGTCTCTGTCTCTGTCTCTGTCTCTGTCTCTGTCTCTGTCTCTGTCTCTGTCTCTGTCTCTGTCTCTGTCTCTGTCTCTGTCTCTGTCTCTGTCTCTGTCTCTGTCTCTGTCTCTGTCTCTGTCTCTGTCTCTGTCTCTGTCTCTGTCTCTGTCTCTGTCTCTGTCTCTGTCTCTGTCTCTGTCTCTGTCTCTGTCTCTGTCTCTGTCTCTGTCTCTGTATCTGTCTCTGTCTCTGTCTCTGTCTCTGTCTCTGCCTCTGCCTCTGTCTCTGTCTCTGTCTCTGTCTCTGTCTCTGTCTCTGTCTCTGTCTCTGTCTCTGTCTCTGTCTCTGTCTCTGTCTCTGTCTCTGTCTCTGTCTCTGTCTCTGTCTCTGTCTCTGTCTCTGTCTCTGTCTCTGTCTCTGTCTCTGTCTCTGTCTCTGTCTCTGTCTCTGTCTCTGTCTCTGTCTCTGTCTCTGTCTCTATCTCTATCTCCATCTCCATCTCTATCTCTATCTCTATCTCTATCTCTATCTCTATCTCTATCTCTATCTCTATCTCTATCTCTATCTCTATCTCTATCTCTATCTCTATCTCTATCTCTATCTCTATCTCTATCTCTATCTCTATCTCTATCTCTATCTCTATCTCTATCTCTATCTCTATCTCTATCTCTATCTCTATCTCTATCTCTATCTCTATCTCTATCTCTATCTCTATCTCTATCTCTATCTCTATCTCTATCTCTATCTCTATCTCTATCTCTGTCTCTGTCTCTGTCTCTGTCTCTGTCTCTGTCTCTGTCTCTGTCTCTGTCTCTATCTCTATCTCTATCTCTATCTCTATCTCTATCTCTATCTCTATCTCTATCTCTATCTCTATCTCTATCTCTATCTCTATCTCTATCTCTATCTCTATCTCTATCTCTATCTCTATCTCTATCTCTATCTCTATCTCTATCTCTATCTCTATCTCTATCTCTATCTCTATCTCTGTCTCTGTCTCTATCTCTGTCTCTGTCTCCATCTCTGTCTCTGTCTCCGTCTCTGTCTCTATCTCTGTCTCTGTCTGTCTCTGTCTCTATCTCTATCTCTATCTCTATCTCTATCTCTATCTCTATCTCTATCTCTATCTCTATCTCTATCTCTATCTCTATCTCTATCTCTATCTCTATCTCTATCTCTATCTCTATCTCTATCTCTATCTCTATCTCTATCTCTATCTCTATCTCTATCTCTATCTCTATCTCTATCTCTATCTCTATCTCTATCTCTATCTCTATCTCTATCTCTATCTCTATCTCTATCTCTATCTCTATCTCTATCTCTATCTCTATCTCTATCTCTATCTCTATCTCTATCTCTATCTCTATCTCTATCTCTATCTCTATCTCTATCTCTATCTCTATCTCTATCTCTATCTCTATCTCTATCTCTATCTCTATCTCTATCTCTATCTCTATCTCTATCTCTATCTCTATCTCTATCTCTATCTCTATCTCTATCTCAATCTCAATCTCAATCTCTGTCCCTGTCCCTGTCCCTGTCCCTGTCCCTGTCCCTGTCCCTGTCCCTGTCCCTGTCCCTGTCCCTGTCCCTGTCCCTGTCCCTGTCCCTGTCCCTGTCTCTGTCTCTATCTCTGTCTCTGTCTCTGTTACCTGAATCGATCATGATGGTCTGCACATCTCCGAGGCCGGCCACATGCTCGCCCTGCAGCGGCGCCGCACCGTCTCTCACGGCGAGGTAGGAGACGGAGCGCGGCTGGAGACATCGCAGTAACTGTTTAGTGAGATCGTCAGTAGAAGGATACTCGTAGGTAGAATGGTAATAGGTACACACGTTAAAATCGGTCAACAGGACCTTATCAAATACACAATAGAAGTGGCTTGAATACCACGGATGAATAACATAGTTTTACATAATAGGCTTAATACGCAGTAATGCTGGTGTAGGTAGAGAGTTGAAAGAAAACTTATGAATCACTAGAGAAGTTGGCATATCAGAAGAGTCTACAGTCCCCGCCACGCAAAGCTATACATTTTTAGGGTTCCGAACAAAAAACGGAACCCTTATAAAATAAATGATAAATGATATTTATTTTGCAAATAGGTAGATTACAAGTAACTCTTTTAAACGTCATTTTTTTTTGTCATATTAATCTAGATGAGGCCGGATGTTTCCTAGCTGACTACCCTGAGAAGAAACACCGAAACAAACTCAGAGGTCATAGTCTCTTTTGAAGTCCATACAATCGCTAATAACATATGAAAAACATGTAGGTTAACGTCTGAGGTGGCCTTTTGAGGAAAGCACCACGCAGGTTTGAGTGGACTTGTCCAGACAGTGCAAGCATTTGTCAGTTATCGTGCAGCTCAACTCAGAACTTTGAGGAGTTCAACGAACCGACGAACAATACAAAAGTAAGGACATTTGGGTAAGACGCATAGTATACTCAAACTGCCATACAGTCATGAAATCAATCCTTAAAATAACGACCTACATAGTCCTTACAATACATCATTTTTTAAGAACCATGCAGATTAGTGTCTGAGATGGTCTTTAGAAGAAAGAACCACACAGATTTGAGTGAACCTGTCCAGTCAGTGCAAGCATTTGTCAGTAGTCGTGTAGCTCAACTCAGATCTACTTAAGAGCTCAGCAACTCGACGAACAATACCAAAGAAAGGACATATTTTGTGTAGGCCTTACAAAGCACTCAAACTGCCAGACAAACATTAGAAATAAAAAATAATCCACATAGTCCTCATCCATAATAAAAATAATGATAATACTTTACAAAGTGAAAAGAATTATGTCAAATTGTATATAATAAAAAGAAAAATGGCATATTGCATATTAAAAAATAACAAATTGTATAAAAATGTCAAATTGTGTATAATAAAAAAATGTAAAACTAATGGATCACTCGGGTGTCTGTCTGTCTGTCCATCTATCTGTCTGTCTGTCTGTCCGTCTGTCTGTCCGTCTGTCTGTCTGTCTGTCACAGCCAGTTTTCTCCGGATCCACTGGACCGATTCTGTTGAAATTTGGTTCTCATATGGATTTCTATGACCCAAATACGGACGCGTTACGAAAATGATTAAATTTTTAGTATGGGGGTCACTTTTGGGAGTCAAAGTAGAAAATTTAAAAAAAAGTTTTTTGAACAGTATCGTGTGATATTATATCAAATGAAAGGACTTACTGTGAGGGTGCTAATTATATTTTTTTTACAATTTTTTTTTATATATTGGACCAAAAATGGCCATTCCCCCCCCTTGTCTCCGAAACTACTGAGCCTAAATAAAAAAAAAATACCTAAAGATTACAGGAAACCGATAAGAAGACTGTAGTGATAAAATAACATAACTATTAAAAAAATGAAATTGTTTCGGAACCCTTTAGGTAAGGAATAAGCTACCTGACCATTCTCCCCACATAGTGCCTCAGAATAGGGGAGTACCTACAGACTGTTGTCACTGTCCCGCGTTCTACGCATCAGTGATGTAACTTTTTTGCGAATCACACGCATGGAACCAGTTCTGTTCTGAGCAAACATCTCCGAAGCGCTACAGAAACGGGGCAGTTTCAACAGCATCCTAAAAACATTATTGGTCTGGGCTCCAGTGAGGTCTATCCTTCCTCCACAAGCAAGTGATGATGGGCGAGCACCGACTTTTGTCATTTTAAGGGTTCCGAATAAAAAACAGAACCCATATAGGATAGTAGAGTCAAAAACTAATATTTATAATTACCGTCTCCAAGCGGAAAACAATTAAACCCTGGATAACCCCAAATCTCTTGAGATGTATAAAAAACAGAGACAATCTAAATAAAACAACATCCTGAAAATTTGGCACACATGTTTGAGCAAATAAATTTATCTCTATCTCTATCTCTATCTCTATCTCTATCTCTATCTCTATCTCTATCTCTATCTCTATCTCTATCTCTATCTCTATCTCTATCTCTATCTCTATCTCTATCTCTATCTCTATCTCTATCTCTATCTCTATCTCTATCTCTATCTCTATCTCTATCTCTATCTCTATCTCTATCTCTATCTCTATCTCTATCTCTATCTCTATCTCTATCTCTATCTCTATCTCTATCTCTATCTCTATCTCTATCTCTATCTCTATCTCTATCTCTATCTCTATCTCTATCTCTATCTCTATCTCTATCTCTATCTCTATCTCTATCTCTATCTCTATCTCTATCTCTATCTCTATCTCTATCTCTATCTCTATCTCTATCTCTATATCTATCTCTATCTCTATCTCTATCTCTATCTCTATCTCTATCTCTATCTCTATCTCTATCTCTATCTCTATCTCTATCTCTATCTCTATCTCTATCTCTATCTCTATCTCTATCTCTATCTCTATCTCTATCTCTATCTCTATCTCTATCTCTATCTCTATCTCTATCTCTATGTCTATCTCTATCTCTATCTCTATCTCTATCTCTATCTCTATCTCTATCTCTATCTCTATCTCTGTCTCTGTCTCTGTCTCTGTCTCTGTCTCTGTCTCTGTCTCTGTCTCTGTCTCTGTCTCCATCTCTGTCTCTGTCTCTGTCTCTATCTCTGTCTCTGTCTCTGTCTCTGTCTCTATCTCTATCTCTATCTCTATCTCTATCTCTATCTCTATCTCTATCTCTATCTCTATCTCTATCTCTATCTCTATCTCTATCTCTATCTCTATCTCTATCTCTATCTCTATCTCTATCTCTATCTCTATCTCTATCTCTATCTCTATCTCTATCTCTATCTCTATCTCTATCTCTATCTCTATCTCTATCTCTATCTCTATCTCTATCTCTATCTCTATCTCTATCTCTATCTCTATCTCTATCTCTATCTCTATCTCTATCTCTATCTCTATCTCTATCTCTATCTCTATCTCTATCTCTATCTCTATCTCTATCTCTATCTCTATCTCTATCTCTATCTCTATCTCTATCTCTATCTCTATCTCTATCTCTATCTCTATCTCAATCTCAATCTCTGTCCCTGTCCCTGTCCCTGTCCCTGTCCCTGTCCCTGTCCCTGTCCCTGTCCCTGTCCCTGTCCCTGTCCCTGTCCCTGTCCCTGTCCCTGTCCCTGTCCCTGTCCCTGTCCCTGTCCCTGTCCCTGTCCCTGTCCCTGTCCCTGTCCCTGTCTCTGTCTCTATCTCTGTCTCTGTCTCTGTTACCTGAATCGATCATGATGGTCTGCACATCTCCGAGGCCGGCCACATGCTCGCCCTGCAGCGGCGCCGCACCGTCTCTCACGGCGAGGTAGGAGACGGAGCGCGGCTGGAGACATCGCAGTAACTGTTTAGTGAGATCGTCAGTAGAAGGATACTCGTAGGTAGAGAGTTGAAAGAAAACTTATGAATCACTAGAGAAGTTGGCATATCAGAAGAGTCTACAGTCCCCGCCACGCAAAGCTATACATTTTTAGGGTTCCGAACAAAAAACGGAACCCTTATAAAATAAATGATAAATGATATTTATTTTGCAAATAGGTAGATTACAAGTAACTCTTTTAAACGTCATTTTTTTTTGTCATATTAATCTAGATGAGGCCGGATGTTTCCTAGCTGACTACCCTGAGAAGAAACACCGAAACAAACTCAGAGGTCATAGTCTCTTTTGAAGTCCATACAATCGCTAATAACATATGAAAAACATGTAGGTTAACGTCTGAGGTGGCCTTTTGAGGAAAGCACCACGCAGGTTTGAGTGGACTTGTCCAGACAGTGCAAGCATTTGTCAGTTATCGTGCAGCTCAACTCAGAACTTTGAGGAGTTCAACGAACCGACGAACAATACAAAAGTAAGGAAATTTGGGTAAGACGCATAGTATACTCAAACTGCCATACAGTCATGAAATCAATCCTTAAAATAACGACCTACATAGTCCTTACAATACATCATTTTTTAAGAACCATGCAGATTAGTGTCTGAGATGGTCTTTAGAAGAAAGAACCACACAGATTTGAGTGAACCTGTCCAGTCAGTGCAAGCATTTGTCAGTAGTCGTGTAGCTCAACTCAGATCTACTTAAGAGCTCAGCAACTCGACGAACAATACCAAAGAAAGGACATATTTTGTGTAGGCCTTACAAAGCACTCAAACTGCCAGACAAACATTAAAATTACTCGAAGAAATAAAAAATAATCCACATAGTCCTCATCCATAATAAAAATAATGATAATACTTTACAAAGTGAAAAGAATTATGTCAAATTGTATATAATAAAAAGAAAAATGGCATATTGCATATTAAAAAATAACAAATTGTATAAAAAATGTCAAATTGTGTATAATAAAAAAATGTAAAACTAATGGATCACTCGGGTGTCTGTCTGTCTGTCCATCTATCTGTCTGTCTGTCTGTCCGTCTGTCTGTCCGTCTGTCTGTCTGTCTGTCACAGCCAGTTTTCTCCGGATCCACTGGACCGATTCTGTTGAAATTTGGTTCTCATATGGATTTCTATGACCCAAATACGGACGCGTTACGAAAATGATTAAATTTTTAGTATGGGGGTCACTTTTGGGAGTCAAAGTAGAAAATTTAAAAAAAAGTTTTTTGAACAGTATCGTGTGATATTATATCAAATGAAAGGACTTACTGTGAGGGTGCTAATTATATTTTTTTTACAATTTTTTTTTATATATTGGACCAAAAATGGCCATTCCCCCCCCTTGTCTCCGAAACTACTGAGCCTAAATAAAAAAAAAATACCTAAAGATTACAGGAAACCGATAAGAAGACTGTAGTGATAAAATAACATAACTATTAAAAAAATGAAATTGTTTCGGAACCCTTTAGGTAAGGAATAAGCTACCTGACCATTCTCCCCACATAGTGCCTCAGAATAGGGGAGTACCTACAGACTGTTGTCACTGTCCCGCGTTCTACGCATCAGTGATGTAACTTTTTTGCGAATCACACGCATGGAACCAGTTCTGTTCTGAGCAAACATCTCCGAAGCGCTACAGAAACGGGGCAGTTTCAACAGCATCCTAAAAACATTATTGGTCTGGGCTCCAGTGAGGTCTATCCTTCCTCCACAAGCAAGTGATGATGGGCGAGCACCGACTTTTGTCATTTTAAGGGTTCCGAATAAAAAACAGAACCCATATAGGATAGTAGAGTCAAACACTAATATGTATAATTACCGTCTCCAAGCGGAAAACAATTAAACCCTGGATAACCCCAAATCTCTTGAGATGTATAAAAAACAGAGACAATCTAAATAAAACAACATCCTGAAAATTTGGCACACATGTTTGAGCAAATAAATTTATCTCTATCTCTATCTCTGTCTCTGTCTCTGTCTCTGTCTCTGTCTCTGTCTCTGTCTCTGTCTCTGTCTCTGTCTCTGTCTCTGTCTCTGTCTCTGTCTCTGTCTCTGTCTCTGTCTCTGTCTCTGTCTCTGTCTCTGTCTCTGTCTCTGTCTCTGTCTCTGTCTCTGTCTCTGTCTCTGTCTCTGTCTCTGTCTCTGTCTCTGTCTCTGTCTCTGTCTCTATCTCTATCTCTATCTCTATCTCTATCTCTATCTCTATCTCTATCTCTATCTCTATCTCTATCTCTATCTCTATCTCTATCTCTATCTCTATCTCTATCTCTATCTCTATCTCTATCTCTATCTCTATCTCTATCTCTATCTCTATCTCTATCTCTATCTCTATCTCTATCTCTATCTCTATCTCTATCTCTATCTCTATCTCTATCTCTATCTCTATCTCTATCTCTATCTCTATCTCTATCTCTATCTCTATCTCTATCTCTATCTCTATCTCTATCTCTATCTCTATCTCTATCTCAATCTCAATCTCAATCTCTGTCCCTGTCCCTGTCCCTGTCCCTGTCCCTGTCCCTGTCCCTGTCCCTGTCCCTGTCCCTGTCCCTGTCCCTGTCCCTGTCCCTGTCCCTGTCTCTGTCTCTATCTCTGTCTCTGTCTCTGTTACCTGAATCGATCATGATGGTCTGCACATCTCCGAGGCCGGCCACATGCTCGCCCTGCAGCGGCGCCGCACCGTCTCTCACGGCGAGGTAGGAGACGGAGCGCGGCTGGAGACATCGCAGTAACTGTTTATTGAGATCGTCAGTAGAAGGATACTCGTAGGTAGAATGGTAATAGGTACACACGTTAAAATCGGTCAACAGGACCTTATCAAATACACAATAGAAGTGGCTTGAATACCACGGATGAATAACATAGTTTTACATAATAGGCTTAATACGCAGTAATGCTGGTGTAGGTAGAGAGTTGAAAGAAAACTTATGAATCACTAGAGAAGTTGGCATATCAGAAGAGTCTACAGTCCCCGCCACGCAAAGCTATACATTTTTAGGGTTCCGAACAAAAAACGGAACCCTTATAAAATAAATGATAAATGATATTTATTTTGCAAATAGGTAGATTACAAGTAACTCTTTTAAACGTCATTTTTTTTTGTCATATTAATCTAGATGAGGCCGGATGTTTCCTAGCTGACTACCCTGAGAAGAAACACCGAAACAAACTCAGAGGTCATAGTCTCTTTTGAAGTCCATACAATCGCTAATAACATATGAAAAACATGTAGGTTAACGTCTGAGGTGGCCTTTTGAGGAAAGCACCACGCAGGTTTGAGTGGACTTGTCCAGACAGTGCAAGCATTTGTCAGTTATCGTGCAGCTCAACTCAGAACTTTGAGGAGTTCAACGAACCGACGAACAATACAAAAGTAAGGACATTTGGGTAAGACGCATAGTATACTCAAACTGCCATACAGTCATGAAATCAATCCTTAAAATAACGACCTACATAGTCCTTACAATACATCATTTTTTAAGAACCATGCAGATTAGTGTCTGAGATGGTCTTTAGAAGAAAGAACCACACAGATTTGAGTGAACCTGTCCAGTCAGTGCAAGCATTTGTCAGTAGTCGTGTAGCTCAACTCAGATCTACTTAAGAGCTCAGCAACTCGACGAACAATACCAAAGAAAGGACATATTTTGTGTAGGCCTTACAAAGCACTCAAACTGCCAGACAAACATTAAAATTACTCGAAGAAATAAAAAATAATCCACATAGTCCTCATCCATAATAAAAATAATGATAATACTTTACAAAGTGAAAAGAATTATGTCAAATTGTATATAATAAAAAGAAAAATGGCATATTGCATATTAAAAAATAACAAATTGTATAAAAATGTCAAATTGTGTATAATAAAAAAATGTAAAACTAATGGATCACTCGGGTGTCTGTCTGTCTGTCCATCTATCTGTCTGTCTGTCTGTCCGTCTGTCTGTCCGTCTGTCTGTCCGTCTGTCTGTCTGTCTGTCACAGCCAGTTTTCTCCGGATCCACTGGACCGATTCTGTTGAAATTTGGTTCTCATATGGATTTCTATGACCCAAATACGGACGCGTTACGAAAATGATTAAATTTTTAGTATGGGGGTCACTTTTGGGAGTCAAAGTAGAAAATTTAAAAAAAAGTTTTTTGAACAGTATCGTGTGATATTATATCAAATGAAAGGACTTACTGTGAGGGTGCTAATTATATTTTTTTTACAATTTTTTTTTATATATTGGACCAAAAATGGCCATTCCCCCCCCTTGTCTCCGAAACTACTGAGCCTAAATAAAAAAAAAATACCTAAAGATTACAGGAAACCGATAAGAAGACTGTAGTGATAAAATAACATAACTATTAAAAAAATGAAATTGTTTCGGAACCCTTTAGGTAAGGAATAAGCTACCTGACCATTCTCCCCACATAGTGCCTCAGAATAGGGGAGTACCTACAGACTGTTGTCACTGTCCCGCGTTCTACGCATCAGTGATGTAACTTTTTTGCGAATCACACGCATGGAACCAGTTCTGTTCTGAGCAAACATCTCCGAAGCGCTACAGAAACGGGGCAGTTTCAACAGCATCCTAAAAACATTATTGGTCTGGGCTCCAGTGAGGTCTATCCTTCCTCCACAAGCAAGTGATGATGGGCGAGCACCGACTTTTGTCATTTTAAGGGTTCCGAATAAAAAACAGAACCCATATAGGATAGTAGAGTCAAACACTAATATGTATAATTACCGTCTCCAAGCGGAAAACAATTAAACCCTGGATAACCCCAAATCTCTTGAGATGTATAAAAGACAATCTAAATAAAACAACATCCTGAAAATTTGGCACACATGTTTGAGCAAATAAATTTATCTCTATCTCTATCTCTGTCTCTGTCTCTGTCTCTGTCTCTGTCTCTGTCTCTGTCTCTGTCTCTGTCTCTGTCTCTGTCTCTGTCTCTGTCTCTGTCTCTGTCTCTGTCTCTGTCTCTGTCTCTGTCTCTGTCTCTGTCTCTGTCTCTGTCTCTGTCTCTGTCTCTGTCTCTGTCTCTGTCTCTGTCTCTGTCTCTGTCTCTGTCTCTGTCTCTGTCTCTGTCTCTGTCTCTGTCTCTGTCTCTGTCTCTGTCTCTGTCTCTGTCTCTGTCTCTGTCTCTGTCTCTGTCTCTGTCTCTGTCTCTGTCTCTGTCTCTGTCTCTGTCTCTGTCTCTGTCTCTGTCTCTGTCTCTGTCTCTGTCTCTGTCTCTGTCTCTGTCTCTGTCTCTGTCTCTGTCTCTGTCTCTGTCTCTGTCTCTGTCTCTGTCTCTGTCTCTGTCTCTGTCTCTGTCTCTGTCTCTGTCTCTGTCTCTGTCTCTGTCTCTGTCTCTGTCTCTGTCTCTGTCTCTGTCTCTGTCTCTGTCTCTGTCTCTGTCTCTGTCTCTGTCTCTGTCTCTGTCTCTGTCTCTGTCTCTGTCTCTGTCTCTGTCTCTGTCTCTGTCTCTGTCTCTGTCTCTGTCTCTGTCTCTGTCTCTGTCTCTGTCTCTGTCTCTGTCTCTGTCTCTGTCTCTGTCTCTGTCTCTGTCTCTGTCTCTGTCTCTGTCTCTGTCTCTGTCTCTGTCTCTGTCTCTGTCTCTGTCTCTGTCTCTGTCTCTGTCTCTGTCTCTGTCTCTGTCTCTGTCTCTGTCTCTGTCTCTGTCTCTGTCTCTGTCTCTGTCTCTGTCTCTGTCTCTGTCTCTGTCTCTGCCTCTGCCTCTGCCTCTGTCTCTGTCTCTGTCTCTGTCTCTGTCTCTGTCTCTGTCTCTGTCTCTGTCTCTGTCTCTGTCTCTGTCTCTGTCTCTGTCTCTGTCTCTGTCTCTGTCTCTGTCTCTGTCTCTGTCTCTGTCTCTGTCTCTGTCTCTGTCTCTGTCTCTGTCTCTGTCTCTGTCTCTGTCTCTGTCTCTGTCTCTGTCTCTGTCTCTGTCTCTGTCTCTGTCTCTGTCTCTGTCTCTATCTCTATCTCCATCTCCATCTCCATCTCCATCTCCATCTCCATCTCCATCTCCATCTCCATCTCCATCTCCATCTCCATCTCTATCTCTATCTCTATCTCTATCTCTATCTCTATCTCTATCTCTATCTCTATCTCTATCTCTATCTCTATCTCTATCTCTATCTCTATCTCTATCTCTATCTCTATCTCTATCTCTATCTCTATCTCTATCTCTATCTCTATCTCTATCTCTATCTCTATCTCTATCTCTATCTCTATCTCTATCTCTATCTCTATCTCTATCTCTATCTCTATCTCTATCTCTATCTCTATCTCTGTCTCTATCTCTGTCTCTGTCTCTATCTCTGTCTCTGTCTCTATCTCTGTCTCTGTCTCTGTCTCTGTCTCTATCTCTATCTCTATCTCTATCTCTATCTCTATCTCTATCTCTATCTCTATCTCTATCTCTATCTCTATCTCTATCTCTATCTCTATCTCTATCTCTATCTCTATCTCTATCTCTATCTCTATCTCTATCTCTATCTCTATCTCTGTCTCTGTCTCTATCTCTGTCTCTGTCTCCATCTCTGTCTCTGTCTCTGTCTCTGTCTCTGTCTCTGTCTGTCTCTGTCTCTATCTCTATCTCTATCTCTATCTCTATCTCTATCTCTATCTCTATCTCTATCTCTATCTCTATCTCTATCTCTATCTCTATCTCTATCTCTATCTCTATCTCTATCTCTATCTCTATCTCTATCTCTATCTCTATCTCTATCTCTATCTCTATCTCTATCTCTATCTCTATCTCTATCTCTATCTCTATCTCTATCTCTATCTCTATCTCTATCTCTATCTCTATCTCTATCTCTATCTCTATCTCTATCTCTATCTCTATCTCAATCTCAATCTCTGTCCCTGTCCCTGTCCCTGTCCCTGTCCCTGTCCCTGTCCCTGTCCCTGTCCCTGTCCCTGTCCCTGTCCCTGTCCCTGTCTCTGTCTCTATCTCTGTCTCTGTCTCTGTTACCTGAATCGATCATGATGGTCTGCACATCTCCGAGGCCGGCCACATGCTCGCCCTGCAGCGGCGCCGCACCGTCTCTCACGGCGAGGTAGGAGACGGAGCGCGGCTGGAGACATCGCAGTAACTGTTTATTGAGATCGTCAGTAGAAGGATACTCGTAGGTAGAATGGTAATAGGTACACACGTTAAAATCGGTCAACAGGACCTTATCAAATACACAATAGAAGTGGCTTGAATACCACGGATGAATAACATAGTTTTACATAATAGGCTTAATACGCAGTAATGCTGGTGTAGGTAGAGAGTTGAAAGAAAACTTATGAATCACTAGAGAAGTTGGCATATCAGAAGAGTCTACAGTCCCCGCCACGCAAAGCTATACATTTTTAGGGTTCCGAACAAAAAACGGAACCCTTATAAAATAAATGATAAATGATATTTATTTTGCAAATAGGTAGATTACAAGTAACTCTTTTAAACGTCATTTTTTTTTGTCATATTAATCTAGATGAGGCCGGATGTTTCCTAGCTGACTACCCTGAGAAGAAACACCGAAACAAACTCAGAGGTCATAGTCTCTTTTGAAGTCCATACAATCGCTAATAACATATGAAAAACATGTAGGTTAACGTCTGAGGTGGCCTTTTGAGGAAAGCACCACGCAGGTTTGAGTGGACTTGTCCAGACAGTGCAAGCATTTGTCAGTTATCGTGCAGCTCAACTCAGAACTTTGAGGAGTTCAACGAACCGACGAACAATACAAAAGTAAGGAAATTTGGGTAAGACGCATAGTATACTCAAACTGCCATACAGTCATGAAATCAATCCTTAAAATAACGACCTACATAGTCCTTACAATACATCATTTTTTAAGAACCATGCAGATTAGTGTCTGAGATGGTCTTTAGAAGAAAGAACCACACAGATTTGAGTGAACCTGTCCAGTCAGTGCAAGCATTTGTCAGTAGTCGTGTAGCTCAACTCAGATTTACTTAAGAGCTCAGCAACTCGACGAACAATACCAAAGAAAGGACATATTTTGTGTAGGCCTTACAAAGCACTCAAACTGCCAGACAAACATTAAAATTACTCGAAGAAATAAAAAATAATCCACATAGTCCTCATCCATAATAAAAATAATGATAATACTTTACAAAGTGAAAAGAATTATGTCAAATTGTATATAATAAAAAGAAAAATGGCATATTGCATATTAAAAAATAACAAATTGTATAAAAATGTCAAATTGTGTATAATAAAAAAATGTAAAACTAATGGATCACTCGGGTGTCTGTCTGTCTGTCCATCTATCTGTCTGTCTGTCTGTCCGTCTGTCTGTCCGTCTGTCTGTCTGTCTGTCACAGCCAGTTTTCTCCGGATCCACTGGACCGATTCTGTTGAAATTTGGTTCTCATATGGATTTCTATGACCCAAATACGGACGCGTTACGAAAATGATTAAATTTTTAGTATGGGGGTCACTTTTGGGAGTCAAAGTAGAAAATTTAAAAAAAAGTTTTTTGAACAGTATCGTGTGATATTATATCAAATGAAAGGACTTACTGTGAGGGTGCTAATTATATTTTTTTTACAATTTTTTTTTATATATTGGACCAAAAATGGCCATTCCCCCCCCTTGTCTCCGAAACTACTGAGCCTAAATAAAAAAAAAATACCTAAAGATTACAGGAAACCGATAAGAAGACTGTAGTGATAAAATAACATAACTATTAAAAAAATGAAATTGTTTCGGAACCCTTTAGGTAAGGAATAAGCTACCTGACCATTCTCCCCACATAGTGCCTCAGAATAGGGGAGTACCTACAGACTGTTGTCACTGTCCCGCGTTCTACGCATCAGTGATGTAACTTTTTTGCGAATCACACGCATGGAACCAGTTCTGTTCTGAGCAAACATCTCCGAAGCGCTACAGAAACGGGGCAGTTTCAACAGCATCCTAAAAACATTATTGGTCTGGGCTCCAGTGAGGTCTATCCTTCCTCCACAAGCAAGTGATGATGGGCGAGCACCGACTTTTGTCATTTTAAGGGTTCCGAATAAAAAACAGAACCCATATAGGATAGTAGAGTCAAAAACTAATATTTATAATTACCGTCTCCAAGCGGAAAACAATTAAACCCTGGATAACCCCAAATCTCTTGAGATGTATAAAAAACAGAGACAATCTAAATAAAACAACATCCTGAAAATTTGGCACACATGTTTGAGCAAATAAATTTATCTCTATCTCTATCTCTATCTCTATCTCTATCTCTATCTCTATCTCTATCTCTATCTCTATCTCTATCTCTATCTCTATCTCTATCTCTATCTCTATCTCTATCTCTATCTCTATCTCTATCTCTATCTCTATCTCTATCTCTATCTCTATCTCTATCTCTATCTCTATCTCTATCTCTATCTCTATCTCTATCTCTATCTCTATCTCTATCTCTATCTCTATCTCTATCTCTATCTCTATCTCTATCTCTATCTCTATCTCTATCTCTATCTCTATCTCTATCTCTATCTCTATCTCTATCTCTATCTCTATCTCTATCTCTATCTCTATCTCTATCTCTATCTCTATCTCTATCTCTATCTCTATCTCTATCTCTATCTCTATATCTATCTCTATCTCTATCTCTATCTCTATCTCTATCTCTATCTCTATCTCTATCTCTATCTCTATCTCTATCTCTATCTCTATCTCTATCTCTATCTCTATCTCTATCTCTATCTCTATGTCTATCTCTATCTCTATCTCTATCTCTATCTCTATCTCTATCTCTATCTCTATCTCTATCTCTATCTCTATCTCTATCTCTATCTCTATCTCTATCTCTATCTCTGTCTCTGTCTCTGTCTCTGTCTCTGTCTCTGTCTCTGTCTCTGTCTCTGTCTCCATCTCTGTCTCTGTCTCTGTCTCTGTCTCTATCTCTGTCTCTGTCTCTGTCTCTATCTCTATCTCTATCTCTATCTCTATCTCTATCTCTATCTCTATCTCTATCTCTATCTCTATCTCTATCTCTATCTCTATCTCTATCTCTATCTCTATCTCTATCTCTATCTCTATCTCTATCTCTATCTCTATCTCTATCTCTATCTCTGTCTCTGTCTCTGTCTCTGTCTCTGTCTCTGTCTCTGTCTCTGTCTCTGTCTCTGTCTCCATCTCTGTCTCTGTCTCTGTCTCTGTCTCTATCTCTGTCTCTGTCTCTGTCTCTATCTCTATCTCTATCTCTATCTCTATCTCTATCTCTATCTCTATCTCTATCTCTATCTCTATCTCTATCTCTATCTCTATCTCTATCTCTATCTCTATCTCTATCTCTATCTCTATCTCTATCTCTATCTCTATCTCTATCTCTATCTCTATCTCTATCTCTATCTCTATCTCTATGTCTATCTCTATCTCTATCTCTATCTCTATCTCTATCTCTATCTCTATCTCTATCTCTATCTCTGTCTCTGTCTCTGTCTCTGTCTCTGTCTCTGTCTCTGTCTCTGTTTCTGTCTCTGTCTCCATCTCTGTCTCTGTCTCTGTCTCTGTCTCTATCTCTGTCTCTGTCTCTGTCTCTGTCTCTATCTCTATCTCTATCTCTATCTCTATCTCTATCTCTATCTCTATCTCTATCTCTATCTCTATCTCTATCTCTATCTCTATCTCTATCTCTATCTCTATCTCTATCTCTATCTCTATCTCTATCTCTATCTCTATCTCTATCTCTATCTCTATCTCTATCTCTATCTCTATCTCTATCTCTATCTCTATCTCTATCTCTATCTCTATCTCTATCTCTATCTCTATCTCTATCTCTATCTCTATCTCTATCTCTATCTCTATCTCTATCTCTATCTCTATCTCTATCTCTATCTCTATCTCTATCTCTATCTCTATCTCTATCTCTATCTCTATCTCTATCTCTATCTCTATCTCTATCTCTATCTCTATCTCTATCTCTATCTCAATCTCAATCTCTGTCCCTGTCCCTGTCCCTGTCCCTGTCCCTGTCCCTGTCCCTGTCCCTGTCCCTGTCCCTGTCCCTGTCCCTGTCCCTGTCCCTGTCCCTGTCCCTGTCCCTGTCCCTGTCCCTGTCCCTGTCCCTGTCCCTGTCCCTGTCCCTGTCTCTGTCTCTATCTCTGTCTCTGTCTCTGTTACCTGAATCGATCATGATGGTCTGCACATCTCCGAGGCCGGCCACATGCTCGCCCTGCAGCGGAGCCGCACCGTCTCTCACGGCGAGGTAGGAGACGGAGCGCGGCTGGAGACATCGCAGTAACTGTTTAGTGAGATCGTCAGTAGAAGGATACTCGTAGGTAGAGAGTTGAAAGAAAACTTATGAATCACTAGAGAAGTTGGCATATCAGAAGAGTCTACAGTCCCCGCCACGCAAAGCTATACATTTTTAGGGTTCCGAACAAAAAACGGAACCCTTATAAAATAAATGATAAATGATATTTATTTTGCAAATAGGTAGATTACAAGTAACTCTTTTAAACGTCATTTTTTTTTGTCATATTAATCTAGATGAGGCCGGATGTTTCCTAGCTGACTACCCTGAGAAGAAACACCGAAACAAACTCAGAGGTCATAGTCTCTTTTGAAGTCCATACAATCGCTAATAACATATGAAAAACATGTAGGTTAACGTCTGAGGTGGCCTTTTGAGGAAAGCACCACGCAGGTTTGAGTGGACTTGTCCAGACAGTGCAAGCATTTGTCAGTTATCGTGCAGCTCAACTCAGAACTTTGAGGAGTTCAACGAACCGACGAACAATACAAAAGTAAGGACATTTGGGTAAGACGCATAGTATACTCAAACTGCCATACAGTCATGAAATCAATCCTTAAAATAACGACCTACATAGTCCTTACAATACATCATTTTTTAAGAACCATGCAGATTAGTGTCTGAGATGGTCTTTAGAAGAAAGAACCACACAGATTTGAGTGAACCTGTCCAGTCAGTGCAAGCATTTGTCAGTAGTCGTGTAGCTCAACTCAGATCTACTTAAGAGCTCAGCAACTCGACGAACAATACCAAAGAAAGGACATATTTTGTGTAGGCCTTACAAAGCACTCAAACTGCCAGACAAACATTAAAATTACTCGAAGAAATAAAAAATAATCCACATAGTCCTCATCCATAATAAAAATAATGATAATACTTTACAAAGTGAAAAGAATTATGTCAAATTGTATATAATAAAAAGAAAAATGGCATATTGCATATTAAAAAATAACAAATTGTATAAAAATGTCAAATTGTGTATAATAAAAAAATGTAAAACTAATGGATCACTCGGGTGTCTGTCTGTCTGTCCATCTATCTGTCTGTCTGTCTGTCCGTCTGTCTGTCCGTCTGTCTGTCCGTCTGTCTGTCCGTCTGTCTGTCTGTCTGTCACAGCCAGTTTTCTCCGGATCCACTGGACCGATTCTGTTGAAATTTGGTTCTCATATGGATTTCTATGACCCAAATACGGACGCGTTACGAAAATGATTAAATTTTTAGTATGGGGGTCACTTTTGGGAGTCAAAGTAGAAAATTTAAAAAAAAGTTTTTTGAACAGTATCGTGTGATATTATATCAAATGAAAGGACTTACTGTGAGGGTGCTAATTATATTTTTTTTACAATTTTTTTTTATATATTGGACCAAAAATGGCCATTCCCCCCCCTTGTCTCCGAAACTACTGAGCCTAAATAAAAAAAAAATACCTAAAGATTACAGGAAACCGATAAGAAGACTGTAGTGATAAAATAACATAACTATTAAAAAAATGAAATTGTTTCGGAACCCTTTAGGTAAGGAATAAGCTACCTGACCATTCTCCCCACATAGTGCCTCAGAATAGGGGAGTACCTACAGACTGTTGTCACTGTCCCGCGTTCTACGCATCAGTGATGTAACTTTTTTGCGAATCACACGCATGGAACCAGTTCTGTTCTGAGCAAACATCTCCGAAGCGCTACAGAAACGGGGCAGTTTCAACAGCATCCTAAAAACATTATTGGTCTGGGCTCCAGTGAGGTCTATCCTTCCTCCACAAGCAAGTGATGATGGGCGAGCACCGACTTTTGTCATTTTAAGGGTTCCGAATAAAAAACAGAACCCATATAGGATAGTAGAGTCAAACACTAATATGTATAATTACCGTCTCCAAGCGGAAAACAATTAAACCCTGGATAACCCCAAATCTCTTGAGATGTATAAAAAACAGAGACAATCTAAATAAAACAACATCCTGAAAATTTGGCACACATGTTTGAGCAAATAAATTTATCTCTATCTCTATCTCTGTCTCTGTCTCTGTCTCTGTCTCTGTCTCTGTCTCTGTCTCTGTCTCTGTCTCTGTCTCTGTCTCTGTCTCTGTCTCTGTCTCTGTCTCTGTCTCTGTCTCTGTCTCTGTCTCTGTCTCTGTCTCTGTCTCTGTCTCTGTCTCTGTCTCTGTCTCTGTCTCTGTCTCTGTCTCTGTCTCTGTCTCTGTCTCTGTCTCTGTCTCTGTCTCTGTCTCTGTCTCTGTCTCTGTCTCTGTCTCTGTCTCTGTCTCTGTCTCTGTCTCTGTCTCTGTCTCTGTCTCTGTCTCTGTCTCTGTCTCTGTCTCTGTCTCTGTCTCTGTCTCTGTCTCTGTCTCTGTCTCTGTCTCTGTCTCTGTCTCTGTCTCTGTCTCTGTCTCTGTCTCTGTCTCTGTCTCTGTCTCTGTCTCTGTCTCTGTCTCTGTCTCTGTCTCTGTCTCTGTCTCTGTCTCTGTCTCTGTCTCTGTCTCTGTCTCTGTCTCTGTCTCTGTCTCTGTCTCTGTCTCTGTCTCTGTCTCTGTCTCTGTCTCTGTCTCTGTCTCTGTCTCTGTCTCTGTCTCTGTCTCTGTCTCTGTCTCTGTCTCTGTCTCTGTCTCTGTCTCTGTCTCTGTCTCTGTCTCTGTCTCTGTCTCTGTCTCTGTCTCTGTCTCTGTCTCTGTCTCTGTCTCTGTCTCTGTCTCTGTCTCTGTCTCTGTCTCTGTCTCTGTCTCTGTCTCTGTCTCTGTCTCTGCCTCTGCCTCTGCCTCTGTCTCTGTCTCTGTCTCTGTCTCTGTCTCTGTCTCTGTCTCTGTCTCTGTCTCTGTCTCTGTCTCTGTCTCTGTCTCTGTCTCTGTCTCTGTCTCTGTCTCTGTCTCTGTCTCTGTCTCTGTCTCTGTCTCTGTCTCTGTCTCTGTCTCTGTCTCTGTCTCTGTCTCTGTCTCTGTCTCTGTCTCTGTCTCTGTCTCTGTCTCTGTCTCTGTCTCTATCTCTATCTCTATCTCCATCTCCATCTCCATCTCCATCTCCATCTCCATCTCCATCTCCATCTCCATCTCCATCTCTATCTCTATCTCTATCTCTATCTCTATCTCTATCTCTATCTCTATCTCTATCTCTATCTCTATCTCTATCTCTATCTCTATCTCTATCTCTATCTCTATCTCTATCTCTATCTCTATCTCTATCTCTATGTCTATCTCTATCTCTATCTCTATCTCTATCTCTATCTCTATCTCTATCTCTATCTCTATCTCTATCTCTATCTCTATCTCTATCTCTATCTCTATCTCTATCTCTATCTCTATCTCTATCTCTATCTCTATCTCTATCTCTGTCTCTATCTCTGTCTCTGTCTCTATCTCTGTCTCTGTCTCTATCTCTGTCTCTGTCTCTGTCTCTGTCTCTATCTCTATCTCTATCTCTATCTCTATCTCTATCTCTATCTCTATCTCTATCTCTATCTCTATCTCTATCTCTATCTCTATCTCTATCTCTATCTCTATCTCTATCTCTATCTCTATCTCTATCTCTATCTCTATCTCTATCTCTATCTCTATCTCTATCTCTGTCTCTGTCTCTATCTCTGTCTCTGTCTCCATCTCTGTCTCTGTCTCTGTCTCTGTCTCTGTCTCTGTCTGTCTCTGTCTCTATCTCTATCTCTATCTCTATCTCTATCTCTATCTCTATCTCTATCTCTATCTCTATCTCTATCTCTATCTCTATCTCTATCTCTATCTCTATCTCTATCTCTATCTCTATCTCTATCTCTATCTCTATCTCTATCTCTATCTCTATCTCTATCTCTATCTCTATCTCTATCTCTATCTCTATCTCTATCTCTATCTCTATCTCTATCTCTATCTCTATCTCTATCTCTATCTCAATCTCTGTCCCTGTCCCTGTCCCTGTCCCTGTCCCTGTCCCTGTCCCTGTCCCTGTCCCTGTCCCTGTCCCTGTCCCTGTCCCTGTCCCTGTCCCTGTCCCTGTCTCTGTCTCTATCTCTGTCTCTGTCTCTGTTACCTGAATCGATCATGATGGTCTGCACATCTCCGAGGCCGGCCACATGCTCGCCCTGCAGCGGCGCCGCACCGTCTCTCACGGCGAGGTAGGAGACGGAGCGCGGCTGGAGACATCGCAGTAACTGTTTATTGAGATCGTCAGTAGAAGGATACTCGTAGGTAGAATGGTAATAGGTACACACGTTAAAATCCGTCAACAGGACCTTATCAAATACACAATAGAAGTGGCTTGAATACCACGGATGAATAACATAGTTTTACATAATAGGCTTAATACGCAGTAATGCTGGTGTAGGTAGAGAGTTGAAAGAAAACTTATGAATCACTAGAGAAGTTGGCATATCAGAAGAGTCTACAGTCCCCGCCACGCAAAGCTATACATTTTTAGGGTTCCGAACAAAAAACGGAACCCTTATAAAATAAATGATAAATGATATTTATTTTGCAAATAGGTAGATTACAAGTAACTCTTTTAAACGTCATTTTTTTTTGTCATATTAATCTAGATGAGGCCGGATGTTTCCTAGCTGACTACCCTGAGAAGAAACACCGAAACAAACTCAGAGGTCATAGTCTCTTTTGAAGTCCATACAATCGCTAATAACATATGAAAAACATGTAGGTTAACGTCTGAGGTGGCCTTTTGAGGAAAGCACCACGCAGGTTTGAGTGGACTTGTCCAGACAGTGCAAGCATTTGTCAGTTATCGTGCAGCTCAACTCAGAACTTTGAGGAGTTCAACGAACCGACGAACAATACAAAAGTAAGGACATTTGGGTAAGACGCATAGTATACTCAAACTGCCATACAGTCATGAAATCAATCCTTAAAATAACGACCTACATAGTCCTTACAATACATCATTTTTTAAGAACCATGCAGATTAGTGTCTGAGATGGTCTTTAGAAGAAAGAACCACACAGATTTGAGTGAACCTGTCCAGTCAGTGCAAGCATTTGTCAGTAGTCGTGTAGCTCAACTCAGATCTACTTAAGAGCTCAGCAACTCGACGAACAATACCAAAGAAAGGACATATTTTGTGTAGGCCTTACAAAGCACTCAAACTGCCAGACAAACATTAAAATTACTCGAAGAAATAAAAAATAATCCACATAGTCCTCATCCATAATAAAAATAATGATAATACTTTACAAAGTGAAAAGAATTATGTCAAATTGTATATAATAAAAAGAAAAATGGCATATTGCATATTAAAAAATAACAAATTGTATAAAAATGTCAAATTGTGTATAATAAAAAAATGTAAAACTAATGGATCACTCGGGTGTCTGTCTGTCTGTCCATCTATCTGTCTGTCTGTCTGTCCGTCTGTCTGTCCGTCTGTCTGTCTGTCTGTCACAGCCAGTTTTCTCCGGATCCACTGGACCGATTCTGTTGAAATTTGGTTCTCATATGGATTTCTATGACCCAAATACGGACGCGTTACGAAAATGATTAAATTTTTAGTATGGGGGTCACTTTTGGGAGTCAAAGTAGAAAATTTAAAAAAAAGTTTTTTGAACAGTATCGTGTGATATTATATCAAATGAAAGGACTTACTGTGAGGGTGCTAATTATATTTTTTTTACAATTTTTTTTTATATATTGGACCAAAAATGGCCATTCCCCCCCCTTGTCTCCGAAACTACTGAGCCTAAATAAAAAAAAAATACCTAAAGATTACAGGAAACCGATAAGAAGACTGTAGTGATAAAATAACATAACTATTAAAAAAATGAAATTGTTTCGGAACCCTTTAGGTAAGGAATAAGCTACCTGACCATTCTCCCCACATAGTGCCTCAGAATAGGGGAGTACCTACAGACTGTTGTCACTGTCCCGCGTTCTACGCATCAGTGATGTAACTTTTTTGCGAATCACACGCATGGAACCAGTTCTGTTCTGAGCAAACATCTCCGAAGCGCTACAGAAACGGGGCAGTTTCAACAGCATCCTAAAAACATTATTGGTCTGGGCTCCAGTGAGGTCTATCCTTCCTCCACAAGCAAGTGATGATGGGCGAGCACCGACTTTTGTCATTTTAAGGGTTCCGAATAAAAAACAGAACCCATATAGGATAGTAGAGTCAAAAACTAATATTTATAATTACCGTCTCCAAGCGGAAAACAATTAAACCCTGGATAACCCCAAATCTCTTGAGATGTATAAAAAACAGAGACAATCTAAATAAAACAACATCCTGAAAATTTGGCACACATGTTTGAGCAAATAAATTTATCTCTATCTCTATCTCTATCTCTATCTCTATCTCTATCTCTATCTCTATCTCTATCTCTATCTCTATCTCTATCTCTATCTCTATCTCTATCTCTATCTCTATCTCTATCTCTATCTCTATCTCTATCTCTATCTCTATCTCTATCTCTATCTCTATCTCTATCTCTATCTCTATCTCTATCTCTATCTCTATCTCTATCTCTATCTCTATCTCTATCTCTATCTCTATCTCTATCTCTATCTCTATCTCTATCTCTATCTCTATCTCTATCTCTATCTCTATCTCTATCTCTATCTCTATCTCTATCTCTATATCTATCTCTATCTCTATCTCTATCTCTATCTCTATCTCTATCTCTATCTCTATCTCTATCTCTATCTCTATCTCTATCTCTATCTCTATCTCTATCTCTATCTCTATCTCTATGTCTATCTCTATCTCTATCTCTATCTCTATCTCTATCTCTATCTCTATCTCTATCTCTATCTCTGTCTCTGTCTCTGTCTCTGTCTCTGTCTCTGTCTCTGTCTCTGTCTCTGTCTCTGTCTCTGTCTCTGTCTCTGTCTCTGTCTCTGTCTCTGTCTCTGTCTCTGTCTCTGTCTCTGTCTCTGTCTCTGTCTCTGTCTCTGTCTCTGTCTCTGTCTCTGTCTCTGTCTCTGTCTCTGTCTCTGTCTCTGTCTCTGTCTCTGTCTCTGTCTCTGTCTCTGTCTCTGTCTCTGTCTCTGTCTCTGTCTCTGTCTCTGTCTCTGTCTCTGTCTCTGTCTCTGTCTCTGTCTCTGTCTCTGTCTCTGTCTCTGTCTCTGTCTCTGTCTCTGTCTCTGTCTCTGTCTCTGTCTCTGTCTCTGTCTCTGTCTCTGTCTCTGTCTCTGTCTCTGTCTCTGTCTCTGTCTCTGTCTCTGTCTCTGTCTCTGTCTCTGTCTCTGTCTCTGTCTCTGTCTCTGTCTCTGTCTCTGTCTCTGTCTCTGTCTCTGTCTCTGTCTCTGTCTCTGTCTCTGTCTCTGTCTCTGTCTCTGTCTCTGTCTCTGTCTCTGTCTCTGTCTCTGTCTCTGTCTCTGTCTCTGTCTCTGTCTCTGTCTCTGTCTCTGTCTCTGTCTCTGTCTCTGTCTCTGTCTCTGTCTCTGTCTCTGTCTCTGTCTCTGTCTCTGTCTCTGTCTCTGTCTCTGTCTCTGTCTCTGTCTCTGTCTCTGTCTCTGTCTCTGTCTCTGTCTCTGTCTCTGTCTCTGTCTCTGTCTCTGTCTCTGTCTCTGTCTCTGTCTCTGTCTCTGTCTCTGTCTCTGTCTCTGTCTCTGTCTCTGTCTCTGTCTCTGTCTCTGTCTCTGTCTCTGTCTCTGTCTCTGTCTCTGTCTCTGTCTCTGTCTCTGTCTCTGTCTCTGTCTCTGTCTCTGTCTCTGTCTCTGTCTCTGTCTCTGTCTCTGTCTCTGTCTCTGTCTCTGTCTCTGTCTCTGTCTCTGTCTCTGTCTCTGTCTCTGTCTCTGTCTCTGTCTCTGTCTCTGTCTCTGTCTCTGTCTCTGTCTCTGTCTCTGTCTCTGTCTCTGTCTCTGTCTCTGTCTCTGTCTCTGTCTCTGTCTCTGTCTCTGTCTCTGTCTCTGTCTCTGTCTCTGTCTCTGTCTCTGTCTCTGTCTCTGTCTCTGTCTCTGTCTCTGTCTCTGTCTCTGTCTCTGTCTCTGTCTCTGTCTCTGTCTCTGTCTCTGTCTCTGTCTCTGTCTCTGTCTCTGTCTCTGTCTCTGTCTCTGTCTCTGTCTCTGTCTCTGTCTCTGTCTCTGTCTCTGTCTCTGTCTCTGTCTCTGTCTCTGTCTCTGTCTCTGTATCTGTCTCTGTCTCTGTCTCTGTCTCTGTCTCTGCCTCTGCCTCTGCCTCTGTCTCTGTCTCTGTCTCTGTCTCTGTCTCTGTCTCTGTCTCTGTCTCTGTCTCTGTCTCTGTCTCTGTCTCTGTCTCTGTCTCTGTCTCTGTCTCTGTCTCTGTCTCTGTCTCTGTCTCTGTCTCTGTCTCTGTCTCTGTCTCTGTCTCTGTCTCTGTCTCTGTCTCTGTCTCTGTCTCTGTCTCTGTCTCTGTCTCTGTCTCTGTCTCTGTCTCTGTCTCTGTCTCTGTCTCTGTCTCTGTCTCTATCTCTATCTCTATCTCCATCTCCATCTCCATCTCCATCTCCATCTCCATCTCCATCTCCATCTCCATCTCCATCTCCATCTCCATCTCCATCTCCATCTCTATCTCTATCTCTATCTCTATCTCTATCTCTATCTCTATCTCTATCTCTATCTCTATCTCTATCTCTATCTCTATCTCTATCTCTATCTCTATCTCTATCTCTATCTCTATCTCTATCTCTATCTCTATCTCTATCTCTATCTCTATCTCTATCTCTATCTCTATCTCTATCTCTATCTCTATCTCTATCTCTATCTCTATCTCTATCTCTATCTCTATCTCTATCTCTATCTCTGTCTCTATCTCTGTCTCTGTCTCTATCTCTGTCTCTGTCTCTATCTCTGTCTCTGTCTCTGTCTCTGTCTCTATCTCTATCTCTATCTCTATCTCTATCTCTATCTCTATCTCTATCTCTATCTCTATCTCTATCTCTATCTCTATCTCTATCTCTATCTCTATCTCTATCTCTATCTCTATCTCTATCTCTATCTCTATCTCTATCTCTATCTCTATCTCTATCTCTATCTCTGTCTCTGTCTCTATCTCTGTCTCTGTCTCCATCTCTGTCTCTGTCTCTGTCTCTGTCTCTGTCTCTGTCTGTCTCTGTCTCTATCTCTATCTCTATCTCTATCTCTATCTCTATCTCTATCTCTATCTCTATCTCTATCTCTATCTCTATCTCTATCTCTATCTCTATCTCTATCTCTATCTCTATCTCTATCTCTATCTCTATCTCTATCTCTATCTCTATCTCTATCTCTATCTCTATCTCTATCTCTATCTCTATCTCTATCTCTATCTCTATCTCTATCTCTATCTCTATCTCTATCTCTATCTCTATCTCTATCTCAATCTCAATCTCTGTCCCTGTCCCTGTCCCTGTCCCTGTCCCTGTCCCTGTCCCTGTCCCTGTCCCTGTCCCTGTCCCTGTCCCTGTCCCTGTCCCTGTCCCTGTCCCTGTCCCTGTCTCTGTCTCTATCTCTGTCTCTGTCTCTGTTACCTGAATCGATCATGATGGTCTGCACATCTCCGAGGCCGGCCACATGCTCGCCCTGCAGCGGCGCCGCACCGTCTCTCACGGCGAGGTAGGAGACGGAGCGCGGCTGGAGACATCGCAGTAACTGTTTATTGAGATCGTCAGTAGAAGGATACTCGTAGGTAGAATGGTAATAGGTACACACGTTAAAATCGGTCAACAGGACCTTATCAAATACACAATAGAAGTGGCTTGAATACCACGGATGAATAACATAGTTTTACATAATAGGCTTAATACGCAGTAATGCTGGTGTAGGTAGAGAGTTGAAAGAAAACTTATGAATCACTAGAGAAGTTGGCATATCAGAAGAGTCTACAGTCCCCGCCACGCAAAGCTATACATTTTTAGGGTTCCGAACAAAAAACGGAACCCTTATAAAATAAATGATAAATGATATTTATTTTGCAAATAGGTAGATTACAAGTAACTCTTTTAAACGTCATTTTTTTTTGTCATATTAATCTAGATGAGGCCGGATGTTTCCTAGCTGACTACCCTGAGAAGAAACACCGAAACAAACTCAGAGGTCATAGTCTCTTTTGAAGTCCATACAATCGCTAATAACATATGAAAACATGTAGGTTAACGTCTGAGGTGGCCTTTTGAGGAAAGCACCACGCAGGTTTGAGTGGACTTGTCCAGACAGTGCAAGCATTTGTCAGTTATCGTGCAGCTCAACTCAGAACTTTGAGGAGTTCAACGAACCGACGAACAATACAAAAGTAAGGAAATTTGGGTAAGACGCATAGTATACTCAAACTGCCATACAGTCATGAAATCAATCCTTAAAATAACGACCTACATAGTCCTTACAATACATCATTTTTTAAGAACCATGCAGATTAGTGTCTGAGATGGTCTTTAGAAGAAAGAACCACACAGATTTGAGTGAACCTGTCCAGTCAGTGCAAGCATTTGTCAGTAGTCGTGTAGCTCAACTCAGATCTACTTAAGAGCTCAGCAACTCGACGAACAATACCAAAGAAAGGACATATTTTGTGTAGGCCTTACAAAGCACTCAAACTGCCAGACAAACATTAAAATTACTCGAAGAAATAAAAAATAATCCACATAGTCCTCATCCATAATAAAAATAATGATAATACTTTACAAAGTGAAAAGAATTATGTCAAATTGTATATAATAAAAAGAAAAATGGCATATTGCATATTAAAAAATAACAAATTGTATAAAAATGTCAAATTGTGTATAATAAAAAAATGTAAAACTAATGGATCACTCGGGTGTCTGTCTGTCTGTCCATCTATCTGTCTGTCTGTCTGTCCGTCTGTCTGTCCGTCTGTCTGTCTGTCTGTCACAGCCAGTTTTCTCCGGATCCACTGGACCGATTCTGTTGAAATTTGGTTCTCATATGGATTTCTATGACCCAAATACGGACGCGTTACGAAAATGATTAAATTTTTAGTATGGGGGTCACTTTTGGGAGTCAAAGTAGAAAATTTAAAAAAAAGTTTTTTGAACAGTATCGTGTGATATTATATCAAATGAAAGGACTTACTGTGAGGGTGCTAATTATATTTTTTTTACAATTTTTTTTTATATATTGGACCAAAAATGGCCATTCCCCCCCCTTGTCTCCGAAACTACTGAGCCTAAATAAAAAAAAAATACCTAAAGATTACAGGAAACCGATAAGAAGACTGTAGTGATAAAATAACATAACTATTAAAAAAATGAAATTGTTTCGGAACCCTTTAGGTAAGGAATAAGCTACCTGACCATTCTCCCCACATAGTGCCTCAGAATAGGGGAGTACCTACAGACTGTTGTCACTGTCCCGCGTTCTACGCATCAGTGATGTAACTTTTTTGCGAATCACACGCATGGAACCAGTTCTGTTCTGAGCAAACATCTCCGAAGCGCTACAGAAACGGGGCAGTTTCAACAGCATCCTAAAAACATTATTGGTCTGGGCTCCAGTGAGGTCTATCCTTCCTCCACAAGCAAGTGATGATGGGCGAGCACCGACTTTTGTCATTTTAAGGGTTCCGAATAAAAAACAGAACCCATATAGGATAGTAGAGTCAAAAACTAATATTTATAATTACCGTCTCCAAGCGGAAAACAATTAAACCCTGGATAACCCCAAATCTCTTGAGATGTATAAAAAACAGAGACAATCTAAATAAAACAACATCCTGAAAATTTGGCACACATGTTTGAGCAAATAAATTTATCTCTATCTCTATCTCTATCTCTATCTCTATCTCTATCTCTATCTCTATCTCTATCTCTATCTCTATCTCTATCTCTATCTCTATCTCTATCTCTATCTCTATCTCTATCTCTATCTCTATCTTTATCTCTATCTCTATCTCTATCTCTATCTCTATCTCTATCTCTATCTCTATCTCTATCTCTATCTCTATCTCTATCTCTATCTCTACCTCTATCTCTATCTCTATCTCTATCTCTATCTCTATCTCTATCTCTATCTCTATCTCTATCTCTATCTCTATCTCTATCTCTATCTCTATCTCTATCTCTATCTCTATCTCTATCTCTATCTCTATCTCTATCTCTATCTCTATCTCTATCTCTATCTCTATATCTATCTCTATCTCTATCTCTATCTCTATCTCTATCTCTATCTCTATCTCTATCTCTATCTCTATCTCTATCTCTATCTCTATCTCTATCTCTATCTCTATCTCTATCTCTATCTCTATCTCTATGTCTATCTCTATCTCTATCTCTATCTCTATCTCTATCTCTATCTCTATCTCTATCTCTATCTCTATCTCTATCTCTATCTCTATCTCTATCTCTATCTCTGTCTCTGTCTCTGTCTCTGTCTCTGTCTCTGTCTCTGTCTCTGTCTCTGTCTCTGTCTCTGTCTCCATCTCTGTCTCTGTCTCTGTCTCTGTCTCTATCTCTGTCTCTGTCTCTGTCTCTGTCTCTATCTCTATCTCTATCTCTATCTCTATCTCTATCTCTATCTCTATCTCTATCTCTATCTCTATCTCTATCTCTATCTCTATCTCTATCTCTATCTCTATCTCTATCTCTATCTCTATCTCTATCTCTATCTCTATCTCTATCTCTATCTCTATCTCTATCTCTATCTCTATCTCTATCTCTATCTCTATCTCTATCTCTATCTCTATCTCTATCTCTATCTCTATCTCTATCTCTATCTCTATCTCTATCTCTATCTCTATCTCTATCTCTATCTCTATCTCTATCTCTATCTCTATCTCTATCTCTATCTCTATCTCTATCTCTATCTCTATCTCTATCTCTATCTCTATCTCTATCTCTATCTCTATCTCTATCTCTATCTCTATCTCTATCTCTATCTCAATCTCAATCTCTGTCCCTGTCCCTGTCCCTGTCCCTGTCCCTGTCCCTGTCCCTGTCCCTGTCCCTGTCCCTGTCCCTGTCCCTGTCCCTGTCCCTGTCCCTGTCCCTGTCCCTGTCCCTGTCCCTGTCCCTGTCCCTGTCCCTGTCCCTGTCCCTGTCCCTGTCTCTGTCTCTATCTCTGTCTCTGTCTCTGTTACCTGAATCGATCATGATGGTCTGCACATCTCCGAGGCCGGCCACATGCTCGCCCTGCAGCGGCGCCGCACCGTCTCTCACGGCGAGGTAGGAGACGGAGCGCGGCTGGAGACATCGCAGTAACTGTTTATTGAGATCGTCAGTAGAAGGATACTCGTAGGTAGAATGGTAATAGGTACACACGTTAAAATCCGTCAACAGGACCTTATCAAATACACAATAGAAGTGGCTTGAATACCACGGATGAATAACATAGTTTTACATAATAGGCTTAATACGCAGTAATGCTGGTGTAGGTAGAGAGTTGAAAGAAAACTTATGAATCACTAGAGAAGTTGGCATATCAGAAGAGTCTACAGTCCCCGCCACGCAAAGCTATACATTTTTAGGGTTCCGAACAAAAAACGGAACCCTTATAAAATAAATGATAAATGATATTTATTTTGCAAATAGGTAGATTACAAGTAACTCTTTTAAACGTCATTTTTTTTTGTCATATTAATCTAGATGAGGCCGGATGTTTCCTAGCTGACTACCCTGAGAAGAAACACCGAAACAAACTCAGAGGTCATAGTCTCTTTTGAAGTCCATACAATCGCTAATAACATATGAAAAACATGTAGGTTAACGTCTGAGGTGGCCTTTTGAGGAAAGCACCACGCAGGTTTGAGTGGACTTGTCCAGACAGTGCAAGCATTTGTCAGTTATCGTGCAGCTCAACTCAGAACTTTGAGGAGTTCAACGAACCGACGAACAATACAAAAGTAAGGACATTTGGGTAAGACGCATAGTATACTCAAACTGCCATACAGTCATGAAATCAATCCTTAAAATAACGACCTACATAGTCCTTACAATACATCATTTTTTAAGAACCATGCAGATTAGTGTCTGAGATGGTCTTTAGAAGAAAGAACCACACAGATTTGAGTGAACCTGTCCAGTCAGTGCAAGCATTTGTCAGTAGTCGTGTAGCTCAACTCAGATCTACTTAAGAGCTCAGCAACTCGACGAACAATACCAAAGAAAGGACATATTTTGTGTAGGCCTTACAAAGCACTCAAACTGCCAGACAAACATTAAAATTACTCGAAGAAATAAAAAATAATCCACATAGTCCTCATCCATAATAAAAATAATGATAATACTTTACAAAGTGAAAAGAATTATGTCAAATTGTATATAATAAAAAGAAAAATGGCATATTGCATATTAAAAAATAACAAATTGTATAAAAATGTCAAATTGTGTATAATAAAAAAATGTAAAACTAATGGATCACTCGGGTGTCTGTCTGTCTGTCCATCTATCTGTCTGTCTGTCTGTCCGTCTGTCTGTCCGTCTGTCTGTCTGTCTGTCACAGCCAGTTTTCTCCGGATCCACTGGACCGATTCTGTTGAAATTTGGTTCTCATATGGATTTCTATGACCCAAATACGGACGCGTTACGAAAATGATTAAATTTTTAGTATGGGGGTCACTTTTGGGAGTCAAAGTAGAAAATTTAAAAAAAAGTTTTTTGAACAGTATCGTGTGATATTATATCAAATGAAAGGACTTACTGTGAGGGTGCTAATTATATTTTTTTTACAATTTTTTTTTATATATTGGACCAAAAATGGCCATTCCCCCCCCTTGTCTCCGAAACTACTGAGCCTAAATAAAAAAAAAATACCTAAAGATTACAGGAAACCGATAAGAAGACTGTAGTGATAAAATAACATAACTATTAAAAAAATGAAATTGTTTCGGAACCCTTTAGGTAAGGAATAAGCTACCTGACCATTCTCCCCACATAGTGCCTCAGAATAGGGGAGTACCTACAGACTGTTGTCACTGTCCCGCGTTCTACGCATCAGTGATGTAACTTTTTTGCGAATCACACGCATGGAACCAGTTCTGTTCTGAGCAAACATCTCCGAAGCGCTACAGAAACGGGGCAGTTTCAACAGCATCCTAAAAACATTATTGGTCTGGGCTCCAGTGAGGTCTATCCTTCCTCCACAAGCAAGTGATGATGGGCGAGCACCGACTTTTGTCATTTTAAGGGTTCCGAATAAAAAACAGAACCCATATAGGATAGTAGAGTCAAACACTAATATGTATAATTACCGTCTCCAAGCGGAAAACAATTAAACCCTGGATAACCCCAAATCTCTTGAGATGTATAAAAAACAGAGACAATCTAAATAAAACAACATCCTGAAAATTTGGCACACATGTTTGAGCAAATAAATTTATCTCTATCTCTGTCTCTGTCTCTGTCTCTGTCTCTGTCTCTGTCTCTGTCTCTGTCTCTGTCTCTGTCTCTGTCTCTGTCTCTGTCTCTGTCTCTGTCTCTGTCTCTGTCTCTGTCTCTGTCTCTGTCTCTGTCTCTGTCTCTGTCTCTGTCTCTGTCTCTGTCTCTGTCTCTGTCTCTGTCTCTGTCTCTGTCTCTGTCTCTGTCTCTGTCTCTGTCTCTGTCTCTGTCTCTGTCTCTGTCTCTGTCTCTGTCTCTGTCTCTGTCTCTGTCTCTGTCTCTGTCTCTGTCTCTGTCTCTGTCTCTGTCTCTGTCTCTGTCTCTGTCTCTGTCTCTGTCTCTGTCTCTGTCTCTGTCTCTGTCTCTGTCTCTGTCTCTGTCTCTGTCTCTGTCTCTGTCTCTGTCTCTGTCTCTGTCTCTGTCTCTGTCTCTGTCTCTGTCTCTGTCTCTGTCTCTGTCTCTGTCTCTGTCTCTGTCTCTGTCTCTGTCTCTGTCTCTGTCTCTGTCTCTGTCTCTGTCTCTGTCTCTGTCTCTGTCTCTGTCTCTGTCTCTGTCTCTGTCTCTGTCTCTGTCTCTGTCTCTGTCTCTGTCTCTGTCTCTGTCTCTGTCTCTGTCTCTGTCTCTGTCTCTGTCTCTGTCTCTGTCTCTGTCTCTGTCTCTGTCTCTGTCTCTGTCTCTGTCTCTGTCTCTGTCTCTGTCTCTGTCTCTGTCTCTGTCTCTGTCTCTGTCTCTGTCTCTGTCTCTGTCTCTGTCTCTGTCTCTGTCTCTGTCTCTGTCTCTGTCTCTGTCTCTGTCTCTGTCTCTGTCTCTGTCTCTGTCTCTGTCTCTGTCTCTGTCTCTGTCTCTGTCTCTGTCTCTGTCTCTGTCTCTGTCTCTGTCTCTGTCTCTGTCTCTGTCTCTGTCTCTGTCTCTGTCTCTGTCTCTGTCTCTGTCTCTGTCTCTGTCTCTGTCCCTGTCTCTGTCTCTGCCTCTGCCTCTGTCTCTGTCTCTGTCTCTGTCTCTGTCTCTGTCTCTGTCTCTGTCTCTGTCTCTGTCTCTGTCTCTGTCTCTGTCTCTGTCTCTGTCTCTGTCTCTGTCTCTGTCTCTGTCTCTGTCTCTGTCTCTGTCTCTGTCTCTGTCTCTGTCTCTGTCTCTGTCTCTGTCTCTGTCTCTGTCTCTGTCTCTGTCTCTATCTCTATCTCTATCTCTATCTCTATCTCTATCTCTATCTCTATCTCCATCTCCATCTCCATCTCCATCTCCATCTCCATCTCTATCTCTATCTCTATCTCTATCTCTTTCTCTATCTCTATCTCTATCTCTATCTCTATCTCTATCTCTATCTCTATCTCTATCTCAATCTCTATCTCTATCTCTATCTCTATCTCTATCTCTATCTCTATCTCTATCTCTATCTCTATCTCTATCTCTATCTCTATCTCTATCTCTATCTCTATCTCTATCTCTATCTCTGTCTCTGTCTCTGTCTCTATCTCTATCTCTATCTCTATCTCTGTCTCTGTCTCTGTCTCTGTCTCTATCTCTGTCTCTGTCTCTATCTCTGTCTCTGTCTCTGTCTCTGTCTCTGTCTCTATCTCTATCTCTATCTCTATCTCTATCTCTATCTCTATCTCTATCTCTATCTCTATCTCTATCTCTATCTCTATCTCTATCTCTATCTCTATCTCTATCTCTATCTCTATCTCTATCTCTATCTCTATCTCTATCTCTATCTCTATCTCTGTCTCTGTCTCTATCTCTGTCTCTGTCTCCATCTCTGTCTCTGTCTCCATCTCTGTCTCTGTCTCTGTCTCTGTCTCTATCTCTGTCTCTGTCTGTCTCTGTCTCTATCTCTATCTCTATCTCTATCTCTATCTCTATCTCTATCTCTATCTCTATCTCTATCTCTATCTCTATCTCTATCTCTATCTCTATCTCTATCTCTATCTCTATCTCTATCTCTATCTCTATCTCTATCTCTATCTCTATCTCTATCTCTATCTCTATCTCTATCTCTATCTCTATCTCTATCTCTATCTCTATCTCTATCTCTATCTCTATCTCTATCTCTATCTCTATCTCTATCTCAATCTCAATCTCTGTCCCTGTCCCTGTCCCTGTCCCTGTCCCTGTCCCTGTCCCTGTCCCTGTCCCTGTCCCTGTCCCTGTCCCTGTCCCTGTCCCTGTCCCTGTCCCTGTCCCTGTCTCTGTCTCTATCTCTGTCTCTGTCTCTGTTACCTGAATCGATCATGATGGTCTGCACATCTCCGAGGCCGGCCACATGCTCGCCCTGCAGCGGCGCCGCACCGTCTCTCACGGCGAGGTAGGAGACGGAGCGCGGCTGGAGACATCGCAGTAACTGTTTATTGAGATCGTCAGTAGAAGGATACTCGTAGGTAGAATGGTAATAGGTACACACGTTAAAATCGGTCAACAGGACCTTATCAAATACACAATAGAAGTGGCTTGAATACCACGGATGAATAACATAGTTTTACATAATAGGCTTAATACGCAGTAATGCTGGTGTAGGTAGAGAGTTGAAAGAAAACTTATGAATCACTAGAGAAGTTGGCATATCAGAAGAGTCTACAGTCCCCGCCACGCAAAGCTATACATTTTTAGGGTTCCGAACAAAAAACGGAACCCTTATAAAATAAATGATAAATGATATTTATTTTGCAAATAGGTAGATTACAAGTAACTCTTTTAAACGTCATTTTTTTTTGTCATATTAATCTAGATGAGGCCGGATGTTTCCTAGCTGACTACCCTGAGAAGAAACACCGAAACAAACTCAGAGGTCATAGTCTCTTTTGAAGTCCATACAATCGCTAATAACATATGAAAAACATGTAGGTTAACGTCTGAGGTGGCCTTTTGAGGAAAGCACCACGCAGGTTTGAGTGGACTTGTCCAGACAGTGCAAGCATTTGTCAGTTATCGTGCAGCTCAACTCAGAACTTTGAGGAGTTCAACGAACCGACGAACAATACAAAAGTAAGGACATTTGGGTAAGACGCATAGTATACTCAAACTGCCATACAGTCATGAAATCAATCCTTAAAATAACGACCTACATAGTCCTTACAATACATCATTTTTTAAGAACCATGCAGATTAGTGTCTGAGATGGTCTTTAGAAGAAAGAACCACACAGATTTGAGTGAACCTGTCCAGTCAGTGCAAGCATTTGTCAGTAGTCGTGTAGCTCAACTCAGATCTACTTAAGAGCTCAGCAACTCGACGAACAATACCAAAGAAAGGACATATTTTGTGTAGGCCTTACAAAGCACTCAAACTGCCAGACAAACATTAAAATTACTCGAAGAAATAAAAAATAATCCACATAGTCCTCATCCATAATAAAAATAATGATTATATTTCTTCGCTTCATTCTTCAGATATAGTATAACCAGGTAGTCCTTTTAAGCCTACAAGATAGCATGCACACTTTTAAGAGATTTATGAAAATCGATATAAATATCGACTTTTGAATCGATTCTATAACGACTAGATACCACACCACTAGTCAGGCTGTCATTTCTTTTTTCGTGCACGGTAGCAAGCACACGCGCGCTTTGTTTCATCAAAATGCCGAAAAAACGTACTCGAGAATCTTCTCAAGATAATATCGAATATTATCAGCGAAAAATCAGGAAGCTGGAGGAGGAACGGAAACGAAAATGTCGAAGGATTTTAATTGCATCTTCATCTGATTCCGGTATGTATATACCTACCCTCAATAATAAATAATTGCAATATGGTGTTATTCATTTTAATATGGTTCTTGCCTGGCGGTTTACCGTGAGTTAACACGAAGGCATTATTATAATAGTTTTTTGCCCGGCGATTAACCGTGAGTTAATACGAAGGCTGTTTCAAACTATGACTTAGGCCACATAGTGTGATTGAAGAAATCGAATCGCCCGGCGGTTAGCCGAGCGCTAACACGACGGCCGTAGTAATGAGCTATTACCTACTGTATACAAAATTAGTTTAATCTAATAGTCATAATGAATTGATCCACAAAAACGGATTTTATTCATAATTCTAGCGGTTAACCGTGAGTTGACACAAAGAATAAAAACGTGTTAATAAAAGTTTCGTCTTGTACATTCCAGACGATATCGAATCCTTACGTTCTGGCCCCTGCGCGAACGTAGATGATGAGGTAACGGTGATTGGACACACACCCAATGACTTGCCTCACGAGACTCTCATGCCAACTGTGGAGGCATCAACTCCTAGTCAGGAAGATAATACCTGCCCGGAGCTCGATCCAGAGTTACTCATAGCACTCGGAGAAGAAACAGACAATAATCCGAAGTTTGGTGATAAAATACATCACAGCTTAGCTCAGCGATGGGAACCCATCCTGAAGAAGGGATTATCAAAGGAGTTAAAAGATAAAATATTCAAAGAATATCTTGTGCCTGAAAATTGTAGTCTTCTTCAAGCGCCCAAGCTTAATCACGAAGTTGCGGCCGCAATATCAGAAGCGTCTCGCCATCGAGATAAACGTAAAGAAACTGAGCAGCAACAATTGGGTGTTGGCGTCTCAGCTATAAATAAAGCTTTGACAATAATGCTTACTAGCGACAATAAAATTGAAGCAATTAGGATTATAAGCGATGGATGTCGTATCCTAACAGATCTTCATTACCAGGAAACGCAGTCGCGAATTAGCGTAATCAATTACGCGTTAGCTAAACCCTTTCTAAATGTCGTTCAAGACTGTGAAAGAGACGAAACTTTATATGGAAACAAATTAGGGGAAAAAATAAAAGCTTCCAAAACAATCGAAAAGCAAGGTATGGCGATCAAAAAGTTTCCCAAAGGTCAAAAGGGTACCACCACGACAGAAACAGTGACAACTAATTCACGTCCTCAGTATCAATTTCGACAACCAGGCGCCTACCAGGGAAACTGGTCGGGCCCCCCGCGCTTCCAACAGAACAGGGGGGGGCGGAGAGGTTTGAGCAGGGCGAACCCGGCCACGAGTCGCCGGCCTCCACCTCAGCACCAGCAAACATCGAGCGCGGCCGGTGCGAACAAGTCGAGGGGATTTGCGACGCGCCAATAAACCAGGTACAACACGCTGGTAGATTATTTCATTTCTATGATTGTTGGCTCAAAATAACATCTAATCCTGTAATTTTAGATTGGATACGTAGAGGTTTTCCAATACCCTTTGAGTCTAATGTAACACAAACTCATGTACCTTGCGTTTCTAGGTCAGCGACTGAAAAAGTCGACATGTCTTTAGCTATCCAAAAATTATTACAATTAGGTGCAGTTAGCCCTTGCCAACCCACTAAAGACCAGTTTATTTCAAAAACATTTTTAGCTTTGAAGCCCAATGGTGATAAACGGTTCATTTTAAATTTAAAAAACTTAAATCAATTTGTTTCTAAATGTCACTTTAAAATGGAAGACTACCGAACGGCGTCTAAGTTATTACCTATTAATGGCTTTATGGCGACAATAGATTTAAAAGAAGCATATTTCCTTATACCAATTCGTAAATCAGATCGCAAATTTTTAAGATTCCAATTTGAAAATGAGAACTTCAACGTAATTACCTATGAGTTCAATTGTATGCCATATGGCCTTTCGATAGCTCCCAGAGCCTTTACCAAGGTTATGAAGGAAGTGGTTTCCTATTTACGCTACCGAGGTTTCAAATATGTTGTCTATCTTGATGATATTCTTTGTATGGGAGAGGATTATGAAGAATGCCTCAAAAATGTTGAAGCCACTATAAATCTTTTAGAAAGTCTTGGGTTCGTAGTGAACTACGAAAAAAGCTCTCTTACACCTAAACAAACGTGTAAGTTTCTTGGATTTATGTTCGATTCAGTAAATGAATCAATATCTTTACCATCGGATAAAAAACTAAAAATTATTAACCTCGTTGATAAATTCTCAAAATTGCCTAAGGGCTCAGTTAGACAATTTTCCCAGTTAATTGGAGTTTTGGTAGCCGCATGCCCTGCGGTCAAATATGGTTGGTTGTATACCAAAATTTTAGAAAGGCAGAAATATCTAGCCTTACAAAAAAGTCCCAGCTTTGATAGACAGTTCAACCTTCACCCTATCATTTTAGACGATTTAAATTGGTGGAAAATGAATGTGCTGAATTCAAAAAATACCATTAAAACAGCTACCTTCGAATTAGAGATTCATACGGACGCTTCACGAACCGGTTGGGGAGCTGTGTGTAATAACGAGTGAGCTCATGGAGCTTGGAAAAATAGTGAACTCGATTTACACATCAACTATTTAGAGTTGTTAGCTGTTTTCTTGGCCTTAAAGTATTTCGCAAACAAACAATCTAATTGTTATATTTTACTACGTGTTGATAACACAACAGCCATCAGCTACGTAAATCGCATGGGTGGCATCCAATACCCCCATTTAAATAACCTTTCCAGACAAATTTGGCAATGGTCTGAAGAAAGAAATATCTGGTTATTTGCCTCATACATCAATACTAAGGCAAATTACGAGGCAGATGAAGAATCTCGAAGGATAAATCCCGACACAGAATGCGAACTATCAGATGTTGCCTTCGAACGAATATCAAAACATCTCGGGCAACCCGAAATCGACCTATTTGCTTCTCGGGCTAATGCTAAATGCCAGGATTATATATCATGGAAAAAAGATCCTGACGCTCTTTCTATAGATGCCTTCACAATAAACTGGAACAATATTTTTTTTTATGCCTTTCCTCCTTTTCCGCTTATTACAAAGTGTCTTCAAAAAATTATACAAGAAAATGCCACTGGTATTTTAGTCTTCCCCTTTTGGCCATCCCAAGCCTGGTATCCCCAATTAATGAAAACTATAATTTCCGATATAATTTGGATATACCCTAACGAGCATCATATCAAATCATGTTACAGATATCCCCTTACCCTGGGTGCCGCAGTACTCTCAGGCAGGCGTTCTCGCTACGCGGCGTTCCCGAAGCAGCCCACGACCTGATGCTGGCATCGTTATCAAAGAGCACGATGCAGCAATATAACGTGTCGTTCAGGTTGTGGTGGCAATATTGCGCAAGTAATGATTATCAATTTTTTGATGGCTCTGTTCCGATAGTACTACATTTTTTGAGCGAACAATATAATAATGGGAGTTCGTACGGAACTCTAAATAGTCATCGATCCGCATTATCCCTCTTATTAGGCAATAATATCGGATCTGATGACCGAATTAAACGGCTACTAAAAGGAGCATTTAAATTAAAACCTAGCTTCCCCAAGTACTGCACTACATGGGATCCACAGATCGTTCTTAATTATGTTTCTAATTTGTACCCCAATAGAACCCTCAGTAGGGAAAAAATTACAAAAAAGTTAGTAATTTTGTTAGCATTATGTACTGCCCAACGCGTTCAAACTTTATCGTTAATAAAGCTTGAAAATATAACTATCGGGTCTAGTGGTATAAACATAGCTATCAAAGACATTATAAAAACATCCGCAGTAGGTCGTGAGCAACCGACCTTAATTTTGCCTTACTTTAGAGAAAACCTTCGCATCTGCCCCGCGACTGCTCTCGAGGATTATCTCAACGTCACAGACAGAGATCGACCCGCTAATGTGTCCAATCTCTTAATAACTGTGAAGCGCCCTTTTAAGGGTGCGACAGCACAGTCAATAAGCAGATGGATAAAGCAGATTCTGGCTGAGAGCGGCGTGGAAGTGGCGAAGTTTAGTGCTCACAGCACTCGTCACGCCGCAACGTCCGCGGCCGCCGCGGCCGGGGTCTCTGTAGACACTATAAGGAAAGCCGCGGGATGGACTAATGCGTCTAAGGTTTTTGCTCAATATTATCATCGTCCAATTGTAGCCGACAATAACTTCGCACAAGCGATCTTACATAATGATGATTAGGTTAATGACACAATAATGATTTTGAGACTGATTTAAGTTACAAGATTTAATTAAGTAATTAATTTAAGAACAAATTATCATTAAGAAAGAGAAAGATAAATACATTTTAAGTTTGTTGTATGTTATAATTACGTATGTTGATTGAAAATTAAAACCATATCTTTTTTAACAAAAACTATTGGTTTTAATTAAATAAAATGCAAAACTTATCTCTAAACATCTACCTGGTTATACTATATCTGAAGAATGAAGCGAAGAAATATAATATATGATCAAACGAACTTCTCAAGCGAAGTTCGATCAATATTATATGAGTCGCTTCATTCGAAGATATAGTTACCCTCCCAACCCAATCCCGCAGATAAAGTTTTGCATTTGCCTAACCAATCTCTAAAAGAATGACAGCCTGACTAGTGGTGTGGTATCTAGTCGTTATAGAATCGATTCAAAAGTCGATATTTATATCGATTTTCATAAATCTCTTAAAAGTGTGCATGCTATCTTGTAGGCTTAAAAGGACTACCTGGTTATACTATATCTTCGAATGAAGCGACTCATATAATATTGATCGAACTTCGCTTGAGAAGTTCGTTTGATCATATATAATACTTTACAAAGTGAAAAGAATTATGTCAAATTGTATATAATAAAAAGAAAAATGGCATATTGCATATTAAAAAATAACAAATTGTATAAAAATGTCAAATTGTGTATAATAAAAAAATGTAAAACTAATGGATCACTCGGGTGTCTGTCTGTCTGTCCATCTATCTGTCTGTCTGTCTGTCCGTCTGTCTGTCCGTCTGTCTGTCTGTCTGTCACAGCCAGTTTTCTCCGGATCCACTGGACCGATTCTGTTGAAATTTGGTTCTCATATGGATTTCTATGACCCAAATACGGACGCGTTACGAAAATGATTAAATTTTTAGTATGGGGGTCACTTTTGGGAGTCAAAGTAGAAAATTTAAAAAAAAGTTTTTTGAACAGTATCGTGTGATATTATATCAAATGAAAGGACTTACTGTGAGGGTGCTAATTATATTTTTTTTACAATTTTTTTTTATATATTGGACCAAAAATGGCCATTCCCCCCCCTTGTCTCCGAAACTACTGAGCCTAAATAAAAAAAAAATACCTAAAGATTACAGGAAACCGATAAGAAGACTGTAGTGATAAAATAACATAACTATTAAAAAAATGAAATTGTTTCGGAACCCTTTAGGTAAGGAATAAGCTACCTGACCATTCTCCCCACATAGTGCCTCAGAATAGGGGAGTACCTACAGACTGTTGTCACTGTCCCGCGTTCTACGCATCAGTGATGTAACTTTTTTGCGAATCACACGCATGGAACCAGTTCTGTTCTGAGCAAACATCTCCGAAGCGCTACAGAAACGGGGCAGTTTCAACAGCATCCTAAAAACATTATTGGTCTGGGCTCCAGTGAGGTCTATCCTTCCTCCACAAGCAAGTGATGATGGGCGAGCACCGACTTTTGTCATTTTAAGGGTTCCGAATAAAAAACAGAACCCATATAGGATAGTAGAGTCAAACACTAATATGTATAATTACCGTCTCCAAGCGGAAAACAATTAAACCCTGGATAACCCCAAATCTCTTGAGATGTATAAAAAACAGAGACAATCTAAATAAAACAACATCCTGAAAATTTGGCACACATGTTTGAGCAAATAAATTTATCTCTATCTCTATCTCTGTCTCTGTCTCTGTCTCTGTCTCTGTCTCTGTCTCTGTCTCTGTCTCTGTCTCTGTCTCTGTCTCTGTCTCTGTCTCTGTCTCTGTCTCTGTCTCTGTCTCTGTCTCTGTCTCTGTCTCTGTCTCTGTCTCTGTCTCTGTCTCTGTCTCTGTCTCTGTCTCTGTCTCTGTCTCTGTCTCTGTCTCTGTCTCTGTCTCTGTCTCTGTCTCTGTCTCTGTCTCTGTCTCTGTCTCTGTCTCTGTCTCTGTCTCTGTCTCTGTCTCTGTCTCTGTCTCTGTCTCTGTCTCTGTCTCTGTCTCTGTCTCTGTCTCTGTCTCTGTCTCTGTCTCTGTCTCTGTCTCTGTCTCTGTCTCTGTCTCTGTCTCTGTCTCTGTCTCTGTCTCTGTCTCTGTCTCTGTCTCTGTCTCTGTCTCTGTCTCTGTCTCTGTCTCTGTCTCTGTCTCTGTCTCTGTCTCTGTCTCTGTCTCTGTCTCTGTCTCTGTCTCTGTCTCTGTCTCTGTCTCTGTCTCTGTCTCTGTCTCTGTCTCTGTCTCTGTCTCTGTCTCTGTCTCTGTCTCTGTCTCTGTCTCTGCCTCTGTCTCTGTCTCTGTCTCTGTCTCTGTCTCTGTCTCTGTCTCTGTCTCTGTCTCTGTCTCTGTCTCTGTCTCTGTCTCTGTCTCTGTCTCTGTCTCTGTCTCTGTCTCTGTCTCTGTCTCTGTCTCTGTCTCTGTCTCTGTCTCTGTCTCTGTCTCTGTCTCTGTCTCTGTCTCTGTCTCTGTCTCTGTCTCTGTCTCTGTCTCTGTCTCTGTCTCTGTCTCTGTCTCTGTCTCTGTCTCTGTCTCTGTCTCTGTCTCTGTCTCTGCCTCTGCCTCTGTCTCTGTCTCTGTCTCTGTCTCTGTCTCTGTCTCTGTCTCTGTCTCTGTCTCTGTCTCTGTCTCTGTCTCTGTCTCTGTCTCTGTCTCTGTCTCTGTCTCTGTCTCTGTCTCTGTCTCTGTCTCTGTCTCTGTCTCTGTCTCTGTCTCTGTCTCTGTCTCTGTCTCTGTCTCTGTCTCTGTCTCTGTCTCTGTCTCTGTCTCTGTCTCTGTCTCTGTCTCTGTCTCTGTCTCTGTCTCTGTCTCTGTCTCTGTCTCTGTCTCTGTCTCTGTCTCTGTCTCTGTCTCTGTCTCTGTCTCTGTCTCTGTCTCTGTCTCTGTCTCTGTCTCTGTCTCTGTCTCTGTCTCTGCCTCTGTCTCTGTCTCTGTCTCTGTCTCTGTCTCTGTCTCTGTCTCTGTCTCTGTCTCTGTCTCTGTCTCTGTCTCTGTCTCTGTCTCTGTCTCTGTCTCTGTCTCTGTCTCTGTCTCTGTCTCTGTCTCTGTCTCTGTCTCTGTCTCTGTCTCTGTCTCTGTCTCTGTCTCTGTCTCTGTCTCTGTCTCTGTCTCTGTCTCTGTCTCTGTCTCTGTCTCTGTCTCTGTCTCTGTCTCTGTCTCTGTCTCTGTCTCTGTCTCTGTCTCTGTCTCTGTCTCTGTCTCTGTCTCTGTCTCTGTCTCTGTCTCTGTCTCTGTCTCTGTCTCTGTCTCTGTCTCTGTCTCTGTCTCTGTCTCTGTCTCTGTCTCTGTCTCTGTCTCTGTCTCTGTCTCTGTCTCTGTCTCTGTCTCTGTCTCTGTCTCTGTCTCTGTCTCTGTCTCTGTCTCTGTCTCTGTCTCTGTCTCTGTCTCTGTCTCTGTCTCTGTCTCTGTCTCTGTCTCTGTCTCTGTCTCTGTCTCTGTCTCTGTCTCTGTCTCTGTCTCTGCCTCTGCCTCTGTCTCTGTCTCTGTCTCTGTCTCTGTCTCTGTCTCTGTCTCTGTCTCTGTCTCTGTCTCTGTCTCTGTCTCTGTCTCTGTCTCTGTCTCTGTCTCTGTCTCTGTCTCTGTCTCTGTCTCTGTCTCTGTCTCTGTCTCTGTCTCTGTCTCTGTCTCTGTCTCTGTCTCTGTCTCTGTCTCTGTCTCTGTCTCTGTCTCTGTCTCTGTCTCTGTCTCTGTCTCTGTCTCTGTCTCTGTCTCTGTCTCTGTCTCTGTCTCTGTCTCTGTCTCTGTCTCTGTCTCTGTCTCTGTCTCTGTCTCTGTCTCTGTCTCTGTCTCTGTCTCTGTCTCTGTCTCTGTCTCTGTCTCTGTCTCTGTCTCTGTCTCTGTCTCTGTCTCTGTCTCTGTCTCTGTCTCTGTCTCTGTCTCTGTCTCTGTCTCTGTCTCTGTCTCTGTCTCTGTCTCTGTCTCTGTCTCTGTCTCTGTCTCTGTCTCTGTCTCTGTCTCTGTCTCTGTCTCTGTCTCTGTCTCTGTCTCTGTCTCTGTCTCTGTCTCTGTCTCTGTCTCTGTCTCTGTCTCTGTCTCTGTCTCTGTCTCTGTCTCTGTCTCTGTCTCTGTCTCTGTCTCTGTCTCTGTCTCTGTCTCTGTCTCTGTCTCTGTCTCTGCCTCTGCCTCTGTCTCTGTCTCTGTCTCTGTCTCTGTCTCTGTCTCTGTCTCTGTCTCTGTCTCTGTCTCTGTCTCTGTCTCTGTCTCTGTCTCTGTCTCTGTCTCTGTCTCTGTCTCTGTCTCTGTCTCTGTCTCTGTCTCTGTCTCTGTCTCTGTCTCTGTCTCTGTCTCTGTCTCTGTCTCTGTCTCTGTCTCTGTCTCTGTCTCTGTCTCTGTCTCTGTCTCTGTCTCTGTCTCTATCTCTATCTCTATCTCCATCTCCATCTCCATCTCCATCTCCATCTCCATCTCCATCTCCATCTCCATCTCCATCTCCATCTCTATCTCTATCTCTATCTCTATCTCTATCTCTATCTCTATCTCTATCTCTATCTCTATCTCTATCTCTATCTCTATCTCTATCTCTATCTCTATCTCTATCTCTATCTCTATCTCTATCTCTATCTCTATCTCTATCTCTATCTCTATCTCAATCTCAATCTCTGTCCCTGTCCCTGTCCCTGTCCCTGTCCCTGTCCCTGTCCCTGTCCCTGTCCCTGTCCCTGTCCCTGTCCCTGTCCCTGTCCCTGTCCCTGTCCCTGTCTCTGTCTCTATCTCTGTCTCTGTCTCTGTTACCTGAATCGATTATGATGGTCTGCACATCTCCGAGGCCGGCCACATGCTCGCCCTGCAGCGGCGCCGCACCGTCTCTCACGGCGAGGTAGGAGACGGAGCGCGGCTGGAGACATCGCAGTAACTGTTTATTGAGATCGTCAGTAGAAGGATACTCGTAGGTAGAATGGTAATAGGTACACACGTTAAAATCGGTCAACAGGACCTTATCAAATACACAATAGAAGTGGCTTGAATACCACGGATGAATAACATAGTTTTACATAATAGGCTTAATACGCAGTAATGCTGGTGTAGGTAGAGAGTTGAAAGAAAACTTATGAATCACTAGAGAAGTTGGCATATCAGAAGAGTCTACAGTCCCCGCCACGCAAAGCTATACATTTTTAGGGTTCCGAACAAAAAACGGAACCCTTATAAAATAAATGATAAATGATATTTATTTTGCAAATAGGTAGATTACAAGTAACTCTTTTAAACGTCATTTTTTTTTGTCATATTAATCTAGATGAGGCCGGATGTTTCCTAGCTGACTACCCTGAGAAGAAACACCGAAACAAACTCAGAGGTCATAGTCTCTTTTGAAGTCCATACAATCGCTAATAACATATGAAAAACATGTAGGTTAACGTCTGAGGTGGCCTTTTGAGGAAAGCACCACGCAGGTTTGAGTGGACTTGTCCAGACAGTGCAAGCATTTGTCAGTTATCGTGCAGCTCAACTCAGAACTTTGAGGAGTTCAACGAACCGACGAACAATACAAAAGTAAGGACATTTGGGTAAGACGCATAGTATACTCAAACTGCCATACAGTCATGAAATCAATCCTTAAAATAACGACCTACATAGTCCTTACAATACATCATTTTTTAAGAACCATGCAGATTAGTGTCTGAGATGGTCTTTAGAAGAAAGAACCACACAGATTTGAGTGAACCTGTCCAGTCAGTGCAAGCATTTGTCAGTAGTCGTGTAGCTCAACTCAGATCTACTTAAGAGCTCAGCAACTCGACGAACAATACCAAAGAAAGGACATATTTTGTGTAGGCCTTACAAAGCACTCAAACTGCCAGACAAACATTAAAATTACTCGAAGAAATAAAAAATAATCCACATAGTCCTCATCCATAATAAAAATAATGATAATACTTTACAAAGTGAAAAGAATTATGTCAAATTGTATATAATAAAAAGAAAAATGGCATATTGCATATTAAAAAATAACAAATTGTATAAAAATGTCAAATTGTGTATAATAAAAAAATGTAAAACTAATGGATCACTCGGGTGTCTGTCTGTCTGTCCATCTATCTGTCTGTCTGTCTGTCCGTCTGTCTGTCCGTCTGTCTGTCCGTCTGTCTGTCTGTCTGTCACAGCCAGTTTTCTCCGGATCCACTGGACCGATTCTGTTGAAATTTGGTTCTCATATGGATTTCTATGACCCAAATACGGACGCGTTACGAAAATGATTAAATTTTTAGTATGGGGGTCACTTTTGGGAGTCAAAGTAGAAAATTTAAAAAAAAGTTTTTTGAACAGTATCGTGTGATATTATATCAAATGAAAGGACTTACTGTGAGGGTGCTAATTATATTTTTTTTACAATTTTTTTTTATATATTGGACCAAAAATGGCCATTCCCCCCCCTTGTCTCCGAAACTACTGAGCCTAAATAAAAAAAAAATACCTAAAGATTACAGGAAACCGATAAGAAGACTGTAGTGATAAAATAACATAACTATTAAAAAAATGAAATTGTTTCGGAACCCTTTAGGTAAGGAATAAGCTACCTGACCATTCTCCCCACATAGTGCCTCAGAATAGGGGAGTACCTACAGACTGTTGTCACTGTCCCGCGTTATACGCATCAGTGATGTAACTTTTTTGCGAATCACACGCATGGAACCAGTTCTGTTCTGAGCAAACATCTCCGAAGCGCTACAGAAACGGGGCAGTTTCAACAGCATCCTAAAAACATTATTGGTCTGGGCTCCAGTGAGGTCTATCCTTCCTCCACAAGCAAGTGATGATGGGCGAGCACCGACTTTTGTCATTTTAAGGGTTCCGAATAAAAAACAGAACCCATATAGGATAGTAGAGTCAAAAACTAATATTTATAATTACCGTCTCCAAGCGGAAAACAATTAAACCCTGGATAACCCCAAATCTCTTGAGATGTATAAAAAACAGAGACAATCTAAATAAAACAACATCCTGAAAATTTGGCACACATGTTTGAGCAAATAAATTTATCTCTATCTCTATCTCTATCTCTATCTCTATCTCTATCTCTATCTCTATCTCTATCTCTATCTCTATCTCTATCTCTATCTCTATCTCTATCTCTATCTCTATCTCTATCTCTATCTCTATCTCTATCTCTATCTCTATCTCTATCTCTATCTCTATCTCTATCTCTATCTCTATCTCTATCTCTATCTCTATCTCTATCTCTATCTCTATCTCTATCTCTATCTCTATCTCTATCTCTATCTCTATCTCTATCTCTATCTCTATCTCTATCTCTATCTCTATCTCTATCTCTATCTCTATCTCTATCTCTATCTCTATCTCTATCTCTATCTCTATCTCTATCTCTATCTCTATCTCTATCTCTATCTCTATCTCTATCTCTATCTCTATCTCTATCTCTATCTCTATCTCTATCTCTATCTCTATCTCTATCTCTATCTCTATCTCTATCTCTATCTCTATCTCTATCTCTATCTCTATCTCTATCTCTATCTCTATCTCTATCTCTATCTCTATCTCTATCTCTATCTCTATCTCTATCTCTATCTCTATCTCTATCTCTATCTCTATCTCTATCTCTATCTCTATCTCTATCTCTATCTCTATCTCTATCTCTATCTCTATCTCTATCTCTATCTCTATCTCTATCTCTATCTCTATCTCTATCTCTATCTCTATCTCTATCTCTATCTCTATCTCTGTCTCTGTCTCTGTCTCTGTCTCTGTCTCTGTCTCTGTCTCTGTCTCTGTCTCTGTCTCTGTCTCTGTCTCTGTCTCTGTCTCTGTCTCCATCTCTGTCTCTGTCTCTGTCTCTGTCTCTGTCTCTATCTCTGTCTCTGTCTCCGTCTCCGTCTCTGTCTCTGTCTCTGTCTCTATCTCTATCTCTATCTCTATCTCTATCTCTATCTCTATCTCTATCTCTATCTCTATCTCTATCTCTATCTCTATCTCTATCTCTATCTCTATCTCTATCTCTATCTCTATCTCTATCTCTATCTCTATCTCTATCTCTATCTCTATCTCTATCTCTATCTCTATCTCTATCTCTATCTCTATCTCTATCTCTATCTCTATCTCTATCTCTATCTCTATCTCTATCTCTATCTCTATCTCTATCTCTATCTCTATCTCTATCTCTATCTCTATCTCTATCTCTATCTCTATCTCTATCTCAATCTCAATCTCTGTCCCTGTCCCTGTCCTTGTCCCTGTCCCTGTCCCTGTCCCTGTCCCTGTCCCTGTCCCTGTCCCTGTCCCTGTCCCTGTCCCTGTCCCTGTCCCTGTCCCTGTCCCTGTCCCTGTCCCTGTCCCTGTCCCTGTCCCTGTCCCTGTCTCTGTCTCTATCTCTGTCTCTGTCTCTGTTACCTGAATCGATCATGATGGTCTGCACATCTCCGAGGCCGGCCACATGCTCGCCCTGCAGCGGCGCCGCACCGTCTCTCACGGCGAGGTAGGAGACGGAGCGCGGCTGGAGACATCGCAGTAACTGTTTAGTGAGATCGTCAGTAGAAGGATACTCGTAGGTAGAGAGTTGAAAGAAAACTTATGAATCACTAGAGAAGTTGGCATATCAGAAGAGTCTACAGTCCCCGCCACGCAAAGCTATACATTTTTAGGGTTCCGAACAAAAAACGGAACCCTTATAAAATAAATGATAAATGATATTTATTTTGCAAATAGGTAGATTACAAGTAACTCTTTTAAACGTCATTTTTTTTTGTCATATTAATCTAGATGAGGCCGGATGTTTCCTAGCTGACTACCCTGAGAAGAAACACCGAAACAAACTCAGAGGTCATAGTCTCTTTTGAAGTCCATACAATCGCTAATAACATATGAAAAACATGTAGGTTAACGTCTGAGGTGGCCTTTTGAGGAAAGCACCACGCAGGTTTGAGTGGACTTGTCCAGACAGTGCAAGCATTTGTCAGTTATCGTGCAGCTCAACTCAGAACTTTGAGGAGTTCAACGAACCGACGAACAATACAAAAGTAAGGAAATTTGGGTAAGACGCATAGTATACTCAAACTGCCATACAGTCATGAAATCAATCCTTAAAATAACGACCTACATAGTCCTTACAATACATCATTTTTTAAGAACCATGCAGATTAGTGTCTGAGATGGTCTTTAGAAGAAAGAACCACACAGATTTGAGTGAACCTGTCCAGTCAGTGCAAGCATTTGTCAGTAGTCGTGTAGCTCAACTCAGATCTACTTAAGAGCTCAGCAACTCGACGAACAATACCAAAGAAAGGACATATTTTGTGTAGGCCTTACAAAGCACTCAAACTGCCAGACAAACATTAAAATTACTCGAAGAAATAAAAAATAATCCACATAGTCCTCATCCATAATAAAAATAATGATAATACTTTACAAAGTGAAAAGAATTATGTCAAATTGTATATAATAAAAAGAAAAATGGCATATTGCATATTAAAAAATAACAAATTGTATAAAAAATGTCAAATTGTGTATAATAAAAAAATGTAAAACTAATGGATCACTCGGGTGTCTGTCTGTCTGTCCATCTATCTGTCTGTCTGTCTGTCCGTCTGTCTGTCCGTCTGTCTGTCTGTCTGTCACAGCCAGTTTTCTCCGGATCCACTGGACCGATTCTGTTGAAATTTGGTTCTCATATGGATTTCTATGACCCAAATACGGACGCGTTACGAAAATGATTAAATTTTTAGTATGGGGGTCACTTTTGGGAGTCAAAGTAGAAAATTTAAAAAAAAGTTTTTTGAACAGTATCGTGTGATATTATATCAAATGAAAGGACTTACTGTGAGGGTGCTAATTATATTTTTTTTACAATTTTTTTTTATATATTGGACCAAAAATGGCCATTCCCCCCCCTTGTCTCCGAAACTACTGAGCCTAAATAAAAAAAAAATACCTAAAGATTACAGGAAACCGATAAGAAGACTGTAGTGATAAAATAACATAACTATTAAAAAAATGAAATTGTTTCGGAACCCTTTAGGTAAGGAATAAGCTACCTGACCATTCTCCCCACATAGTGCCTCAGAATAGGGGAGTACCTACAGACTGTTGTCACTGTCCCGCGTTCTACGCATCAGTGATGTAACTTTTTTGCGAATCACACGCATGGAACCAGTTCTGTTCTGAGCAAACATCTCCGAAGCGCTACAGAAACGGGGCAGTTTCAACAGCATCCTAAAAACATTATTGGTCTGGGCTCCAGTGAGGTCTATCCTTCCTCCACAAGCAAGTGATGATGGGCGAGCACCGACTTTTGTCATTTTAAGGGTTCCGAATAAAAAACAGAACCCATATAGGATAGTAGAGTCAAACACTGAGTCAAACACTAATATGTATAATTACCGTCTCCAAGCGGAAAACAATTAAACCCTGGATAACCCCAAATCTCTTGAGATGTATAAAAAACAGAGACAATCTAAATAAAACAACATCCTGAAAATTTGGCACACATGTTTGAGCAAATAAATTTATCTCTATCTCTATCTCTGTCTCTGTCTCTGTCTCTGTCTCTGTCTCTGTCTCTGTCTCTGTCTCTGTCTCTGTCTCTGTCTCTGTCTCTGTCTCTGTCTCTGTCTCTGTCTCTGTCTCTGTCTCTGTCTCTGTCTCTGTCTCTGTCTCTGTCTCTGTCTCTGTCTCTGTCTCTGTCTCTGTCTCTGTCTCTGTCTCTGTCTCTGTCTCTGTCTCTGTCTCTGTCTCTGTCTCTGTCTCTGTCTCTGTCTCTGTCTCTGTCTCTGTCTCTGTCTCTGTCTCTGTCTCTGTCTCTGTCTCTGTCTCTGTCTCTGTCTCTGTCTCTGTCTCTGTCTCTGTCTCTGTCTCTGTCTCTGTCTCTGTCTCTGTCTCTGTCTCTGTCTCTGTCTCTGTCTCTGTCTCTGTCTCTGTCTCTGTCTCTGTCTCTGTCTCTGTCTCTGTCTCTGTCTCTGTCTCTGTCTCTGTCTCTGTCTCTGTCTCTGTCTCTGTCTCTGTCTCTGTCTCTGTCTCTGTCTCTGTCTCTGTCTCTGTCTCTGTCTCTGTCTCTGTCTCTGTCTCTGTCTCTGTCTCTGTCTCTGTCTCTGTCTCTGTCTCTGTCTCTGTCTCTGTCTCTGTCTCTGTCTCTGTCTCTGTCTCTGTCTCTGTCTCTGTCTCTGTCTCTGTCTCTGTCTCTGTCTCTGTCTCTGTCTCTGTCTCTGTCTCTGTCTCTGTCTCTGTCTCTGTCTCTGTCTCTGTCTCTGTCTCTGTCTCTGTCTCTGTCTCTGTCTCTGTCTCTGTCTCTGTCTCTGTCTCTGTCTCTGTCTCTGTCTCTGTCTCTGTCTCTGCCTCTGCCTCTGCCTCTGCCTCTGCCTCTGCCTCTGTCTCTGTCTCTGTCTCTGTCTCTGTCTCTGTCTCTGTCTCTGTCTCTGTCTCTGTCTCTGTCTCTGTCTCTGTCTCTGTCTCTGTCTCTGTCTCTGTCTCTGTCTCTGTCTCTGTCTCTGTCTCTGTCTCTGTCTCTGTCTCTGTCTCTGTCTCTGTCTCTGTCTCTGTCTCTGTCTCTGTCTCTGTCTCTGTCCCTGTCCCTGTCCCTGTCCCTGTCCCTGTCCCTGTCCCTGTCCCTGTCCCTGTCCCTGTCCCTGTCCCTGTCCCTGTCCCTGTCCCTGTCCCTGTCCCTGTCCCTGTCTCTGTCTCTATCTCTGTCTCTGTCTCTGTTACCTGAATCGATTATGATGGTCTGCACATCTCCGAGGCCGGCCACATGCTCGCCCTGCAGCGGCGCCGCACCGTCTCTCACGGCGAGGTAGGAGACGGAGCGCGGCTGGAGACATCGCAGTAACTGTTTATTGAGATCGTCAGTAGAAGGATACTCGTAGGTAGAATGGTAATAGGTACACACGTTAAAATCGGTCAACAGGACCTTATCAAATACACAATAGAAGTGGCTTGAATACCACGGATGAATAACATAGTTTTACATAATAGGCTTAATACGCAGTAATGCTGGTGTAGGTAGAGAGTTGAAAGAAAACTTATGAATCACTAGAGAAGTTGGCATATCAGAAGAGTCTACAGTCCCCGCCACGCAAAGCTATACATTTTTAGGGTTCCGAACAAAAAACGGAACCCTTATAAAATAAATGATAAATGATATTTATTTTGCAAATAGGTAGATTACAAGTAACTCTTTTAAACGTCATTTTTTTTTGTCATATTAATCTAGATGAGGCCGGATGTTTCCTAGCTGACTACCCTGAGAAGAAACACCGAAACAAACTCAGAGGTCATAGTCTCTTTTGAAGTCCATACAATCGCTAATAACATATGAAAAACATGTAGGTTAACGTCTGAGGTGGCCTTTTGAGGAAAGCACCACGCAGGTTTGAGTGGACTTGTCCAGACAGTGCAAGCATTTGTCAGTTATCGTGCAGCTCAACTCAGAACTTTGAGGAGTTCAACGAACCGACGAACAATACAAAAGTAAGGACATTTGGGTAAGACGCATAGTATACTCAAACTGCCATACAGTCATGAAATCAATCCTTAAAATAACGACCTACATAGTCCTTACAATACATCATTTTTTAAGAACCATGCAGATTAGTGTCTGAGATGGTCTTTAGAAGAAAGAACCACACAGATTTGAGTGAACCTGTCCAGTCAGTGCAAGCATTTGTCAGTAGTCGTGTAGCTCAACTCAGATCTACTTAAGAGCTCAGCAACTCGACGAACAATACCAAAGAAAGGACATATTTTGTGTAGGCCTTACAAAGCACTCAAACTGCCAGACAAACATTAAAATTACTCGAAGAAATAAAAAATAATCCACATAGTCCTCATCCATAATAAAAATAATGATAATACTTTACAAAGTGAAAAGAATTATGTCAAATTGTATATAATAAAAAGAAAAATGGCATATTGCATATTAAAAAATAACAAATTGTATAAAAATGTCAAATTGTGTATAATAAAAAAATGTAAAACTAATGGATCACTCGGGTGTCTGTCTGTCTGTCCATCTATCTGTCTGTCTGTCTGTCCGTCTGTCTGTCCGTCTGTCTGTCCGTCTGTCTGTCTGTCTGTCACAGCCAGTTTTCTCCGGATCCACTGGACCGATTCTGTTGAAATTTGGTTCTCATATGGATTTCTATGACCCAAATACGGACGCGTTACGAAAATGATTAAATTTTTAGTATGGGGGTCACTTTTGGGAGTCAAAGTAGAAAATTTAAAAAAAAGTTTTTTGAACAGTATCGTGTGATATTATATCAAATGAAAGGACTTACTGTGAGGGTGCTAATTATATTTTTTTTACAATTTTTTTTTATATATTGGACCAAAAATGGCCATTCCCCCCCCTTGTCTCCGAAACTACTGAGCCTAAATAAAAAAAAAATACCTAAAGATTACAGGAAACCGATAAGAAGACTGTAGTGATAAAATAACATAACTATTAAAAAAATGAAATTGTTTCGGAACCCTTTAGGTAAGGAATAAGCTACCTGACCATTCTCCCCACATAGTGCCTCAGAATAGGGGAGTACCTACAGACTGTTGTCACTGTCCCGCGTTATACGCATCAGTGATGTAACTTTTTTGCGAATCACACGCATGGAACCAGTTCTGTTCTGAGCAAACATCTCCGAAGCGCTACAGAAACGGGGCAGTTTCAACAGCATCCTAAAAACATTATTGGTCTGGGCTCCAGTGAGGTCTATCCTTCCTCCACAAGCAAGTGATGATGGGCGAGCACCGACTTTTGTCATTTTAAGGGTTCCGAATAAAAAACAGAACCCATATAGGATAGTAGAGTCAAAAACTAATATTTATAATTACCGTCTCCAAGCGGAAAACAATTAAACCCTGGATAACCCCAAATCTCTTGAGATGTATAAAAAACAGAGACAATTTAAATAAAACAACATCCTGAAAATTTGGCACACATGTTTGAGCAAATAAATTTATCTCTATCTCTATCTCTATCTCTATCTCTATCTCTATCTCTATCTCTATCTCTATCTCTATCTCTATCTCTATCTCTATCTCTATCTCTATCTCTATCTCTATCTCTATCTCTATCTCTATCTCTATCTCTATCTCTATCTCTATCTCTATCTCTATCTCTATCTCTATCTCTATCTCTATCTCTATCTCTATCTCTATCTCTATCTCTATCTCTATCTCTATCTCTATCTCTATCTCTATCTCTATCTCTATCTCTATCTCTATCTCTATCTCTATCTCTATCTCTATCTCTATCTCTATCTCTATCTCTATCTCTATCTCTATCTCTATCTCTATCTCTATCTCTATCTCTATCTCTATCTCTATCTCCATCTCTATCTCCATCTCTATCTCTATCTCTATCTCTATCTCTATCTCTATCTCTATCTCTATCTCTATCTCTATCTCTATCTCTATCTCTATCTCTATCTCTATCTCTATCTCTATCTCTATCTCTATCTCTATCTCTATCTCTATCTCTATCTCTATCTCTATCTCTATCTCTATCTCTATCTCTATCTCTATCTCTATCTCTATCTCTATCTCTATCTCTATCTCTATCTCTATCTCTATCTCTATCTCTATCTCTATCTCTATCTCTGTCTCTGTCTCTGTCTCTGTCTCTGTCTCTGTCTCTGTCTCTGTCTCTGTCTCTGTCTCTGTCTCTGTCTCTGTCTCTGTCTCTGTCTCTGTCTCTGTCTCTGTCTCTGTCTCTGTCTCTGTCTCTGTCTCTGTCTCTGTCTCTGTCTCTGTCTCTGTCTCTGTCTCTGTCTCTGTCTCTGTCTCTGTCTCTGTCTCTGTCTCTGTCTCTGTCTCTGTCTCTGTCTCTGTCTCTGTCTCTGTCTCTGTCTCTGTCTCTGTCTCTGTCTCTGTCTCTGTCTCTGTCTCTGTCTCTGTCTCTGTCTCTGTCTCTGTCTCTGTCTCTGTCTCTGTCTCTGTCTCTGTCTCTGTCTCTGTCTCTGTCTCTGTCTCTGTCTCTGTCTCTGTCTCTGTCTCTGTCTCTGTCTCTGTCTCTGTCTCTGTCTCTGTCTCTGTCTCTGTCTCTGTCTCTGTCTCTGTCTCTGTCTCTGTCTCTGTCTCTGTCTCTGTCTCTGTCTCTGTCTCTGTCTCTGTCTCTGTCTCTGTCTCTGTCTCTGTCTCTGTCTCTGTCTCTGTCTCTGTCTCTGTCTCTGTCTCTGTCTCTGTCTCTGTCTCTGTCTCTGTCTCTGTCTCTATCTCTATCTCTATCTCTATCTCTATCTCTATCTCTATCTCTATCTCTATCTCTATCTCTATCTCTATCTCTATCTCTATCTCTATCTCTATCTCTATCTCTATCTCTATCTCTATCTCTATCTCTATCTCTATCTCTATCTCTATCTCTATCTCTATCTCTATCTCTATCTCTATCTCTATCTCTATCTCTATCTCTATCTCTATCTCTATCTCTATCTCAATCTCAATCTCTGTCCCTGTCCCTGTCCCTGTCCCTGTCCCTGTCCCTGTCCCTGTCCCTGTCCCTGTCCCTGTCCCTGTCCCTGTCCCTGTCCCTGTCCCTGTCCCTGTCCCTGTCCCTGTCCCTGTCCCTGTCCCTGTCCCTGTCCCTGTCCCTGTCCCTGTCCCTGTCCCTGTCCCTGTCCCTGTCCCTGTCTCTGTCTCTATCTCTGTCTCTGTCTCTGTTACCTGAATCGATCATGATGGTCTGCACATCTCCGAGGCCGGCCACATGCTCGCCCTGCAGCGGCGCCGCACCGTCTCTCACGGCGAGGTAGGAGACGGAGCGCGGCTGGAGACATCGCAGTAACTGTTTAGTGAGATCGTCAGTAGAAGGATACTCGTAGGTAGAGAGTTGAAAGAAAACTTATGAATCACTAGAGAAGTTGGCATATCAGAAGAGTCTACAGTCCCCGCCACGCAAAGCTATACATTTTTAGGGTTCCGAACAAAAAACGGAACCCTTATAAAATAAATGATATTTATTTTGCAAATAGGTAGATTACAAGTAACTCTTTTAAACGTCATTTTTTTTTGTCATATTAATCTAGATGAGGCCGGATGTTTCCTAGCTGACTACCCTGAGAAGAAACACCGAAACAAACTCAGAGGTCATAGTCTCTTTTGAAGTCCATACAATCGCTAATAACATATGAAAAACATGTAGGTTAACGTCTGAGGTGGCCTTTTGAGGAAAGCACCACGCAGGTTTGAGTGGACTTGTCCAGACAGTGCAAGCATTTGTCAGTTATCGTGCAGCTCAACTCAGAACTTTGAGGAGTTCAACGAACCGACGAACAATACAAAAGTAAGGAAATTTGGGTAAGACGCATAGTATACTCAAACTGCCATACAGTCATGAAATCAATCCTTAAAATAACGACCTACATAGTCCTTACAATACATCATTTTTTAAGAACCATGCAGATTAGTGTCTGAGATGGTCTTTAGAAGAAAGAACCACACAGATTTGAGTGAACCTGTCCAGTCAGTGCAAGCATTTGTCAGTAGTCGTGTAGCTCAACTCAGATCTACTTAAGAGCTCAGCAACTCGACGAACAATACCAAAGAAAGGACATATTTTGTGTAGGCCTTACAAAGCACTCAAACTGCCAGACAAACATTAAAATTACTCGAAGAAATAAAAAATAATCCACATAGTCCTCATCTATATATACATATAATAAATCTGTTGAAGAGTCGTTTTTGTACATTCAAAATAAAAAATTAAAAAATAGCTAGGGAGATAAAGGGTAACTTACAGAACCCATTTTCATCATTTTTGGAATTTTTGTCTGTTTGTCTGTTTATCTGTTTGGATGTGCAGGCATCACGTAAAAAGCACAGATATAACGTAGATAAATTTCACGCATTAAAATTTTACGTAACTGGAGGTATAACTTAGTTTTTGTTTCATCGCAATCGGTTCACTCTATCAAAAGATATTTGTATTTAAAGGTTTCGTTTAAAGTTTTATTACGTGAAGCACATACACGCACCGCCATCTATTGAGATAATTAAATAGTAACAGTTTAGAACTGTTTCATGAATGAATGCGTATATTATTTGTGAAACTCTTAATACCAGAGGAAAAAAAAATAACATTTAGTCATTTGAAGATCTTTGGCAGTCGTTACGGATTGTCAGAAGCCAGTAAATCTGGCTCCAGTCTTGCCAAGAACTACCGTGTTACCCAATTAATGGATTGTGGAAGTCTGGTAGGCAGCCGCTTCACGTAAAAACGACAGTCTGTGGATGGGTGACCATTTTAACATACCGAGATTCCTACGTACCTCGGAATATAATAGCCGCCCGGGTCGATCTTCAAGGTTAAGCAACGCTTGCCAAGGTCAGTCTGTGGATGGGTGACCATTTTAACATACCGAGATTCCTACGTACCACGGAATATAATAGCCGCCCGGGTCGATCTTCAAGGTTAAGCAACGCTTGCCAAGGTCAGTCTGTGGATGGGTGACCATTTTAACATACCGAGATTCCTATGTACCACGGAATATAATAGACGCCCGGGTCGATCTTCAAGGTTAAGCAACGCTTGCCAAGGTCAGTCTGTGGATGGGTGACCAGTTTAACATACCTACCGAGAAGAGATCTCAGGCAGTCTTTACGGATTGTCAGAAGCCGACAAATCTGACACCTACAGTCTTGCCAAGAAGTATCGTAGGGTTGTACAGGACTGGTAGGCAGCCGCTCCAATCCCGTTTGACTGGAAGCCGACTCCAATATAGCTGGGAAAAGGCTAGGCAGATGATGCTTCATGGTAAAAAACTGAAATGATTTGCGAAAAACACTTAATCTACAGTTGGCAAAACTGGGCACAGATTACAAACGTTTATCCACTAGGGAGACGGTCTAAGTGACATTCCGGCATTTAATAGAATTTAGGATTCCCAAAAAATTTATAATTTCATAATTATATTTTCGTCACACATTTACCTACCCTATCATAGACGGCCTAAGCATCTGCCAGCCTGTTAATTAAATATTGTCACATGACAGACCCATTCGCCGCTTTGACACATTTGCGCATTGGGGATCATTTAGGCCGCCATTCAATGAAAAGGACATAAAACGGCAGAGTTACTCTCTCAAGGACCGTCAGCCCCAATTGGGGCCAAATGGTATTGTCTGTCTTTTCTAATATATGCTTAACCTTTTCCCAACTATATTCGGATCAGCTTCCGATCAACACGGCGAAGTCGCGGTATGTTAAATAATATGGTCACCTATTCGCAGAGACACCTAGGCAAGAGTTGGTAAACCATGAAGATCGACCCGTGCGACTGTTATTATTTAGCTACGAGCTCCTCATTTAATAAGTCTCCTCTTTCAGTACCTACCTACTAAATATCGATTTAAAAAATTCGATTATTCTTACACAGTAAATCGATTCTACAAACCCGGTAGAACTAATTAACATAAAATGTAAAAAATTATCGGTGTTCTGTAATCTGCAATTGTCAGGGAAAATCAAAGAAACTGTTTCTTTTTGCTTTTTTTTTAAGGATGGGAAATCATCAAATGACTCCTCCCGCTCTGGGTGAAGCAGAAGGGAGTGTCAGACTCTTACTGACTAAAACCCATCCGTGTTCCTCCTAATGCCCTTTGCTTTCCAGGGCCGCGGTGACTCTTTCGAATAAATCCCGCAACCCCGGGAGGAATTGGCCCTAGCGGGCCCCGTCTTTAATGCTGACAGCTCTTTAAGGCGCGCGTGGAACACAGCGCGCCGTTGACCTGGGCCTGGTTCTGATCAGACGGCGAGCCACCCAATGCTCGCCGTCCGCAGGCCCCCGCCTACGGTGGCCAAGAATCGCCCTGCGACTCCCGACGCCCGGGGCGTCTTCTTCTGTTGCGGCAGCTGGGGCGTGAGGTTTCCCTCTCTCTCACGCGTTCGGCTTCCTCCTTCGCTAGCATTACTGCTTCGCAGAAGGAGGTGACCGCTTCCCAAGTCTCCTCGCTCCGGACCATGGCTTGAAACAGGGCCGACCACGACAGGTCGCCGTCGCCGATCGCCTCGACGAGGACACGGCGGTGCTCCGCCCAAGCAGGGCAGACCTCCACCGTATGCTCCACCGTGTCCTCCGGGCGATCCTCGCAGTGTTGACATCTGGTCGTATCCTCCCGCCGTATTCGAAACAGGTACCTCCCGAAACAACCGTGTCCGGTGAGTATCTGCGTCAAACGGAAGGTAAGGACGCCGTGGCGCCGCTCTAGCCACTCCTCAAAGAGGGGACTTATCGCCGCAATTGTGGCGTGCCCAGCGCTGGGTTGCGACAGTCGTTGTCTCCATACTGCCATGAGATCCCGCCGGAGCTCCGTCCGCCGTGCTGCGATTTGCCGCGGCAGAGGAGTCCCGCCCCGGCGTAGCGCCTCCACGCGCCATTCGTAAATGAGCGCGAGGGCTCTCGCCTCTAGATCCCATGGCGGCAGTCCGGCAAGGAGGCTCGCCGCCTCGCCAGAGACAAAATTAAGGCTGGACAAAATTAAGAATCAACTTTATTCATCAGTTTCTTTGTTTCGTAGTTTGAAGACTACCTACCACCGTTCATTCGATAGTCGGTTTTGTTGATTTTGATACCTAGCTCGAGGTAGGTATGTACCAGGAGATTACCCGGGCTAATCGGCATTTCAACCGGAAGAGATGGTAGAGTGCCCTGCATTACCCTCTTCCTATTTTCTTAATTTTGAGATCAGGATACGCAAGATATTAACTTAAAGTAGATTTTATCTATGCAACAGATATTTTTCGACATCCACGCGAACGAAGTCGCGGGCACAGCTAGTCCATAATAAAAATAATGATAATACTTTACAAAGTGAAAAGAATTATGTCAAATTGTATATAATAAAAAGAAAAATGGCATATTGCATATTAAAAAATAACAAATTGTATAAAAAATGTCAAATTGTGTATAATAAAAAAATGTAAAACTAATGGATCACTCGGGTGTCTGTCTGTCTGTCCATCTATCTGTCTGTCTGTCTGTCCGTCTGTCTGTCCGTCTGTCTGTCTGTCTGTCACAGCCAGTTTTCTCCGGATCCACTGGATCGATTCTGTTGAAATTTGGTTCTCATATGGATTTCTATGACCCAAATACGCACGCGTTACGAAAATGATTAAATTTTTAGTATGGGGGTCACTTTTGGGAGTCAAAGTAGAAAATTTAAAAAAAAGTTTTTTGAACAGTATCGTGTGATATTATATCAAATGAAAGGACTTACTGTGAGGGTGCTAATTATATTTTTTTTACAATTTTTTTTTTATATATTGGACCAAAAATGGCCATTCCCCCCCCTTGTCTCCGAAACTACTGAGCCTAAATAAAAAAAAAATACCTAAAGATTACAGGAAACCGATAAGAAGACTGTAGTGATAAAATAACATAACTATTAAAAAAATGAAATTGTTTCGGAACCCTTTAGGTAAGGAATAAGCTACCTGACCATTCTCCCCACATAGTGCCTCAGAATAGGGGAGTACCTACAGACTGTTGTCACTGTCCCGCGTTCTACGCATCAGTGATGTAACTTTTTTGCGAATCACACGCATGGAACCAGTTCTGTTCTGAGCAAACATCTCCGAAGCGCTACAGAAACGGGGCAGTTTCAACAGCATCCTAAAAACATTATTGGTCTGGGCTCCAGTGAGGTCTATCCTTCCTCCACAAGCAAGTGATGATGGGCGAGCACCGACTTTTGTCATTTTAAGGGTTCCGAATAAAAAACAGAACCCATATAGGATAGTAGAGTCAAACACTAATATGTATAATTACCGTCTCCAAGCGGAAAACAATTAAACCCTGGATAACCCCAAATCTCTTGAGATGTATAAAAAACAGAGACAATCTAAATAAAACAACATCCTGAAAATTTGGCACACATGTTTGAGCAAATAAATTTATCTCTATCTCTATCTCTATCTCTATCTCTATCTCTATCTCTATCTCTATCTCTATCTCTATCTCTATCTCTATCTCTATCTCTATCTCTATCTCTATCTCTATCTCTATCTCTATCTCTATCTCTATCTCTATCTCTATCTCTATCTCTATCTCTATCTCTATCTCTATCTCTATCTCTATCTCTATCTCTATCTCTATCTCTATCTCTATCTCTATCTCTATCTCTATCTCCATCTCTATCTCCATCTCTATCTCTATCTCTATCTCTATCTCTATCTCTATCTCTATCTCTATCTCTATCTCTATCTCTATCTCTATCTCTATCTCTATCTCTATCTCTATCTCTATCTCTATCTCTATCTCTATCTCTATCTCTATCTCTATCTCTATCTCTATCTCTATCTCTATCTCTATCTCTATCTCTATCTCTATCTCTATCTCTATCTCTATCTCTATCTCTATCTCTATCTCTATCTCTATCTCTATCTCTATCTCTATCTCTATCTCTATCTCTATCTCTATCTCTATCTCTATCTCTATCTCTATCTCTATCTCTATCTCTATCTCTATCTCTATCTCTATCTCTATCTCTATCTCTATCTCTATCTCTATCTCTATCTCTATCTCTATCTCTATCTCTATCTCTATCTCTATCTCTATCTCTATCTCTATCTCTATCTCTATCTCTATCTCTATCTCAATCTCTATCTCTATCTCTATCTCTATCTCTATCTCTATCTCTATCTCTATCTCTATCTCTATCTCTATCTCTGTCTCTGTCTCTGTCTCTGTCTCTGTCTCTGTCTCTGTCTCTGTCTCTGTCTCTGTCTCTGTCTCTGTCTCCATCTCTGTCTCTGTCTCTGTCTCTGTCTCTGTCTCTATCTCTGTCTCTGTCTCTGTCTCTGTCTCTATCTCTATCTCTATCTCTATCTCTATCTCTATCTCTATCTCTATCTCTATCTCTATCTCTATCTCTATCTCTATCTCTATCTCTATCTCTATCTCTATCTCTATCTCTATCTCTATCTCTATCTCTATCTCTATCTCTATCTCTATCTCTATCTCTATCTCTATCTCTATCTCTATCTCTATCTCTATCTCTATCTCTATCTCTATCTCTATCTCTATCTCTATCTCTATCTCTATCTCTATCTCTATCTCTATCTCTATCTCTATCTCTATCTCTATCTCTATCTCTATCTCTATCTCTATCTCTATCTCTATCTCTATCTCTATCTCTATCTCTATCTCTATCTCAATCTCAATCTCTGTCCCTGTCCCTGTCCCTGTCCCTGTCCCTGTCCCTGTCCCTGTCCCTGTCCCTGTCCCTGTCCCTGTCCCTGTCCCTGTCCCTGTCCCTGTCCCTGTCCCTGTCCCTGTCCCTGTCCCTGTCCCTGTCCCTGTCCCTGTCCCTGTCCCTGTCCCTGTCCCTGTCCCTGTCCCTGTCCCTGTCCCTGTCCCTGTCCCTGTCCCTGTCCCTGTCCCTGTCCCTGTCCCTGTCTCTGTCTCTATCTCTGTCTCTGTCTCTGTTACCTGAATCGATCATGATGGTCTGCACATCTCCGAGGCCGGCCACATGCTCGCCCTGCAGCGGCGCCGCACCGTCTCTCACGGCGAGGTAGGAGACGGAGCGCGGCTGGAGACATCGCAGTAACTGTTTAGTGAGATCGTCAGTAGAAGGATACTCGTAGGTAGAGAGTTGAAAGAAAACTTATGAATCACTAGAGAAGTTGGCATATCAGAAGAGTCTACAGTCCCCGCCACGCAAAGCTATACATTTTTAGGGTTCCGAACAAAAAACGGAACCCTTATAAAATAAATGATAAATGATATTTATTTTGCAAATAGGTAGATTACAAGTAACTCTTTTAAACGTCATTTTTTTTTGTCATATTAATCTAGATGAGGCCGGATGTTTCCTAGCTGACTACCCTGAGAAGAAACACCGAAACAAACTCAGAGGTCATAGTCTCTTTTGAAGTCCATACAATCGCTAATAACATATGAAAAACATGTAGGTTAACGTCTGAGGTGGCCTTTTGAGGAAAGCACCACGCAGGTTTGAGTGGACTTGTCCAGACAGTGCAAGCATTTGTCAGTTATCGTGCAGCTCAACTCAGAACTTTGAGGAGTTCAACGAACCGACGAACAATACAAAAGTAAGGAAATTTGGGTAAGACGCATAGTATACTCAAACTGCCATACAGTCATGAAATCAATCCTTAAAATAACGACCTACATAGTCCTTACAATACATCATTTTTTAAGAACCATGCAGATTAGTGTCTGAGATGGTCTTTAGAAGAAAGAACCACACAGATTTGAGTGAACCTGTCCAGTCAGTGCAAGCATTTGTCAGTAGTCGTGTAGCTCAACTCAGATCTACTTAAGAGCTCAGCAACTCGACGAACAATACCAAAGAAAGGACATATTTTGTGTAGGCCTTACAAAGCACTCAAACTGCCAGACAAACATTAAAATTACTCGAAGAAATAAAAAATAATCCACATAGTCCTCATCTATACTATACATATAATAAATCTGTTGAAGAGTCGTTTTTGTACATTCAAAATAAAAAAATAAAAAATAGCTAGGGAGATAAAGGGTAACTTACAGAACCCATTTTCATCATTTTTGGAATTTTTGTCTGTTTGTCTGTTTATCTGTTTGGATGTGCAGGCATCACGTAAAAAGCACAGATATAACGTAGATAAATTTCACGCATTAAAATTTTACGTAACTGGAGGTATAACTTAGTTTTTGTTTCATCGCAATCGGTTCACTCTATCAAAAGATATTTGTATTTAAAGGTTTCGTTTAAAGTTTTATTACGTGAAGCACATACACGCACCGCCATCTATTGAGATAATTAAATAGTAACAGTTTAGAACTGTTTCATGAATGAATGCGTATATTATTTGTGAAACTCTTAATACCAGAGGAAAAAAAAATAACATTTAGTCATTTGAAGATCTTTGGCAGTCGTTACGGATTGTCAGAAGCCAGTAAATCTGGCTCCAGTCTTGCCAAGAACTACCGTGTTACCCAATTAATGGATTGTGGAAGTCTGGTAGGCAGCCGCTTCACGTAAAAACGACAGTCTGTGGATGGGTGACCATTTTAACATACCGAGATTCCTACGTACCTCGGAATATAATAGCCGCCCGGGTCGATCTTCAAGGTTAAGCAACGCTTGCCAAGGTCAGTCTGTGGATGGGTGACCATTTTAACATACCGAGATTCCTACGTACCACGGAATATAATAGCCGCCCGGGTCGATCTTCAAGGTTAAGCAACGCTTGCCAAGGTCAGTCTGTGGATGGGTGACCATTTTAACATACCGAGATTCCTACGTACCACGGAATATAATAGCCGCCCGGGTCGATCTTCAAGGTTAAGCAACGCTTGCCAAGGTCAGTCTGTGGATGGGTGACCATTTTAACATACCGAGATTCCTATGTACCACGGAATATAATAGACGCCCGGGTCGATCTTCAAGGTTAAGCAACGCTTGCCAAGGTCAGTCTGTGGATGGGTGACCAGTTTAACATACCTACCGAGAAGAGATCTCAGGCAGTCTTTACGGATTGTCAGAAGCCGACAAATCTGACACCTACAGTCTTGCCAAGAAGTATCGTAGGGTTGTACAGGACTGGTAGGCAGCCGCTCCAATCCCGTTTGACTGGAAGCCGACTCCAATATAGCTGGGAAAAGGCTAGGCAGATGATGCTTCATGGTAAAAAACTGAAATGATTTGCGAAAAACACTTAATCTACAGTTGGCAAAACTGGGCACAGATTACAAACGTTTATCCACTAGGGAGACGGTCTAAGTGACATTCCGGCATTTAATAGAATTTAGGATTCCCAAAAAATTTATAATTTCATAATTATATTTTCGTCACACATTTACCTACCCTATCATAGACGGCCTAAGCATCTGCCAGCCTGTTAATTAAATATTGTCACATGACAGACCCATTCGCCGCTTTGACACATTTGCGCATTGGGGATCATTTAGGCCGCCATTCAATGAAAAGGACATAAAACGGCAGAGTTACTCTCTCAAGGACCGTCAGCCCCAATTGGGGCCAAATGGTATTGTCTGTCTTTTCTAATATATGCTTAACCTTTTCCCAACTATATTCGGATCAGCTTCCGATCAACACGGCGAAGTCGCGGTATGTTAAATAATATGGTCACCTATTCGCAGAGACACCTAGGCAAGAGTTGGTAAACCATGAAGATCGACCCGTGCGACTGTTATTATTTAGCTACGAGCTCCTCATTTAATAAGTCTCCTCTTTCAGTACCTACCTACTAAATATCGATTTAAAAAATTCGATTATTCTTACACAGTAAATCGATTCTACAAACCCGGTAGAACTAATTAACATAAAATGTAAAAAATTATCGGTGTTCTGTAATCTGCAATTGTCAGGGAAAATCAAAGAAACTGTTTCTTTTTGCTTTTTTTTTAAGGATGGGAAATCATCAAATGACTCCTCCCGCTCTGGGTGAAGCAGAAGGGAGTGTCAGACTCTTACTGACTAAAACCCATCCGTGTTCCTCCTAATGCCCTTTGCTTTCCAGGGCCGCGGTGACTCTTTCGAATAAATCCCGCAACCCCGGGAGGAATTGGCCCTAGCGGGCCCCGTCTTTAATGCTGACAGCTCTTTAAGGCGCGCGTGGAACACAGCGCGCCGTTGACCTGGGCCTGGTTCTGATCAGACGGCGAGCCACCCAATGCTCGCCGTCCGCAGGCCCCCGCCTACGGTGGATCGCCCTGCGACTCCCGACGCCCGGGGCGTCTTCTTCTGTTGCGGCAGCTGGGGCGTGAGGTTTCCCTCTCTCTCACGCGTTCGGCTTCCTCCTTCGCTAGCATTACTGCTTCGCAGAAGGAGGTGACCGCTTCCCAAGTCTCCTCGCTCCGGACCATGGCTTGAAACAGGGCCGACCACGACAGGTCGCCGTCGCCGATCGCCTCGACGAGGACACGGCGGTGCTCCGCCCAAGCAGGGCAGACCTCCACCGTATGCTCCACCGTGTCCTCCGGGCGATCCTCGCAGTGTTGACATCTGGTCGTATCCTCCCGCCGTATTCGAAACAGGTACCTCCCGAAACAACCGTGTCCGGTGAGTATCTGCGTCAAACGGAAGGTAAGGACGCCGTGGCGCCGCTCTAGCCACTCCTCAAAGAGGGGACTTATCGCCGCAATTGTGGCGTGCCCAGCGCTGGGTTGCGACAGTCGTTGTCTCCATACTGCCATGAGATCCCGCCGGAGCTCCGTCCGCCGTGCTGCGATTTGCCGCGGCAGAGGAGTCCCGCCCCGGCGTAGCGCCTCCACGCGCCATTCGTAAATGAGCGCGAGGGCTCTCGCCTCTAGATCCCATGGCGGCAGTCCGGCAAGGAGGCTCGCCGCCTCGCCAGAGACAAAATTAAGGCTGGACAAAATTAAGAATCAACTTTATTCATCAGTTTCTTTGTTTCGTAGTTTGAAGACTACCTACCACCGTTCATTCGATAGTCGGTTTTGTTGATTTTGATACCTAGCTCGAGGTAGGTATGTACCAGGAGATTACCCGGGCTAATCGGCATTTCAACCGGAAGAGATGGTAGAGTGCCCTGCATTACCCTCTTCCTATTTTCTTAATTTTGAGATCAGGATACGCAAGATATTAACTTAAAGTAGATTTTATCTATGCAACAGATATTTTTCGACATCCACGCGAACGAAGTCGCGGGCACAGCTAGTCCATAATAAAAATAATGATAATACTTCACAAAGTGAAAAGAATTATGTCAAATTGTATATAATAAAAAGAAAAATGGCATATTGCATATTAAAAAATAACAAATTGTATAAAAAATGTCAAATTGTGTATAATAAAAAAATGTAAAACTAATGGATCACTCGGGTGTCTGTCTGTCTGTCCATCTATCTGTCTGTCTGTCTGTCCGTCTGTCTGTCCGTCTGTCTGTCTGTCTGTCACAGCCAGTTTTCTCCGGATCCACTGGACCGATTCTGTTGAAATTTGGTTCTCATATGGATTTCTATGACCCAAATACGCACGCGTTACGAAAATGATTAAATTTTTAGTATGGGGGTCACTTTTGGGAGTCAAAGTAGAAAATTTAAAAAAAAGTTTTTTGAACAGTATCGTGTGATATTATATCAAATGAAAGGACTTACTGTGAGGGTGCTAATTATATTTTTTTTACAATTTTTTTTTATATATTGGACCAAAAATGGCCATTCCCCCCCCTTGTCTCCGAAACTACTGAGCCTAAATAAAAAAAAAATACCTAAAGATTACAGGAAACCGATAAGAAGACTGTAGTGATAAAATAACATAACTATTAAAAAAATGAAATTGTTTCGGAACCCTTTAGGTAAGGAATAAGCTACCTGACCATTCTCCCCACATAGTGCCTCAGAATAGGGGAGTACCTACAGACTGTTGTCACTGTCCCGCGTTCTACGCATCAGTGATGTAACTTTTTTGCGAATCACACGCATGGAACCAGTTCTGTTCTGAGCAAACATCTCCGAAGCGCTACAGAAACGGGGCAGTTTCAACAGCATCCTAAAAACATTATTGGTCTGGGCTCCAGTGAGGTCTATCCTTCCTCCACAAGCAAGTGATGATGGGCGAGCACCGACTTTTGTCATTTTAAGGGTTCCGAATAAAAAACAGAACCCATATAGGATAGTAGAGTCAAACACTAATATGTATAATTACCGTCTCCAAGCGGAAAACAATTAAACCCTGGATAACCCCAAATCTCTTGAGATGTATAAAAAACAGAGACAATCTAAATAAAACAACATCCTGAAAATTTGGCACACATGTTTGAGCAAATAAATTTATCTCTATCTCTATCTCTATCTCTATCTCTATCTCTATCTCTATCTCTATCTCTATCTCTATCTCTATCTCTATCTCTATCTCTATCTCTATCTCTATCTCTATCTCTATCTCTATCTCTATCTCTATCTCTATCTCTATCTCTATCTCTATCTCTATCTCTATCTCTATCTCTATCTCTATCTCTATCTCTATCTCTATCTCTATCTCTATCTCTATCTCTATCTCTATCTCTATCTCTATCTCTATCTCTATCTCTATCTCTATCTCTATCTCCATCTCCATCTCCATCTCCATCTCCATCTCTATCTCTATCTCTATCTCTATCTCTATCTCTATCTCTATCTCTATCTCTATCTCTATCTCTATCTCTATCTCTATCTCTATCTCTATCTCTATCTCTATCTCTATCTCTATCTCTATCTCTATCTCTATCTCTATCTCTATCTCTATCTCTATCTCTATCTCTATCTCTATCTCTATCTCTATCTCTATCTCTATCTCTATCTCTATCTCTATCTCTATCTCTATCTCTATCTCTATCTCTATCTCTATCTCTATCTCTATCTCTATCTCTATCTCTATCTCTATCTCTATCTCTATCTCTATCTCTATCTCTATCTCTATCTCTATCTCTATCTCTATCTCTATCTCTATCTCTATCTCTATCTCTATCTCTATCTCTATCTCTATCTCTATCTCTATCTCTATCTCTATCTCTATCTCTATCTCTATCTCTATCTCTATCTCTATCTCTATCTCTATCTCTATCTCTATCTCTGTCTCTGTCTCTATCTCTGTCTCTGTCTCCATCTCTGTCTCTGTCTCCGTCTCTGTCTCTATCTCTGTCTCTGTCTGTCTCTGTCTCTATCTCTATCTCTATCTCCATCTCCATCTCTATCTCTATCTCTATCTCTATCTCTATCTCTATCTCTATCTCTATCTCTATCTCTATCTCTATCTCTATCTCTATCTCTATCTCTATCTCTATCTCTATCTCTATCTCTATCTCTATCTCTATCTCTATCTCTATCTCTATCTCTATCTCTATCTCTATCTCTATCTCTATCTCTATCTCTATCTCTATCTCTATCTCTATCTCTATCTCTATCTCTATCTCTATCTCTATCTCTATCTCTATCTCTATCTCTATCTCTATCTCTGTCTCTGTCTCTGTCTCTGTCTCTGTCTCTGTCTCTGTCTCTGTCTCTGTCTCTGTCTCTATCTCTATCTCTATCTCTATCTCTATCTCTATCTCTATCTCTATCTCTATCTCTATCTCTATCTCTATCTCTATCTCTATCTCTATCTCTATCTCTATCTCTATCTCTATCTCTATCTCTATCTCTATCTCTATCTCTATCTCTATCTCTATCTCTATCTCTATCTCTATCTCTGTCTCTGTCTCTATCTCTGTCTCTGTCTCCATCTCTGTCTCTGTCTCCGTCTCTGTCTCTATCTCTGTCTCTGTCTGTCTCTGTCTCTATCTCTATCTCTATCTCTATCTCTATCTCTATCTCTATCTCTATCTCTATCTCTATCTCTATCTCTATCTCTATCTCTATCTCTATCTCTATCTCTATCTCTATCTCTATCTCTATCTCTATCTCTATCTCTATCTCTATCTCTATCTCTATCTCTATCTCTATCTCTATCTCTATCTCTATCTCTATCTCTATCTCTATCTCTATCTCTATCTCTATCTCTATCTCTATCTCTATCTCTATCTCTATCTCTATCTCTATCTCTATCTCTATCTCTATCTCTATCTCTATCTCTATCTCTATCTCTATCTCTATCTCTATCTCTATCTCTATCTCTATCTCTATCTCTATCTCTATCTCTATCTCTATCTCTATCTCTATCTCTATCTCTATCTCTATCTCTATCTCTATCTCTATCTCTATCTCAATCTCAATCTCAATCTCTGTCCCTGTCCCTGTCCCTGTCCCTGTCCCTGTCCCTGTCCCTGTCCCTGTCCCTGTCCCTGTCCCTGTCCCTGTCCCTGTCCCTGTCCCTGTCCCTGTCCCTGTCTCTGTCTCTATCTCTGTCTCTGTCTCTGTTACCTGAATCGATCATGATGGTCTGCACATCTCCGAGGCCGGCCACATGCTCGCCCTGCAGCGGCGCCGCACCGTCTCTCACGGCGAGGTAGGAGACGGAGCGCGGCTGGAGACATCGCAGTAACTGTTTAGTGAGATCGTCAGTAGAAGGATACTCGTAGGTAGAATGGTAATAGGTACACACGTTAAAATCGGTCAACAGGACCTTATCAAATACACAATAGAAGTGGCTTGAATACCACGGATGAATAACATAGTTTTACATAATAGGCTTAATACGCAGTAATGCTGGTGTAGGTAGAGAGTTGAAAGAAAACTTATGAATCACTAGAGAAGTTGGCATATCAGAAGAGTCTACAGTCCCCGCCACGCAAAGCTATACATTTTTAGGGTTCCGAACAAAAAACGGAACCCTTATAAAATAAATGATAAATGATATTTATTTTGCAAATAGGTAGATTACAAGTAACTCTTTTAAACGTCATTTTTTTTTGTCATATTAATCTAGATGAGGCCGGATGTTTCCTAGCTGACTACCCTGAGAAGAAACACCGAAACAAACTCAGAGGTCATAGTCTCTTTTGAAGTCCATACAATCGCTAATAACATATGAAAAACATGTAGGTTAACGTCTGAGGTGGCCTTTTGAGGAAAGCACCACGCAGGTTTGAGTGGACTTGTCCAGACAGTGCAAGCATTTGTCAGTTATCGTGCAGCTCAACTCAGAACTTTGAGGAGTTCAACGAACCGACGAACAATACAAAAGTAAGGACATTTGGGTAAGACGCATAGTATACTCAAACTGCCATACAGTCATGAAATCAATCCTTAAAATAACGACCTACATAGTCCTTACAATACATCATTTTTTAAGAACCATGCAGATTAGTGTCTGAGATGGTCTTTAGAAGAAAGAACCACACAGATTTGAGTGAACCTGTCCAGTCAGTGCAAGCATTTGTCAGTAGTCGTGTAGCTCAACTCAGATCTACTTAAGAGCTCAGCAACTCGACGAACAATACCAAAGAAAGGACATATTTTGTGTAGGCCTTACAAAGCACTCAAACTGCCAGACAAACATTAAAATTACTCGAAGAAATAAAAAATAATCCACATAGTCCTCATCCATAATAAAAATAATGATAATACTTTACAAAGTGAAAAGAATTATGTCAAATTGTATATAATAAAAAGAAAAATGGCATATTGCATATTAAAAAATAACAAATTGTATAAAAATGTCAAATTGTGTATAATAAAAAAATGTAAAACTAATGGATCACTCGGGTGTCTGTCTGTCTGTCCATCTATCTGTCTGTCTGTCTGTCCGTCTGTCTGTCCGTCTGTCTGTCTGTCTGTCACAGCCAGTTTTCTCCGGATCCACTGGACCGATTCTGTTGAAATTTGGTTCTCATATGGATTTCTATGACCCAAATACGGACGCGTTACGAAAATGATTAAATTTTTAGTATGGGGGTCACTTTTGGGAGTCAAAGTAGAAAATTTAAAAAAAAGTTTTTTGAACAGTATCGTGTGATATTATATCAAATGAAAGGACTTACTGTGAGGGTGCTAATTATATTTTTTTTACAATTTTTTTTTATATATTGGACCAAAAATGGCCATTCCCCCCCCTTGTCTCCGAAACTACTGAGCCTAAATAAAAAAAAAATACCTAAAGATTACAGGAAACCGATAAGAAGACTGTAGTGATAAAATAACATAACTATTAAAAAAATGAAATTGTTTCGGAACCCTTTAGGTAAGGAATAAGCTACCTGACCATTCTCCCCACATAGTGCCTCAGAATAGGGGAGTACCTACAGACTGTTGTCACTGTCCCGCGTTCTACGCATCAGTGATGTAACTTTTTTGCGAATCACACGCATGGAACCAGTTCTGTTCTGAGCAAACATCTCCGAAGCGCTACAGAAACGGGGCAGTTTCAACAGCATCCTAAAAACATTATTGGTCTGGGCTCCAGTGAGGTCTATCCTTCCTCCACAAGCAAGTGATGATGGGCGAGCACCGACTTTTGTCATTTTAAGGGTTCCGAATAAAAAACAGAACCCATATAGGATAGTAGAGTCAAAAACTAATATTTATAATTACCGTCTCCAAGCGGAAAACAATTAAACCCTGGATAACCCCAAATCTCTTGAGATGTATAAAAAACAGAGACAATCTAAATAAAACAACATCCTGAAAATTTGGCACACATGTTTGAGCAAATAAATTTATCTCTATCTCTATCTCTATCTCTATCTCTATCTCTATCTCTATCTCTATCTCTATCTCTATCTCTATCTCTATCTCTATCTCTATCTCTATCTCTATCTCTATCTCTATCTCTATCTCTATCTCTATCTCTATCTCTATCTCTATCTCTATCTCTATCTCTATCTCTATCTCTATCTCTATCTCTATCTCTATCTCTATCTCTATCTCTATCTCTATCTCTATCTCTATCTCTATCTCTATCTCTATCTCTATCTCTATCTCTATCTCTATCTCTATCTCTATCTCTATCTCTATCTCTATCTCTATCTCTATCTCTATCTCTATCTCTATCTCTATCTCTATCTCTATCTCTATCTCTATCTCTATCTCTATCTCTATCTCTATCTCTATCTCTATCTCTATCTCAATCTCAATCTCTGTCCCTGTCCCTGTCCCTGTCCCTGTCCCTGTCCCTGTCCCTGTCCCTGTCCCTGTCCCTGTCCCTGTCCCTGTCCCTGTCCCTGTCCCTGTCCCTGTCCCTGTCCCTGTCCCTGTCCCTGTCCCTGTCCCTGTCCCTGTCCCTGTCCCTGTCTCTGTCTCTATCTCTGTCTCTGTCTCTGTTACCTGAATCGATCATGATGGTCTGCACATCTCCGAGGCCGGCCACATGCTCGCCCTGCAGCGGCGCCGCACCGTCTCTCACGGCGAGGTAGGAGACGGAGCGCGGCTGGAGACATCGCAGTAACTGTTTAGTGAGATCGTCAGTAGAAGGATACTCGTAGGTAGAGAGTTGAAAGAAAACTTATGAATCACTAGAGAAGTTGGCATATCAGAAGAGTCTACAGTCCCCGCCACGCAAAGCTATACATTTTTAGGGTTCCGAACAAAAAACGGAACCCTTATAAAATAAATGATAAATGATATTTATTTTGCAAATAGGTAGATTACAAGTAACTCTTTTAAACGTCATTTTTTTTTGTCATATTAATCTAGATGAGGCCGGATGTTTCCTAGCTGACTACCCTGAGAAGAAACACCGAAACAAACTCAGAGGTCATAGTCTCTTTTGAAGTCCATACAATCGCTAATAACATATGAAAAACATGTAGGTTAACGTCTGAGGTGGCCTTTTGAGGAAAGCACCACGCAGGTTTGAGTGGACTTGTCCAGACAGTGCAAGCATTTGTCAGTTATCGTGCAGCTCAACTCAGAACTTTGAGGAGTTCAACGAACCGACGAACAATACAAAAGTAAGGAAATTTGGGTAAGACGCATAGTATACTCAAACTGCCATACAGTCATGAAATCAATCCTTAAAATAACGACCTACATAGTCCTTACAATACATCATTTTTTAAGAACCATGCAGATTAGTGTCTGAGATGGTCTTTAGAAGAAAGAACCACACAGATTTGAGTGAACCTGTCCAGTCAGTGCAAGCATTTGTCAGTAGTCGTGTAGCTCAACTCAGATCTACTTAAGAGCTCAGCAACTCGACGAACAATACCAAAGAAAGGACATATTTTGTGTAGGCCTTACAAAGCACTCAAACTGCCAGACAAACATTAAAATTACTCGAAGAAATAAAAAATAATCCACATAGTCCTCATCCATAATAAAAATAATGATAATACTTTACAAAGTGAAAAGAATTATGTCAAATTGTATATAATAAAAAGAAAAATGGCATATTGCATATTAAAAAATAACAAATTGTATAAAAAATGTCAAATTGTGTATAATAAAAAAATGTAAAACTAATGGATCACTCGGGTGTCTGTCTGTCTGTCCATCTATCTGTCTGTCTGTCTGTCCGTCTGTCTGTCCGTCTGTCTGTCTGTCTGTCACAGCCAGTTTTCTCCGGATCCACTGGACCGATTCTGTTGAAATTTGGTTCTCATATGGATTTCTATGACCCAAATACGGACGCGTTACGAAAATGATTAAATTTTTAGTATGGGGGTCACTTTTGGGAGTCAAAGTAGAAAATTTAAAAAAAAGTTTTTTGAACAGTATCGTGTGATATTATATCAAATGAAAGGACTTACTGTGAGGGTGCTAATTATATTTTTTTTACAATTTTTTTTTATATATTGCTTGTCTCCGAAACTACTGAGCCTAAATAAAAAAAAAATACCTAAAGATTACAGGAAACCGATAAGAAGACTGTAGTGATAAAATAACATAACTATTAAAAAAATGAAATTGTTTCGGAACCCTTTAGGTAAGGAATAAGCTACCTGACCATTCTCCCCACATAGTGCCTCAGAATAGGGGAGTACCTACAGACTGTTGTCACTGTCCCGCGTTCTACGCATCAGTGATGTAACTTTTTTGCGAATCACACGCATGGAACCAGTTCTGTTCTGAGCAAACATCTCCGAAGCGCTACAGAAACGGGGCAGTTTCAACAGCATCCTAAAAACATTATTGGTCTGGGCTCCAGTGAGGTCTATCCTTCCTCCACAAGCAAGTGATGATGGGCGAGCACCGACTTTTGTCATTTTAAGGGTTCCGAATAAAAAACAGAACCCATATAGGATAGTAGAGTCAAACACTAATATGTATAATTACCGTCTCCAAGCGGAAAACAATTAAACCCTGGATAACCCCAAATCTCTTGAGATGTATAAAAAACAGAGACAATCTAAATAAAACAACATCCTGAAAATTTGGCACACATGTTTGAGCAAATAAATTTATCTCTATCTCTATCTCTGTCTCTGTCTCTGTCTCTGTCTCTGTCTCTGTCTCTGTCTCTGTCTCTGTCTCTGTCTCTGTCTCTGTCTCTGTCTCTGTCTCTGTCTCTGTCTCTGTCTCTGTCTCTGTCTCTGTCTCTGTCTCTGTCTCTGTCTCTGTCTCTGTCTCTGTCTCTGTCTCTGTCTCTGTCTCTGTCTCTGTCTCTGTCTCTGTCTCTGTCTCTGTCTCTGTCTCTGTCTCTGTCTCTGTCTCTGTCTCTGTCTCTGTCTCTGTCTCTGTCTCTGTCTCTGTCTCTGTCTCTGTCTCTGTCTCTGTCTCTGTCTCTGTCTCTGTCTCTGTCTCTGTCTCTGTCTCTGTCTCTGTCTCTGTCTCTGTCTCTGTCTCTGTCTCTGTCTCTGTCTCTGTCTCTGTCTCTGTCTCTGTCTCTGTCTCTGTCTCTGTCTCTGTCTCTGTCTCTGTCTCTGTCTCTGTCTCTGTCTCTGTCTCTGTCTCTGTCTCTGTCTCTGTCTCTGTCTCTGTCTCTGTCTCTGTCTCTGTCTCTGTCTCTGTCTCTGTCTCTGTCTCTGTCTCTGTCTCTGTCTCTGTCTCTGTCTCTGTCTCTGTCTCTGTCTCTGTCTCTGTCTCTGTCTCTGTCTCTGTCTCTGTCTCTGTCTCTGTCTCTGTCTCTGTCTCTGTCTCTGTCTCTGTCTCTGTCTCTGTCTCTGTCTCTGTCTCTGTCTCTGTCTCTGTCTCTGTCTCTGTCTCTGTCTCTGTCTCTGTCTCTGTCTCTGTCTCTGTCTCTGTCTCTGTCTCTGTCTCTGTCTCTGTCTCTGTCTCTGTCTCTGTCTCTGTCTCTGTCTCTGTCTCTGTCTCTGTCTCTGTCTCTGTCTCTGTCTCTGTCTCTGTCTCTGTCTCTGTCTCTGTATCTGTCTCTGTCTCTGTCTCTGTCTCTGTCTCTGCCTCTGCCTCTGTCTCTGTCTCTGTCTCTGTCTCTGTCTCTGTCTCTGTCTCTGTCTCTGTCTCTGTCTCTGTCTCTGTCTCTGTCTCTGTCTCTGTCTCTGTCTCTGTCTCTGTCTCTGTCTCTGTCTCTGTCTCTGTCTCTGTCTCTGTCTCTGTCTCTGTCTCTGTCTCTGTCTCTGTCTCTGTCTCTGTCTCTGTCTCTGTCTCTGTCTCTGTCTCTATCTCTATCTCCATCTCTATCTCTATCTCTATCTCTATCTCTATCTCTATCTCTATCTCTATCTCTATCTCTATCTCTATCTCTATCTCTATCTCTATCTCTATCTCTATCTCTATCTCTATCTCTATCTCTATCTCTATCTCTATCTCTATCTCTATCTCTATCTCTATCTCTATCTCTATCTCTATCTCTATCTCTATCTCTATCTCTATCTCTATCTCTATCTCTATCTCTATCTCTATCTCTATCTCTATCTCTATCTCTATCTCTATCTCTATCTCTATCTCTGTCTCTGTCTCTGTCTCTGTCTCTGTCTCTGTCTCTGTCTCTGTCTCTGTCTCTGTCTCTATCTCTATCTCTATCTCTATCTCTATCTCTATCTCTATCTCTATCTCTATCTCTATCTCTATCTCTATCTCTATCTCTATCTCTATCTCTATCTCTATCTCTATCTCTATCTCTATCTCTATCTCTATCTCTATCTCTATCTCTATCTCTATCTCTATCTCTATCTCTGTCTCTGTCTCTATCTCTGTCTCTGTCTCCATCTCTGTCTCTGTCTCCGTCTCTGTCTCTATCTCTGTCTCTGTCTGTCTCTGTCTCTATCTCTATCTCTATCTCTATCTCTATCTCTATCTCTATCTCTATCTCTATCTCTATCTCTATCTCTATCTCTATCTCTATCTCTATCTCTATCTCTATCTCTATCTCTATCTCTATCTCTATCTCTATCTCTATCTCTATCTCTATCTCTATCTCTATCTCTATCTCTATCTCTATCTCTATCTCTATCTCTATCTCTATCTCTATCTCTATCTCTATCTCTATCTCTATCTCTATCTCTATCTCTATCTCTATCTCTATCTCTATCTCTATCTCTATCTCTATCTCTATCTCTATCTCTATCTCTATCTCTATCTCTATCTCTATCTCTATCTCTATCTCTATCTCTATCTCTATCTCTATCTCTATCTCTATCTCTATCTCTATCTCTATCTCTATCTCTATCTCAATCTCAATCTCAATCTCTGTCCCTGTCCCTGTCCCTGTCCCTGTCCCTGTCCCTGTCCCTGTCCCTGTCCCTGTCCCTGTCCCTGTCCCTGTCCCTGTCCCTGTCCCTGTCCCTGTCTCTGTCTCTATCTCTGTCTCTGTCTCTGTTACCTGAATCGATCATGATGGTCTGCACATCTCCGAGGCCGGCCACATGCTCGCCCTGCAGCGGCGCCGCACCGTCTCTCACGGCGAGGTAGGAGACGGAGCGCGGCTGGAGACATCGCAGTAACTGTTTAGTGAGATCGTCAGTAGAAGGATACTCGTAGGTAGAATGGTAATAGGTACACACGTTAAAATCGGTCAACAGGACCTTATCAAATACACAATAGAAGTGGCTTGAATACCACGGATGAATAACATAGTTTTACATAATAGGCTTAATACGCAGTAATGCTGGTGTAGGTAGAGAGTTGAAAGAAAACTTATGAATCACTAGAGAAGTTGGCATATCAGAAGAGTCTACAGTCCCCGCCACGCAAAGCTATACATTTTTAGGGTTCCGAACAAAAAACGGAACCCTTATAAAATAAATGATAAATGATATTTATTTTGCAAATAGGTAGATTACAAGTAACTCTTTTAAACGTCATTTTTTTTTGTCATATTAATCTAGATGAGGCCGGATGTTTCCTAGCTGACTACCCTGAGAAGAAACACCGAAACAAACTCAGAGGTCATAGTCTCTTTTGAAGTCCATACAATCGCTAATAACATATGAAAAACATGTAGGTTAACGTCTGAGGTGGCCTTTTGAGGAAAGCACCACGCAGGTTTGAGTGGACTTGTCCAGACAGTGCAAGCATTTGTCAGTTATCGTGCAGCTCAACTCAGAACTTTGAGGAGTTCAACGAACCGACGAACAATACAAAAGTAAGGACATTTGGGTAAGACGCATAGTATACTCAAACTGCCATACAGTCATGAAATCAATCCTTAAAATAACGACCTACATAGTCCTTACAATACATCATTTTTTAAGAACCATGCAGATTAGTGTCTGAGATGGTCTTTAGAAGAAAGAACCACACAGATTTGAGTGAACCTGTCCAGTCAGTGCAAGCATTTGTCAGTAGTCGTGTAGCTCAACTCAGATCTACTTAAGAGCTCAGCAACTCGACGAACAATACCAAAGAAAGGACATATTTTGTGTAGGCCTTACAAAGCACTCAAACTGCCAGACAAACATTAAAATTACTCGAAGAAATAAAAAATAATCCACATAGTCCTCATCCATAATAAAAATAATGATAATACTTTACAAAGTGAAAAGAATTATGTCAAATTGTATATAATAAAAAGAAAAATGGCATATTGCATATTAAAAAATAACAAATTGTATAAAAATGTCAAATTGTGTATAATAAAAAAATGTAAAACTAATGGATCACTCGGGTGTCTGTCTGTCTGTCCATCTATCTGTCTGTCTGTCTGTCCGTCTGTCTGTCCGTCTGTCTGTCTGTCTGTCACAGCCAGTTTTCTCCGGATCCACTGGACCGATTCTGTTGAAATTTGGTTCTCATATGGATTTCTATGACCCAAATACGGACGCGTTACGAAAATGATTAAATTTTTAGTATGGGGGTCACTTTTGGGAGTCAAAGTAGAAAATTTAAAAAAAAGTTTTTTGAACAGTATCGTGTGATATTATATCAAATGAAAGGACTTACTGTGAGGGTGCTAATTATATTTTTTTTACAATTTTTTTTTATATATTGGACCAAAAATGGCCATTCCCCCCCCTTGTCTCCGAAACTACTGAGCCTAAATAAAAAAAAAATACCTAAAGATTACAGGAAACCGATAAGAAGACTGTAGTGATAAAATAACATAACTATTAAAAAAATGAAATTGTTTCGGAACCCTTTAGGTAAGGAATAAGCTACCTGACCATTCTCCCCACATAGTGCCTCAGAATAGGGGAGTACCTACAGACTGTTGTCACTGTCCCGCGTTCTACGCATCAGTGATGTAACTTTTTTGCGAATCACACGCATGGAACCAGTTCTGTTCTGAGCAAACATCTCCGAAGCGCTACAGAAACGGGGCAGTTTCAACAGCATCCTAAAAACATTATTGGTCTGGGCTCCAGTGAGGTCTATCCTTCCTCCACAAGCAAGTGATGATGGGCGAGCACCGACTTTTGTCATTTTAAGGGTTCCGAATAAAAAACAGAACCCATATAGGATAGTAGAGTCAAAAACTAATATTTATAATTACCGTCTCCAAGCGGAAAACAATTAAACCCTGGATAACCCCAAATCTCTTGAGATGTATAAAAAACAGAGACAATCTAAATAAAACAACATCCTGAAAATTTGGCACACATGTTTGAGCAAATAAATTTATCTCTATCTCTATCTCTATCTCTATCTCTATCTCTATCTCTATCTCTATCTCTATCTCTATCTCTATCTCTATCTCTATCTCTATCTCTATCTCTATCTCTATCTCTATCTCTATCTCTATCTCTATCTCTATCTCTATCTCTATCTCTATCTCTATCTCTATCTCTATCTCTATCTCTATCTCTATCTCTATCTCTATCTCTATCTCTATCTCTATCTCTATCTCTATCTCTATCTCTATCTCTATCTCTATCTCTATCTCTATCTCTATCTCTATCTCTATCTCTATCTCTATCTCTATCTCTATCTCTATCTCTATCTCTATCTCTATCTCTATCTCTATCTCTATCTCTATCTCTATCTCTATCTCTATCTCTATCTCTATCTCTATCTCTATCTCTATCTCTATCTCTATCTCTATCTCTATCTCTATCTCTATCTCTATCTCTATCTCTATCTCTATCTCTATCTCTATATCTATCTCTATCTCTATCTCTATCTCTATCTCTATCTCTATCTCTATCTCTATCTCTATCTCTATCTCTATCTCTATCTCTATCTCTATCTCTATCTCTATCTCTATCTCTATCTCTATCTCTATCTCTATCTCTATCTCTATCTCTATCTCTATCTCTATCTCTATCTCTATCTCTATGTCTATCTCTATCTCTATCTCTATCTCTATCTCTATCTCTATCTCTATCTCTATCTCTATCTCTGTCTCTGTCTCTGTCTCTGTCTCTGTCTCTGTCTCTGTCTCTGTCTCTGTCTCTGTCTCCATCTCTGTCTCTGTCTCTGTCTCTATCTCTGTCTCTGTCTCTGTCTCTGTCTCTATCTCTATCTCTATCTCTATCTCTATCTCTATCTCTATCTCTATCTCTATCTCTATCTCTATCTCTATCTCTATCTCTATCTCTATCTCTATCTCTATCTCTATCTCTATCTCTATCTCTATCTCTATCTCTATCTCTATCTCTATCTCTATCTCTATCTCTATCTCTATCTCTATCTCTATCTCTATCTCTATCTCTATCTCTATCTCTATCTCTATCTCTATCTCTATCTCTATCTCTATCTCTATCTCTATCTCTATCTCTATCTCTATCTCTATCTCTATCTCTATCTCTATCTCTATCTCTATCTCTATCTCTATCTCTATCTCTATCTCTATCTCTATCTCTATCTCTATCTCAATCTCAATCTCTGTCCCTGTCCCTGTCCCTGTCCCTGTCCCTGTCCCTGTCCCTGTCCCTGTCCCTGTCCCTGTCCCTGTCCCTGTCCCTGTCCCTGTCCCTGTCCCTGTCCCTGTCCCTGTCCCTGTCCCTGTCCCTGTCCCTGTCCCTGTCCCTGTCCCTGTCTCTGTCTCTATCTCTGTCTCTGTCTCTGTTACCTGAATCGATCATGATGGTCTGCACATCTCCGAGGCCGGCCACATGCTCGCCCTGCAGCGGCGCCGCACCGTCTCTCACGGCGAGGTAGGAGACGGAGCGCGGCTGGAGACATCGCAGTAACTGTTTAGTGAGATCGTCAGTAGAAGGATACTCGTAGGTAGAGAGTTGAAAGAAAACTTATGAATCACTAGAGAAGTTGGCATATCAGAAGAGTCTACAGTCCCCGCCACGCAAAGCTATACATTTTTAGGGTTCCGAACAAAAAACGGAACCCTTATAAAATAAATGATAAATGATATTTATTTTGCAAATAGGTAGATTACAAGTAACTCTTTTAAACGTCATTTTTTTTTGTCATATTAATCTAGATGAGGCCGGATGTTTCCTAGCTGACTACCCTGAGAAGAAACACCGAAACAAACTCAGAGGTCATAGTCTCTTTTGAAGTCCATACAATCGCTAATAACATATGAAAAACATGTAGGTTAACGTCTGAGGTGGCCTTTTGAGGAAAGCACCACGCAGGTTTGAGTGGACTTGTCCAGACAGTGCAAGCATTTGTCAGTTATCGTGCAGCTCAACTCAGAACTTTGAGGAGTTCAACGAACCGACGAACAATACAAAAGTAAGGAAATTTGGGTAAGACGCATAGTATACTCAAACTGCCATACAGTCATGAAATCAATCCTTAAAATAACGACCTACATAGTCCTTACAATACATCATTTTTTAAGAACCATGCAGATTAGTGTCTGAGATGGTCTTTAGAAGAAAGAACCACACAGATTTGAGTGAACCTGTCCAGTCAGTGCAAGCATTTGTCAGTAGTCGTGTAGCTCAACTCAGATCTACTTAAGAGCTCAGCAACTCGACGAACAATACCAAAGAAAGGACATATTTTGTGTAGGCCTTACAAAGCACTCAAACTGCCAGACAAACATTAAAATTACTCGAAGAAATAAAAAATAATCCACATAGTCCTCATCCATAATAAAAATAATGATAATACTTTACAAAGTGAAAAGAATTATGTCAAATTGTATATAATAAAAAGAAAAATGGCATATTGCATATTAAAAAATAACAAATTGTATAAAAAATGTCAAATTGTGTATAATAAAAAAATGTAAAACTAATGGATCACTCGGGTGTCTGTCTGTCTGTCCATCTATCTGTCTGTCTGTCTGTCCGTCTGTCTGTCCGTCTGTCTGTCTGTCTGTCACAGCCAGTTTTCTCCGGATCCACTGGACCGATTCTGTTGAAATTTGGTTCTCATATGGATTTCTATGACCCAAATACGGACGCGTTACGAAAATGATTAAATTTTTAGTATGGGGGTCACTTTTGGGAGTCAAAGTAGAAAATTTAAAAAAAAGTTTTTTGAACAGTATCGTGTGATATTATATCAAATGAAAGGACTTACTGTGAGGGTGCTAATTATATTTTTTTTACAATTTTTTTTTATATATTGGACCAAAAATGGCCATTCCCCCCCCTTGTCTCCGAAACTACTGAGCCTAAATAAAAAAAAAATACCTAAAGATTACAGGAAACCGATAAGAAGACTGTAGTGATAAAATAACATAACTATTAAAAAAATGAAATTGTTTCGGAACCCTTTAGGTAAGGAATAAGCTACCTGACCATTCTCCCCACATAGTGCCTCAGAATAGGGGAGTACCTACAGACTGTTGTCACTGTCCCGCGTTCTACGCATCAGTGATGTAACTTTTTTGCGAATCACACGCATGGAACCAGTTCTGTTCTGAGCAAACATCTCCGAAGCGCTACAGAAACGGGGCAGTTTCAACAGCATCCTAAAAACATTATTGGTCTGGGCTCCAGTGAGGTCTATCCTTCCTCCACAAGCAAGTGATGATGGGCGAGCACCGACTTTTGTCATTTTAAGGGTTCCGAATAAAAAACAGAACCCATATAGGATAGTAGAGTCAAACACTAATATGTATAATTACCGTCTCCAAGCGGAAAACAATTAAACCCTGGATAACCCCAAATCTCTTGAGATGTATAAAAAACAGAGACAATCTAAATAAAACAACATCCTGAAAATTTGGCACACATGTTTGAGCAAATAAATTTATCTCTATCTCTATCTCTGTCTCTGTCTCTGTCTCTGTCTCTGTCTCTGTCTCTGTCTCTGTCTCTGTCTCTGTCTCTGTCTCTGTCTCTGTCTCTGTCTCTGTCTCTGTCTCTGTCTCTGTCTCTGTCTCTGTCTCTGTCTCTGTCTCTGTCTCTGTCTCTGTCTCTGTCTCTGTCTCTGTCTCTGTCTCTGTCTCTGTCTCTGTCTCTGTCTCTGTCTCTATCTCTATCTCTATCTCTATCTCTATCTCTATCTCTATCTCTATCTCTATCTCTATCTCTATCTCTATCTCTATCTCTATCTCTATCTCTATCTCTATCTCTATCTCTATCTCTATCTCTATCTCTATCTCTATCTCTATCTCTATCTCTATCTCTATCTCTATCTCTATCTCTATCTCTATCTCTATCTCTATCTCTATCTCTATCTCTATCTCTATCTCTATCTCTATCTCTATCTCTATCTCTATCTCTATCTCTATCTCTATCTCTATCTCTATCTCTATCTCTATCTCTATCTCTATCTCTATCTCAATCTCAATCTCAATCTCTGTCCCTGTCCCTGTCCCTGTCCCTGTCCCTGTCCCTGTCCCTGTCCCTGTCCCTGTCCCTGTCCCTGTCCCTGTCCCTGTCCCTGTCCCTGTCCCTGTCTCTGTCTCTATCTCTGTCTCTGTCTCTGTTACCTGAATCGATCATGATGGTCTGCACATCTCCGAGGCCGGCCACATGCTCGCCCTGCAGCGGCGCCGCACCGTCTCTCACGGCGAGGTAGGAGACGGAGCGCGGCTGGAGACATCGCAGTAACTGTTTATTGAGATCGTCAGTAGAAGGATACTCGTAGGTAGAATGGTAATAGGTACACACGTTAAAATCGGTCAACAGGACCTTATCAAATACACAATAGAAGTGGCTTGAATACCACGGATGAATAACATAGTTTTACATAATAGGCTTAATACGCAGTAATGCTGGTGTAGGTAGAGAGTTGAAAGAAAACTTATGAATCACTAGAGAAGTTGGCATATCAGAAGAGTCTACAGTCCCCGCCACGCAAAGCTATACATTTTTAGGGTTCCGAACAAAAAACGGAACCCTTATAAAATAAATGATAAATGATATTTATTTTGCAAATAGGTAGATTACAAGTAACTCTTTTAAACGTCATTTTTTTTTGTCATATTAATCTAGATGAGGCCGGATGTTTCCTAGCTGACTACCCTGAGAAGAAACACCGAAACAAACTCAGAGGTCATAGTCTCTTTTGAAGTCCATACAATCGCTAATAACATATGAAAAACATGTAGGTTAACGTCTGAGGTGGCCTTTTGAGGAAAGCACCACGCAGGTTTGAGTGGACTTGTCCAGACAGTGCAAGCATTTGTCAGTTATCGTGCAGCTCAACTCAGAACTTTGAGGAGTTCAACGAACCGACGAACAATACAAAAGTAAGGACATTTGGGTAAGACGCATAGTATACTCAAACTGCCATACAGTCATGAAATCAATCCTTAAAATAACGACCTACATAGTCCTTACAATACATCATTTTTTAAGAACCATGCAGATTAGTGTCTGAGATGGTCTTTAGAAGAAAGAACCACACAGATTTGAGTGAACCTGTCCAGTCAGTGCAAGCATTTGTCAGTAGTCGTGTAGCTCAACTCAGATCTACTTAAGAGCTCAGCAACTCGACGAACAATACCAAAGAAAGGACATATTTTGTGTAGGCCTTACAAAGCACTCAAACTGCCAGACAAACATTAAAATTACTCGAAGAAATAAAAAATAATCCACATAGTCCTCATCCATAATAAAAATAATGATAATACTTTACAAAGTGAAAAGAATTATGTCAAATTGTATATAATAAAAAGAAAAATGGCATATTGCATATTAAAAAATAACAAATTGTATAAAAATGTCAAATTGTGTATAATAAAAAAATGTAAAACTAATGGATCACTCGGGTGTCTGTCTGTCTGTCCATCTATCTGTCTGTCTGTCTGTCCGTCTGTCTGTCCGTCTGTCTGTCCGTCTGTCTGTCTGTCTGTCACAGCCAGTTTTCTCCGGATCCACTGGACCGATTCTGTTGAAATTTGGTTCTCATATGGATTTCTATGACCCAAATACGGACGCGTTACGAAAATGATTAAATTTTTAGTATGGGGGTCACTTTTGGGAGTCAAAGTAGAAAATTTAAAAAAAAGTTTTTTGAACAGTATCGTGTGATATTATATCAAATGAAAGGACTTACTGTGAGGGTGCTAATTATATTTTTTTTACAATTTTTTTTTATATATTGGACCAAAAATGGCCATTCCCCCCCCTTGTCTCCGAAACTACTGAGCCTAAATAAAAAAAAAATACCTAAAGATTACAGGAAACCGATAAGAAGACTGTAGTGATAAAATAACATAACTATTAAAAAAATGAAATTGTTTCGGAACCCTTTAGGTAAGGAATAAGCTACCTGACCATTCTCCCCACATAGTGCCTCAGAATAGGGGAGTACCTACAGACTGTTGTCACTGTCCCGCGTTCTACGCATCAGTGATGTAACTTTTTTGCGAATCACACGCATGGAACCAGTTCTGTTCTGAGCAAACATCTCCGAAGCGCTACAGAAACGGGGCAGTTTCAACAGCATCCTAAAAACATTATTGGTCTGGGCTCCAGTGAGGTCTATCCTTCCTCCACAAGCAAGTGATGATGGGCGAGCACCGACTTTTGTCATTTTAAGGGTTCCGAATAAAAAACAGAACCCATATAGGATAGTAGAGTCAAACACTAATATGTATAATTACCGTCTCCAAGCGGAAAACAATTTAACCCTGGATAACCCCAAATCTCTTGAGATGTATAAAAAACAGAGACAATCTAAATAAAACAACATCCTGAAAATTTGGCACACATGTTTGAGCAAATAAATTTATCTCTATCTCTATCTCTGTCTCTGTCTCTGTCTCTGTCTCTGTCTCTGTCTCTGTCTCTGTCTCTGTCTCTGTCTCTGTCTCTGTCTCTGTCTCTGTCTCTGTCTCTGTCTCTGTCTCTGTCTCTGTCTCTGTCTCTGTCTCTGTCTCTGTCTCTGTCTCTGTCTCTGTCTCTGTCTCTGTCTCTGTCTCTGTCTCTGTCTCTGTCTCTGTCTCTGTCTCTGTCTCTGTCTCTGTCTCTGTCTCTGTCTCTGTCTCTGTCTCTGTCTCTGTCTCTGTCTCTGTCTCTGTCTCTGTCTCTGTCTCTGTCTCTGTCTCTGTCTCTGTCTCTGTCTCTGTCTCTGTCTCTGTCTCTGTCTCTGTCTCTGTCTCTGTCTCTGTCTCTGTCTCTGTCTCTGTCTCTGTCTCTGTCTCTGTCTCTGTCTCTGTCTCTGTCTCTGTCTCTGTCTCTGTCTCTGTCTCTGTCTCTGTCTCTGTCTCTGTCTCTGTCTCTGTCTCTGTCTCTGTCTCTGTCTCTGTCTCTGTCTCTGTCTCTGTCTCTGTCTCTGTCTCTGTCTCTGTCTCTGTCTCTGTCTCTGTCTCTGTCTCTGTCTCTGTCTCTGTCTCTGTCTCTGTCTCTGTCTCTGTCTCTGTCTCTGTCTCTGTCTCTGTCTCTGTCTCTGTCTCTGTCTCTGTCTCTGTCTCTGTCTCTGTCTCTGTCTCTGTCTCTGTCTCTGTCTCTGTCTCTGTCTCTGTCTCTGTCTCTGTCTCTGTCTCTGTCTCTGTCTCTGTCTCTGTCTCTGTCTCTGTCTCTGTCTCTGTCTCTGTCTCTGCCTCTGCCTCTGCCTCTGTCTCTGTCTCTGTCTCTGTCTCTGTCTCTGTCTCTGTCTCTGTCTCTGTCTCTGTCTCTGTCTCTGTCTCTGTCTCTGTCTCTGTCTCTGTCTCTGTCTCTGTCTCTGTCTCTGTCTCTGTCTCTGTCTCTGTCTCTGTCTCTGTCTCTGTCTCTGTCTCTGTCTCTGTCTCTGTCTCTGTCTCTGTCTCTGTCTCTGTCTCTGTCTCTGTCTCTGTCTCTGTCTCTATCTCTATCTCCATCTCCATCTCCATCTCCATCTCCATCTCCATCTCCATCTCCATCTCCATCTCCATCTCCATCTCTATCTCTATCTCTATCTCTATCTCTATCTCTATCTCTATCTCTATCTCTATCTCTATCTCTATCTCTATCTCTATCTCTATCTCTATCTCTATCTCTATCTCTATCTCTATCTCTATCTCTATCTCTATCTCTATCTCTATCTCTATCTCTATCTCTATCTCTATCTCTATCTCTATCTCTATCTCTATCTCTATCTCTATCTCTATCTCTATCTCTATCTCTATCTCTATCTCTATCTCTGTCTCTATCTCTGTCTCTGTCTCTATCTCTGTCTCTGTCTCTATCTCTGTCTCTGTCTCTGTCTCTGTCTCTATCTCTATCTCTATCTCTATCTCTATCTCTATCTCTATCTCTATCTCTATCTCTATCTCTATCTCTATCTCTATCTCTATCTCTATCTCTATCTCTATCTCTATCTCTATCTCTATCTCTATCTCTATCTCTATCTCTATCTCTGTCTCTGTCTCTATCTCTGTCTCTGTCTCCATCTCTGTCTCTGTCTCTGTCTCTGTCTCTGTCTCTGTCTGTCTCTGTCTCTATCTCTATCTCTATCTCTATCTCTATCTCTATCTCTATCTCTATCTCTATCTCTATCTCTATCTCTATCTCTATCTCTATCTCTATCTCTATCTCTATCTCTATCTCTATCTCTATCTCTATCTCTATCTCTATCTCTATCTCTATCTCTATCTCTATCTCTATCTCTATCTCTATCTCTATCTCTATCTCTATCTCTATCTCTATCTCTATCTCTATCTCTATCTCTATCTCTATCTCTATCTCTATCTCTATCTCTATCTCTATCTCTATCTCAATCTCAATCTCTGTCCCTGTCCCTGTCCCTGTCCCTGTCCCTGTCCCTGTCCCTGTCCCTGTCCCTGTCCCTGTCCCTGTCCCTGTCCCTGTCCCTGTCTCTGTCTCTATCTCTGTCTCTGTCTCTGTTACCTGAATCGATCATGATGGTCTGCACATCTCCGAGGCCGGCCACATGCTCGCCCTGCAGCGGCGCCGCACCGTCTCTCACGGCGAGGTAGGAGACGGAGCGCGGCTGGAGACATCGCAGTAACTGTTTATTGAGATCGTCAGTAGAAGGATACTCGTAGGTAGAATGGTAATAGGTACACACGTTAAAATCGGTCAACAGGACCTTATCAAATACACAATAGAAGTGGCTTGAATACCACGGATGAATAACATAGTTTTACATAATAGGCTTAATACGCAGTAATGCTGGTGTAGGTAGAGAGTTGAAAGAAAACTTATGAATCACTAGAGAAGTTGGCATATCAGAAGAGTCTACAGTCCCCGCCACGCAAAGCTATACATTTTTAGGGTTCCGAACAAAAAACGGAACCCTTATAAAATAAATGATAAATGATATTTATTTTGCAAATAGGTAGATTACAAGTAACTCTTTTAAACGTCATTTTTTTTTGTCATATTAATCTAGATGAGGCCGGATGTTTCCTAGCTGACTACCCTGAGAAGAAACACCGAAACAAACTCAGAGGTCATAGTCTCTTTTGAAGTCCATACAATCGCTAATAACATATGAAAAACATGTAGGTTAACGTCTGAGGTGGCCTTTTGAGGAAAGCACCACGCAGGTTTGAGTGGACTTGTCCAGACAGTGCAAGCATTTGTCAGTTATCGTGCAGCTCAACTCAGAACTTTGAGGAGTTCAACGAACCGACGAACAATACAAAAGTAAGGAAATTTGGGTAAGACGCATAGTATACTCAAACTGCCATACAGTCATGAAATCAATCCTTAAAATAACGACCTACATAGTCCTTACAATACATCATTTTTTAAGAACCATGCAGATTAGTGTCTGAGATGGTCTTTAGAAGAAAGAACCACACAGATTTGAGTGAACCTGTCCAGTCAGTGCAAGCATTTGTCAGTAGTCGTGTAGCTCAACTCAGATTTACTTAAGAGCTCAGCAACTCGACGAACAATACCAAAGAAAGGACATATTTTGTGTAGGCCTTACAAAGCACTCAAACTGCCAGACAAACATTAAAATTACTCGAAGAAATAAAAAATAATCCACATAGTCCTCATCCATAATAAAAATAATGATAATACTTTACAAAGTGAAAAGAATTATGTCAAATTGTATATAATAAAAAGAAAAATGGCATATTGCATATTAAAAAATAACAAATTGTATAAAAATGTCAAATTGTGTATAATAAAAAAATGTAAAACTAATGGATCACTCGGGTGTCTGTCTGTCTGTCCATCTATCTGTCTGTCTGTCTGTCCGTCTGTCTGTCCGTCTGTCTGTCTGTCTGTCACAGCCAGTTTTCTCCGGATCCACTGGACCGATTCTGTTGAAATTTGGTTCTCATATGGATTTCTATGACCCAAATACGGACGCGTTACGAAAATGATTAAATTTTTAGTATGGGGGTCACTTTTGGGAGTCAAAGTAGAAAATTTAAAAAAAAGTTTTTTGAACAGTATCGTGTGATATTATATCAAATGAAAGGACTTACTGTGAGGGTGCTAATTATATTTTTTTTACAATTTTTTTTTATATATTGGACCAAAAATGGCCATTCCCCCCCCTTGTCTCCGAAACTACTGAGCCTAAATAAAAAAAAAATACCTAAAGATTACAGGAAACCGATAAGAAGACTGTAGTGATAAAATAACATAACTATTAAAAAAATGAAATTGTTTCGGAACCCTTTAGGTAAGGAATAAGCTACCTGACCATTCTCCCCACATAGTGCCTCAGAATAGGGGAGTACCTACAGACTGTTGTCACTGTCCCGCGTTCTACGCATCAGTGATGTAACTTTTTTGCGAATCACACGCATGGAACCAGTTCTGTTCTGAGCAAACATCTCCGAAGCGCTACAGAAACGGGGCAGTTTCAACAGCATCCTAAAAACATTATTGGTCTGGGCTCCAGTGAGGTCTATCCTTCCTCCACAAGCAAGTGATGATGGGCGAGCACCGACTTTTGTCATTTTAAGGGTTCCGAATAAAAAACAGAACCCATATAGGATAGTAGAGTCAAAAACTAATATTTATAATTACCGTCTCCAAGCGGAAAACAATTAAACCCTGGATAACCCCAAATCTCTTGAGATGTATAAAAAACAGAGACAATCTAAATAAAACAACATCCTGAAAATTTGGCACACATGTTTGAGCAAATAAATTTATCTCTATCTCTATCTCTATCTCTATCTCTATCTCTATCTCTATCTCTATCTCTATCTCTATCTCTATCTCTATCTCTATCTCTATCTCTATCTCTATCTCTATCTCTATCTCTATCTCTATCTCTATCTCTATCTCTATCTCTATCTCTATCTCTATCTCTATCTCTATCTCTATCTCTATCTCTATCTCTATCTCTATCTCTATCTCTATCTCTATCTCTATCTCTATCTCTATCTCTATCTCTATCTCTATCTCTATCTCTATCTCTATCTCTATCTCTATCTCTATCTCTATCTCTATCTCTATCTCTATCTCTATCTCTATCTCTATCTCTATCTCTATCTCTATCTCTATCTCTATCTCTATCTCTATCTCTATATCTATCTCTATCTCTATCTCTATCTCTATCTCTATCTCTATCTCTATCTCTATCTCTATCTCTATCTCTATCTCTATCTCTATCTCTATCTCTATCTCTATCTCTATGTCTATCTCTATCTCTATCTCTATCTCTATCTCTATCTCTATCTCTATCTCTATCTCTATCTCTATCTCTATCTCTATCTCTATCTCTATCTCTATCTCTGTCTCTGTCTCTGTCTCTGTCTCTGTCTCTGTCTCTGTCTCTGTCTCTGTCTCCATCTCTGTCTCTGTCTCTGTCTCTGTCTCTATCTCTGTCTCTGTCTCTGTCTCTATCTCTATCTCTATCTCTATCTCTATCTCTATCTCTATCTCTATCTCTATCTCTATCTCTATCTCTATCTCTATCTCTATCTCTATCTCTATCTCTATCTCTATCTCTATCTCTATCTCTATCTCTATCTCTATCTCTATCTCTATCTCTGTCTCTGTCTCTGTCTCTGTCTCTGTCTCTGTCTCTGTCTCTGTCTCTGTCTCTGTCTCCATCTCTGTCTCTGTCTCTGTCTCTGTCTCTATCTCTGTCTCTGTCTCTGTCTCTATCTCTATCTCTATCTCTATCTCTATCTCTATCTCTATCTCTATCTCTATCTCTATCTCTATCTCTATCTCTATCTCTATCTCTATCTCTATCTCTATCTCTATCTCTATCTCTATCTCTATCTCTATCTCTATCTCTATCTCTATCTCTATCTCTATCTCTATCTCTATCTCTATGTCTATCTCTATCTCTATCTCTATCTCTATCTCTATCTCTATCTCTATCTCTATCTCTATCTCTATCTCTGTCTCTGTCTCTGTCTCTGTCTCTGTCTCTGTCTCTGTCTCTGTTTCTGTCTCTGTCTCCATCTCTGTCTCTGTCTCTGTCTCTGTCTCTATCTCTGTCTCTGTCTCTGTCTCTGTCTCTATCTCTATCTCTATCTCTATCTCTATCTCTATCTCTATCTCTATCTCTATCTCTATCTCTATCTCTATCTCTATCTCTATCTCTATCTCTATCTCTATCTCTATCTCTATCTCTATCTCTATCTCTATCTCTATCTCTATCTCTATCTCTATCTCTATCTCTATCTCTATCTCTATCTCTATCTCTATCTCTATCTCTATCTCTATCTCTATCTCTATCTCTATCTCTATCTCTATCTCTATCTCTATCTCTATCTCTATCTCTATCTCTATCTCTATCTCTATCTCTATCTCTATCTCTATCTCTATCTCTATCTCTATCTCTATCTCTATCTCTATCTCTATCTCTATCTCTATCTCTATCTCTATCTCTATCTCTATCTCTATCTCTATCTCTATCTCAATCTCAATCTCTGTCCCTGTCCCTGTCCCTGTCCCTGTCCCTGTCCCTGTCCCTGTCCCTGTCCCTGTCCCTGTCCCTGTCCCTGTCCCTGTCCCTGTCCCTGTCCCTGTCCCTGTCCCTGTCCCTGTCCCTGTCCCTGTCCCTGTCTCTGTCTCTATCTCTGTCTCTGTCTCTGTTACCTGAATCGATCATGATGGTCTGCACATCTCCGAGGCCGGCCACATGCTCGCCCTGCAGCGGAGCCGCACCGTCTCTCACGGCGAGGTAGGAGACGGAGCGCGGCTGGAGACATCGCAGTAACTGTTTAGTGAGATCGTCAGTAGAAGGATACTCGTAGGTAGAGAGTTGAAAGAAAACTTATGAATCACTAGAGAAGTTGGCATATCAGAAGAGTCTACAGTCCCCGCCACGCAAAGCTATACATATACATTTTTAGGGTTCCGAACAAAAAACGGAACCCTTATAAAATAAATGATAAATGATATTTATTTTGCAAATAGGTAGATTACAAGTAACTCTTTTAAACGTCATTTTTTTTTGTCATATTAATCTAGATGAGGCCGGATGTTTCCTAGCTGACTACCCTGAGAAGAAACACCGAAACAAACTCAGAGGTCATAGTCTCTTTTGAAGTCCATACAATCGCTAATAACATATGAAAAACATGTAGGTTAACGTCTGAGGTGGCCTTTTGAGGAAAGCACCACGCAGGTTTGAGTGGACTTGTCCAGACAGTGCAAGCATTTGTCAGTTATCGTGCAGCTCAACTCAGAACTTTGAGGAGTTCAACGAACCGACGAACAATACAAAAGTAAGGACATTTGGGTAAGACGCATAGTATACTCAAACTGCCATACAGTCATGAAATCAATCCTTAAAATAACGACCTACATAGTCCTTACAATACATCATTTTTTAAGAACCATGCAGATTAGTGTCTGAGATGGTCTTTAGAAGAAAGAACCACACAGATTTGAGTGAACCTGTCCAGTCAGTGCAAGCATTTGTCAGTAGTCGTGTAGCTCAACTCAGATCTACTTAAGAGCTCAGCAACTCGACGAACAATACCAAAGAAAGGACATATTTTGTGTAGGCCTTACAAAGCACTCAAACTGCCAGACAAACATTAAAATTACTCGAAGAAATAAAAAATAATCCACATAGTCCTCATCCATAATAAAAATAATGATAATACTTTACAAAGTGAAAAGAATTATGTCAAATTGTATATAATAAAAAGAAAAATGGCATATTGCATATTAAAAAATAACAAATTGTATAAAAATGTCAAATTGTGTATAATAAAAAAATGTAAAACTAATGGATCACTCGGGTGTCTGTCTGTCTGTCCATCTATCTGTCTGTCTGTCTGTCCGTCTGTCTGTCCGTCTGTCTGTCCGTCTGTCTGTCCGTCTGTCTGTCTGTCTGTCACAGCCAGTTTTCTCCGGATCCACTGGACCGATTCTGTTGAAATTTGGTTCTCATATGGATTTCTATGACCCAAATACGGACGCGTTACGAAAATGATTAAATTTTTAGTATGGGGGTCACTTTTGGGAGTCAAAGTAGAAAATTTAAAAAAAAGTTTTTTGAACAGTATCGTGTGATATTATATCAAATGAAAGGACTTACTGTGAGGGTGCTAATTATATTTTTTTTACAATTTTTTTTTATATATTGGACCAAAAATGGCCATTCCCCCCCCTTGTCTCCGAAACTACTGAGCCTAAATAAAAAAAAAATACCTAAAGATTACAGGAAACCGATAAGAAGACTGTAGTGATAAAATAACATAACTATTAAAAAAATGAAATTGTTTCGGAACCCTTTAGGTAAGGAATAAGCTACCTGACCATTCTCCCCACATAGTGCCTCAGAATAGGGGAGTACCTACAGACTGTTGTCACTGTCCCGCGTTCTACGCATCAGTGATGTAACTTTTTTGCGAATCACACGCATGGAACCAGTTCTGTTCTGAGCAAACATCTCCGAAGCGCTACAGAAACGGGGCAGTTTCAACAGCATCCTAAAAACATTATTGGTCTGGGCTCCAGTGAGGTCTATCCTTCCTCCACAAGCAAGTGATGATGGGCGAGCACCGACTTTTGTCATTTTAAGGGTTCCGAATAAAAAACAGAACCCATATAGGATAGTAGAGTCAAACACTAATATGTATAATTACCGTCTCCAAGCGGAAAACAATTAAACCCTGGATAACCCCAAATCTCTTGAGATGTATAAAAAACAGAGACAATCTAAATAAAACAACATCCTGAAAATTTGGCACACATGTTTGAGCAAATAAATTTATCTCTATCTCTATCTCTGTCTCTGTCTCTGTCTCTGTCTCTGTCTCTGTCTCTGTCTCTGTCTCTGTCTCTGTCTCTGTCTCTGTCTCTGTCTCTGTCTCTGTCTCTGTCTCTGTCTCTGTCTCTGTCTCTGTCTCTGTCTCTGTCTCTGTCTCTGTCTCTGTCTCTGTCTCTGTCTCTGTCTCTGTCTCTGTCTCTGTCTCTGTCTCTGTCTCTGTCTCTGTCTCTGTCTCTGTCTCTGTCTCTGTCTCTGTCTCTGTCTCTGTCTCTGTCTCTGTCTCTGTCTCTGTCTCTGTCTCTGTCTCTGTCTCTGTCTCTGTCTCTGTCTCTGTCTCTGTCTCTGTCTCTGTCTCTGTCTCTGTCTCTGTCTCTGTCTCTGTCTCTGTCTCTGTCTCTGTCTCTGTCTCTGTCTCTGTCTCTGTCTCTGTCTCTGTCTCTGTCTCTGTCTCTGTCTCTGTCTCTGTCTCTGTCTCTGTCTCTGTCTCTGTCTCTGTCTCTGTCTCTGTCTCTGTCTCTGTCTCTGTCTCTGTCTCTGTCTCTGTCTCTGTCTCTGTCTCTGTCTCTGTCTCTGTCTCTGTCTCTGTCTCTGTCTCTGTCTCTGTCTCTGTCTCTGTCTCTGTCTCTGTCTCTGTCTCTGTCTCTGTCTCTGTCTCTGTCTCTGTCTCTGTCTCTGTCTCTGTCTCTGTCTCTGTCTCTGTCTCTGTCTCTGTCTCTGTCTCTGCCTCTGCCTCTGCCTCTGTCTCTGTCTCTGTCTCTGTCTCTGTCTCTGTCTCTGTCTCTGTCTCTGTCTCTGTCTCTGTCTCTGTCTCTGTCTCTGTCTCTGTCTCTGTCTCTGTCTCTGTCTCTGTCTCTGTCTCTGTCTCTGTCTCTGTCTCTGTCTCTGTCTCTGTCTCTGTCTCTGTCTCTGTCTCTGTCTCTGTCTCTGTCTCTGTCTCTGTCTCTGTCTCTGTCTCTATCTCTATCTCTATCTCCATCTCCATCTCCATCTCCATCTCCATCTCCATCTCCATCTCCATCTCCATCTCCATCTCTATCTCTATCTCTATCTCTATCTCTATCTCTATCTCTATCTCTATCTCTATCTCTATCTCTATCTCTATCTCTATCTCTATCTCTATCTCTATCTCTATCTCTATCTCTATCTCTATCTCTATGTCTATCTCTATCTCTATCTCTATCTCTATCTCTATCTCTATCTCTATCTCTATCTCTATCTCTATCTCTATCTCTATCTCTATCTCTATCTCTATCTCTATCTCTATCTCTATCTCTATCTCTATCTCTATCTCTATCTCTGTCTCTATCTCTGTCTCTGTCTCTATCTCTGTCTCTGTCTCTATCTCTGTCTCTGTCTCTGTCTCTGTCTCTATCTCTATCTCTATCTCTATCTCTATCTCTATCTCTATCTCTATCTCTATCTCTATCTCTATCTCTATCTCTATCTCTATCTCTATCTCTATCTCTATCTCTATCTCTATCTCTATCTCTATCTCTATCTCTATCTCTATCTCTATCTCTATCTCTATCTCTGTCTCTGTCTCTATCTCTGTCTCTGTCTCCATCTCTGTCTCTGTCTCTGTCTCTGTCTCTGTCTCTGTCTGTCTCTGTCTCTATCTCTATCTCTATCTCTATCTCTATCTCTATCTCTATCTCTATCTCTATCTCTATCTCTATCTCTATCTCTATCTCTATCTCTATCTCTATCTCTATCTCTATCTCTATCTCTATCTCTATCTCTATCTCTATCTCTATCTCTATCTCTATCTCTATCTCTATCTCTATCTCTATCTCTATCTCTATCTCTATCTCTATCTCTATCTCTATCTCTATCTCTATCTCTATCTCAATCTCAATCTCTGTCCCTGTCCCTGTCCCTGTCCCTGTCCCTGTCCCTGTCCCTGTCCCTGTCCCTGTCCCTGTCCCTGTCCCTGTCCCTGTCCCTGTCCCTGTCCCTGTCTCTGTCTCTATCTCTGTCTCTGTCTCTGTTACCTGAATCGATCATGATGGTCTGCACATCTCCGAGGCCGGCCACATGCTCGCCCTGCAGCGGCGCCGCACCGTCTCTCACGGCGAGGTAGGAGACGGAGCGCGGCTGGAGACATCGCAGTAACTGTTTATTGAGATCGTCAGTAGAAGGATACTCGTAGGTAGAATGGTAATAGGTACACACGTTAAAATCCGTCAACAGGACCTTATCAAATACACAATAGAAGTGGCTTGAATACCACGGATGAATAACATAGTTTTACATAATAGGCTTAATACGCAGTAATGCTGGTGTAGGTAGAGAGTTGAAAGAAAACTTATGAATCACTAGAGAAGTTGGCATATCAGAAGAGTCTACAGTCCCCGCCACGCAAAGCTATACATTTTTAGGGTTCCGAACAAAAAACGGAACCCTTATAAAATAAATGATAAATGATATTTATTTTGCAAATAGGTAGATTACAAGTAACTCTTTTAAACGTCATTTTTTTTTGTCATATTAATCTAGATGAGGCCGGATGTTTCCTAGCTGACTACCCTGAGAAGAAACACCGAAACAAACTCAGAGGTCATAGTCTCTTTTGAAGTCCATACAATCGCTAATAACATATGAAAAACATGTAGGTTAACGTCTGAGGTGGCCTTTTGAGGAAAGCACCACGCAGGTTTGAGTGGACTTGTCCAGACAGTGCAAGCATTTGTCAGTTATCGTGCAGCTCAACTCAGAACTTTGAGGAGTTCAACGAACCGACGAACAATACAAAAGTAAGGACATTTGGGTAAGACGCATAGTATACTCAAACTGCCATACAGTCATGAAATCAATCCTTAAAATAACGACCTACATAGTCCTTACAATACATCATTTTTTAAGAACCATGCAGATTAGTGTCTGAGATGGTCTTTAGAAGAAAGAACCACACAGATTTGAGTGAACCTGTCCAGTCAGTGCAAGCATTTGTCAGTAGTCGTGTAGCTCAACTCAGATCTACTTAAGAGCTCAGCAACTCGACGAACAATACCAAAGAAAGGACATATTTTGTGTAGGCCTTACAAAGCACTCAAACTGCCAGACAAACATTAAAATTACTCGAAGAAATAAAAAATAATCCACATAGTCCTCATCCATAATAAAAATAATGATAATACTTTACAAAGTGAAAAGAATTATGTCAAATTGTATATAATAAAAAGAAAAATGGCATATTGCATATTAAAAAATAACAAATTGTATAAAAATGTCAAATTGTGTATAATAAAAAAATGTAAAACTAATGGATCACTCGGGTGTCTGTCTGTCTGTCCATCTATCTGTCTGTCTGTCTGTCCGTCTGTCTGTCCGTCTGTCTGTCTGTCTGTCACAGCCAGTTTTCTCCGGATCCACTGGACCGATTCTGTTGAAATTTGGTTCTCATATGGATTTCTATGACCCAAATACGGACGCGTTACGAAAATGATTAAATTTTTAGTATGGGGGTCACTTTTGGGAGTCAAAGTAGAAAATTTAAAAAAAAGTTTTTTGAACAGTATCGTGTGATATTATATCAAATGAAAGGACTTACTGTGAGGGTGCTAATTATATTTTTTTTACAATTTTTTTTTATATATTGGACCAAAAATGGCCATTCCCCCCCCTTGTCTCCGAAACTACTGAGCCTAAATAAAAAAAAAATACCTAAAGATTACAGGAAACCGATAAGAAGACTGTAGTGATAAAATAACATAACTATTAAAAAAATGAAATTGTTTCGGAACCCTTTAGGTAAGGAATAAGCTACCTGACCATTCTCCCCACATAGTGCCTCAGAATAGGGGAGTACCTACAGACTGTTGTCACTGTCCCGCGTTCTACGCATCAGTGATGTAACTTTTTTGCGAATCACACGCATGGAACCAGTTCTGTTCTGAGCAAACATCTCCGAAGCGCTACAGAAACGGGGCAGTTTCAACAGCATCCTAAAAACATTATTGGTCTGGGCTCCAGTGAGGTCTATCCTTCCTCCACAAGCAAGTGATGATGGGCGAGCACCGACTTTTGTCATTTTAAGGGTTCCGAATAAAAAACAGAACCCATATAGGATAGTAGAGTCAAAAACTAATATTTATAATTACCGTCTCCAAGCGGAAAACAATTAAACCCTGGATAACCCCAAATCTCTTGAGATGTATAAAAAACAGAGACAATCTAAATAAAACAACATCCTGAAAATTTGGCACACATGTTTGAGCAAATAAATTTATCTCTATCTCTATCTCTATCTCTATCTCTATCTCTATCTCTATCTCTATCTCTATCTCTATCTCTATCTCTATCTCTATCTCTATCTCTATCTCTATCTCTATCTCTATCTCTATCTCTATCTCTATCTCTATCTCTATCTCTATCTCTATCTCTATCTCTATCTCTATCTCTATCTCTATCTCTATCTCTATCTCTATCTCTATCTCTATCTCTATCTCTATCTCTATCTCTATCTCTATCTCTATCTCTATCTCTATCTCTATCTCTATCTCTATCTCTATCTCTATCTCTATCTCTATATCTATCTCTATCTCTATCTCTATCTCTATCTCTATCTCTATCTCTATCTCTATCTCTATCTCTATCTCTATCTCTATCTCTATCTCTATCTCTATCTCTATCTCTATGTCTATCTCTATCTCTATCTCTATCTCTATCTCTATCTCTATCTCTATCTCTATCTCTGTCTCTGTCTCTGTCTCTGTCTCTGTCTCTGTCTCTGTCTCTGTCTCTGTCTCTGTCTCTGTCTCTGTCTCTGTCTCTGTCTCTGTCTCTGTCTCTGTCTCTGTCTCTGTCTCTGTCTCTGTCTCTGTCTCTGTCTCTGTCTCTGTCTCTGTCTCTGTCTCTGTCTCTGTCTCTGTCTCTGTCTCTGTCTCTGTCTCTGTCTCTGTCTCTGTCTCTGTCTCTGTCTCTGTCTCTGTCTCTGTCTCTGTCTCTGTCTCTGTCTCTGTCTCTGTCTCTGTCTCTGTCTCTGTCTCTGTCTCTGTCTCTGTCTCTGTCTCTGTCTCTGTCTCTGTCTCTGTCTCTGTCTCTGTCTCTGTCTCTGTCTCTGTCTCTGTCTCTGTCTCTGTCTCTGTCTCTGTCTCTGTCTCTGTCTCTGTCTCTGTCTCTGTCTCTGTCTCTGTCTCTGTCTCTGTCTCTGTCTCTGTCTCTGTCTCTGTCTCTGTCTCTGTCTCTGTCTCTGTCTCTGTCTCTGTCTCTGTCTCTGTCTCTGTCTCTGTCTCTGTCTCTGTCTCTGTCTCTGTCTCTGTCTCTGTCTCTGTCTCTGTCTCTGTCTCTGTCTCTGTCTCTGTCTCTGTCTCTGTCTCTGTCTCTGTCTCTGTCTCTGTCTCTGTCTCTGTCTCTGTCTCTGTCTCTGTCTCTGTCTCTGTCTCTGTCTCTGTCTCTGTCTCTGTCTCTGTCTCTGTCTCTGTCTCTGTCTCTGTCTCTGTCTCTGTCTCTGTCTCTGTCTCTGTCTCTGTCTCTGTCTCTGTCTCTGTCTCTGTCTCTGTCTCTGTCTCTGTCTCTGTCTCTGTCTCTGTCTCTGTCTCTGTCTCTGTCTCTGTCTCTGTCTCTGTCTCTGTCTCTGTCTCTGTCTCTGTCTCTGTCTCTGTCTCTGTCTCTGTCTCTGTCTCTGTCTCTGTCTCTGTCTCTGTCTCTGTCTCTGTCTCTGTCTCTGTCTCTGTCTCTGTCTCTGTCTCTGTCTCTGTCTCTGTCTCTGTCTCTGTCTCTGTCTCTGTCTCTGTCTCTGTCTCTGTCTCTGTCTCTGTCTCTGTCTCTGTCTCTGTCTCTGTCTCTGTCTCTGTCTCTGTCTCTGTCTCTGTCTCTGTCTCTGTCTCTGTCTCTGTCTCTGTCTCTGTCTCTGTCTCTGTCTCTGTCTCTGTCTCTGTCTCTGTCTCTGTCTCTGTCTCTGTCTCTGTCTCTGTCTCTGTCTCTGTCTCTGTCTCTGTCTCTGTCTCTGTCTCTGTCTCTGTCTCTGTCTCTGTCTCTGTCTCTGTCTCTGTCTCTGTCTCTGTCTCTGTCTCTGTCTCTGTCTCTGTCTCTGTCTCTGTCTCTGTATCTGTCTCTGTCTCTGTCTCTGTCTCTGTCTCTGCCTCTGCCTCTGCCTCTGTCTCTGTCTCTGTCTCTGTCTCTGTCTCTGTCTCTGTCTCTGTCTCTGTCTCTGTCTCTGTCTCTGTCTCTGTCTCTGTCTCTGTCTCTGTCTCTGTCTCTGTCTCTGTCTCTGTCTCTGTCTCTGTCTCTGTCTCTGTCTCTGTCTCTGTCTCTGTCTCTGTCTCTGTCTCTGTCTCTGTCTCTGTCTCTGTCTCTGTCTCTGTCTCTGTCTCTGTCTCTGTCTCTGTCTCTATCTCTATCTCTATCTCCATCTCCATCTCCATCTCCATCTCCATCTCCATCTCCATCTCCATCTCCATCTCCATCTCCATCTCCATCTCTATCTCTATCTCTATCTCTATCTCTATCTCTATCTCTATCTCTATCTCTATCTCTATCTCTATCTCTATCTCTATCTCTATCTCTATCTCTATCTCTATCTCTATCTCTATCTCTATCTCTATCTCTATCTCTATCTCTATCTCTATCTCTATCTCTATCTCTATCTCTATCTCTATCTCTATCTCTATCTCTATCTCTATCTCTATCTCTATCTCTATCTCTATCTCTGTCTCTATCTCTGTCTCTGTCTCTATCTCTGTCTCTGTCTCTATCTCTGTCTCTGTCTCTGTCTCTGTCTCTATCTCTATCTCTATCTCTATCTCTATCTCTATCTCTATCTCTATCTCTATCTCTATCTCTATCTCTATCTCTATCTCTATCTCTATCTCTATCTCTATCTCTATCTCTATCTCTATCTCTATCTCTATCTCTATCTCTATCTCTATCTCTATCTCTGTCTCTGTCTCTATCTCTGTCTCTGTCTCCATCTCTGTCTCTGTCTCTGTCTCTGTCTCTGTCTCTGTCTGTCTCTGTCTCTATCTCTATCTCTATCTCTATCTCTATCTCTATCTCTATCTCTATCTCTATCTCTATCTCTATCTCTATCTCTATCTCTATCTCTATCTCTATCTCTATCTCTATCTCTATCTCTATCTCTATCTCTATCTCTATCTCTATCTCTATCTCTATCTCTATCTCTATCTCTATCTCTATCTCTATCTCTATCTCTATCTCTATCTCTATCTCTATCTCTATCTCTATCTCTATCTCTATCTCTATCTCAATCTCAATCTCTGTCCCTGTCCCTGTCCCTGTCCCTGTCCCTGTCCCTGTCCCTGTCCCTGTCCCTGTCCCTGTCCCTGTCCCTGTCCCTGTCCCTGTCCCTGTCCCTGTCCCTGTCTCTGTCTCTATCTCTGTCTCTGTCTCTGTTACCTGAATCGATCATGATGGTCTGCACATCTCCGAGGCCGGCCACATGCTCGCCCTGCAGCGGCGCCGCACCGTCTCTCACGGCGAGGTAGGAGACGGAGCGCGGCTGGAGACATCGCAGTAACTGTTTATTGAGATCGTCAGTAGAAGGATACTCGTAGGTAGAATGGTAATAGGTACACACGTTAAAATCGGTCAACAGGACCTTATCAAATACACAATAGAAGTGGCTTGAATACCACGGATGAATAACATAGTTTTACATAATAGGCTTAATACGCAGTAATGCTGGTGTAGGTAGAGAGTTGAAAGAAAACTTATGAATCACTAGAGAAGTTGGCATATCAGAAGAGTCTACAGTCCCCGCCACGCAAAGCTATACATTTTTAGGGTTCCGAACAAAAAACGGAACCCTTATAAAATAAATGATAAATGATATTTATTTTGCAAATAGGTAGATTACAAGTAACTCTTTTAAACGTCATTTTTTTTTGTCATATTAATCTAGATGAGGCCGGATGTTTCCTAGCTGACTACCCTGAGAAGAAACACCGAAACAAACTCAGAGGTCATAGTCTCTTTTGAAGTCCATACAATCGCTAATAACATATGAAAACATGTAGGTTAACGTCTGAGGTGGCCTTTTGAGGAAAGCACCACGCAGGTTTGAGTGGACTTGTCCAGACAGTGCAAGCATTTGTCAGTTATCGTGCAGCTCAACTCAGAACTTTGAGGAGTTCAACGAACCGACGAACAATACAAAAGTAAGGAAATTTGGGTAAGACGCATAGTATACTCAAACTGCCATACAGTCATGAAATCAATCCTTAAAATAACGACCTACATAGTCCTTACAATACATCATTTTTTAAGAACCATGCAGATTAGTGTCTGAGATGGTCTTTAGAAGAAAGAACCACACAGATTTGAGTGAACCTGTCCAGTCAGTGCAAGCATTTGTCAGTAGTCGTGTAGCTCAACTCAGATCTACTTAAGAGCTCAGCAACTCGACGAACAATACCAAAGAAAGGACATATTTTGTGTAGGCCTTACAAAGCACTCAAACTGCCAGACAAACATTAAAATTACTCGAAGAAATAAAAAATAATCCACATAGTCCTCATCCATAATAAAAATAATGATAATACTTTACAAAGTGAAAAGAATTATGTCAAATTGTATATAATAAAAAGAAAAATGGCATATTGCATATTAAAAAATAACAAATTGTATAAAAATGTCAAATTGTGTATAATAAAAAAATGTAAAACTAATGGATCACTCGGGTGTCTGTCTGTCTGTCCATCTATCTGTCTGTCTGTCTGTCCGTCTGTCTGTCCGTCTGTCTGTCTGTCTGTCACAGCCAGTTTTCTCCGGATCCACTGGACCGATTCTGTTGAAATTTGGTTCTCATATGGATTTCTATGACCCAAATACGGACGCGTTACGAAAATGATTATGATTAAATTTTTAGTATGGGGGTCACTTTTGGGAGTCAAAGTAGAAAATTTAAAAAAAAGTTTTTTGAACAGTATCGTGTGATATTATATCAAATGAAAGGACTTACTGTGAGGGTGCTAATTATATTTTTTTTACAATTTTTTTTTATATATTGGACCAAAAATGGCCATTCCCCCCCCTTGTCTCCGAAACTACTGAGCCTAAATAAAAAAAAAATACCTAAAGATTACAGGAAACCGATAAGAAGACTGTAGTGATAAAATAACATAACTATTAAAAAAATGAAATTGTTTCGGAACCCTTTAGGTAAGGAATAAGCTACCTGACCATTCTCCCCACATAGTGCCTCAGAATAGGGGAGTACCTACAGACTGTTGTCACTGTCCCGCGTTCTACGCATCAGTGATGTAACTTTTTTGCGAATCACACGCATGGAACCAGTTCTGTTCTGAGCAAACATCTCCGAAGCGCTACAGAAACGGGGCAGTTTCAACAGCATCCTAAAAACATTATTGGTCTGGGCTCCAGTGAGGTCTATCCTTCCTCCACAAGCAAGTGATGATGGGCGAGCACCGACTTTTGTCATTTTAAGGGTTCCGAATAAAAAACAGAACCCATATAGGATAGTAGAGTCAAAAACTAATATTTATAATTACCGTCTCCAAGCGGAAAACAATTAAACCCTGGATAACCCCAAATCTCTTGAGATGTATAAAAAACAGAGACAATCTAAATAAAACAACATCCTGAAAATTTGGCACACATGTTTGAGCAAATAAATTTATCTCTATCTCTATCTCTATCTCTATCTCTATCTCTATCTCTATCTCTATCTCTATCTCTATCTCTATCTCTATCTCTATCTCTATCTCTATCTCTATCTCTATCTCTATCTCTATCTCTATCTCTATCTCTATCTCTATCTTTATCTCTATCTCTATCTCTATCTCTATCTCTATCTCTATCTCTATCTCTATCTCTATCTCTATCTCTATCTCTATCTCTATCTCTACCTCTATCTCTATCTCTATCTCTATCTCTATCTCTATCTCTATCTCTATCTCTATCTCTATCTCTATCTCTATCTCTATCTCTATCTCTATCTCTATCTCTATCTCTATCTCTATCTCTATCTCTATCTCTATCTCTATCTCTATCTCTATCTCTATCTCTATCTCTATATCTATCTCTATCTCTATCTCTATCTCTATCTCTATCTCTATCTCTATCTCTATCTCTATCTCTATCTCTATCTCTATCTCTATCTCTATCTCTATCTCTATCTCTATCTCTATCTCTATCTCTATGTCTATCTCTATCTCTATCTCTATCTCTATCTCTATCTCTATCTCTATCTCTATCTCTATCTCTATCTCTATCTCTATCTCTATCTCTATCTCTATCTCTGTCTCTGTCTCTGTCTCTGTCTCTGTCTCTGTCTCTGTCTCTGTCTCTGTCTCTGTCTCTGTCTCCATCTCTGTCTCTGTCTCTGTCTCTGTCTCTATCTCTGTCTCTGTCTCTGTCTCTGTCTCTATCTCTATCTCTATCTCTATCTCTATCTCTATCTCTATCTCTATCTCTATCTCTATCTCTATCTCTATCTCTATCTCTATCTCTATCTCTATCTCTATCTCTATCTCTATCTCTATCTCTATCTCTATCTCTATCTCTATCTCTATCTCTATCTCTATCTCTATCTCTATCTCTATCTCTATCTCTATCTCTATCTCTATCTCTATCTCTATCTCTATCTCTATCTCTATCTCTATCTCTATCTCTATCTCTATCTCTATCTCTATCTCTATCTCTATCTCTATCTCTATCTCTATCTCTATCTCTATCTCTATCTCTATCTCTATCTCTATCTCTATCTCTATCTCTATCTCTATCTCTATCTCTATCTCTATCTCTATCTCTATCTCTATCTCTATCTCAATCTCAATCTCTGTCCCTGTCCCTGTCCCTGTCCCTGTCCCTGTCCCTGTCCCTGTCCCTGTCCCTGTCCCTGTCCCTGTCCCTGTCCCTGTCCCTGTCCCTGTCCCTGTCCCTGTCCCTGTCCCTGTCCCTGTCCCTGTCCCTGTCCCTGTCCCTGTCTCTGTCTCTATCTCTGTCTCTGTCTCTGTTACCTGAATCGATCATGATGGTCTGCACATCTCCGAGGCCGGCCACATGCTCGCCCTGCAGCGGCGCCGCACCGTCTCTCACGGCGAGGTAGGAGACGGAGCGCGGCTGGAGACATCGCAGTAACTGTTTATTGAGATCGTCAGTAGAAGGATACTCGTAGGTAGAATGGTAATAGGTACACACGTTAAAATCCGTCAACAGGACCTTATCAAATACACAATAGAAGTGGCTTGAATACCACGGATGAATAACATAGTTTTACATAATAGGCTTAATACGCAGTAATGCTGGTGTAGGTAGAGAGTTGAAAGAAAACTTATGAATCACTAGAGAAGTTGGCATATCAGAAGAGTCTACAGTCCCCGCCACGCAAAGCTATACATTTTTAGGGTTCCGAACAAAAAACGGAACCCTTATAAAATAAATGATAAATGATATTTATTTTGCAAATAGGTAGATTACAAGTAACTCTTTTAAACGTCATTTTTTTTTGTCATATTAATCTAGATGAGGCCGGATGTTTCCTAGCTGACTACCCTGAGAAGAAACACCGAAACAAACTCAGAGGTCATAGTCTCTTTTGAAGTCCATACAATCGCTAATAACATATGAAAAACATGTAGGTTAACGTCTGAGGTGGCCTTTTGAGGAAAGCACCACGCAGGTTTGAGTGGACTTGTCCAGACAGTGCAAGCATTTGTCAGTTATCGTGCAGCTCAACTCAGAACTTTGAGGAGTTCAACGAACCGACGAACAATACAAAAGTAAGGACATTTGGGTAAGACGCATAGTATACTCAAACTGCCATACAGTCATGAAATCAATCCTTAAAATAACGACCTACATAGTCCTTACAATACATCATTTTTTAAGAACCATGCAGATTAGTGTCTGAGATGGTCTTTAGAAGAAAGAACCACACAGATTTGAGTGAACCTGTCCAGTCAGTGCAAGCATTTGTCAGTAGTCGTGTAGCTCAACTCAGATCTACTTAAGAGCTCAGCAACTCGACGAACAATACCAAAGAAAGGACATATTTTGTGTAGGCCTTACAAAGCACTCAAACTGCCAGACAAACATTAAAATTACTCGAAGAAATAAAAAATAATCCACATAGTCCTCATCCATAATAAAAATAATGATAATACTTTACAAAGTGAAAAGAATTATGTCAAATTGTATATAATAAAAAGAAAAATGGCATATTGCATATTAAAAAATAACAAATTGTATAAAAATGTCAAATTGTGTATAATAAAAAAATGTAAAACTAATGGATCACTCGGGTGTCTGTCTGTCTGTCCATCTATCTGTCTGTCTGTCTGTCCGTCTGTCTGTCCGTCTGTCTGTCTGTCTGTCACAGCCAGTTTTCTCCGGATCCACTGGACCGATTCTGTTGAAATTTGGTTCTCATATGGATTTCTATGACCCAAATACGGACGCGTTACGAAAATGATTAAATTTTTAGTATGGGGGTCACTTTTGGGAGTCAAAGTAGAAAATTTAAAAAAAAGTTTTTTGAACAGTATCGTGTGATATTATATCAAATGAAAGGACTTACTGTGAGGGTGCTAATTATATTTTTTTTACAATTTTTTTTTATATATTGGACCAAAAATGGCCATTCCCCCCCCTTGTCTCCGAAACTACTGAGCCTAAATAAAAAAAAAATACCTAAAGATTACAGGAAACCGATAAGAAGACTGTAGTGATAAAATAACATAACTATTAAAAAAATGAAATTGTTTCGGAACCCTTTAGGTAAGGAATAAGCTACCTGACCATTCTCCCCACATAGTGCCTCAGAATAGGGGAGTACCTACAGACTGTTGTCACTGTCCCGCGTTCTACGCATCAGTGATGTAACTTTTTTGCGAATCACACGCATGGAACCAGTTCTGTTCTGAGCAAACATCTCCGAAGCGCTACAGAAACGGGGCAGTTTCAACAGCATCCTAAAAACATTATTGGTCTGGGCTCCAGTGAGGTCTATCCTTCCTCCACAAGCAAGTGATGATGGGCGAGCACCGACTTTTGTCATTTTAAGGGTTCCGAATAAAAAACAGAACCCATATAGGATAGTAGAGTCAAACACTAATATGTATAATTACCGTCTCCAAGCGGAAAACAATTAAACCCTGGATAACCCCAAATCTCTTGAGATGTATAAAAAACAGAGACAATCTAAATAAAACAACATCCTGAAAATTTGGCACACATGTTTGAGCAAATAAATTTATCTCTATCTCTGTCTCTGTCTCTGTCTCTGTCTCTGTCTCTGTCTCTGTCTCTGTCTCTGTCTCTGTCTCTGTCTCTGTCTCTGTCTCTGTCTCTGTCTCTGTCTCTGTCTCTGTCTCTGTCTCTGTCTCTGTCTCTGTCTCTGTCTCTGTCTCTGTCTCTGTCTCTGTCTCTGTCTCTGTCTCTGTCTCTGTCTCTGTCTCTGTCTCTGTCTCTGTCTCTGTCTCTGTCTCTGTCTCTGTCTCTGTCTCTGTCTCTGTCTCTGTCTCTGTCTCTGTCTCTGTCTCTGTCTCTGTCTCTGTCTCTGTCTCTGTCTCTGTCTCTGTCTCTGTCTCTGTCTCTGTCTCTGTCTCTGTCTCTGTCTCTGTCTCTGTCTCTGTCTCTGTCTCTGTCTCTGTCTCTGTCTCTGTCTCTGTCTCTGTCTCTGTCTCTGTCTCTGTCTCTGTCTCTGTCTCTGTCTCTGTCTCTGTCTCTGTCTCTGTCTCTGTCTCTGTCTCTGTCTCTGTCTCTGTCTCTGTCTCTGTCTCTGTCTCTGTCTCTGTCTCTGTCTCTGTCTCTGTCTCTGTCTCTGTCTCTGTCTCTGTCTCTGTCTCTGTCTCTGTCTCTGTCTCTGTCTCTGTCTCTGTCTCTGTCTCTGTCTCTGTCTCTGTCTCTGTCTCTGTCTCTGTCTCTGTCTCTGTCTCTGTCTCTGTCTCTGTCTCTGTCTCTGTCTCTGTCTCTGTCTCTGTCTCTGTCTCTGTCTCTGTCTCTGTCTCTGTCTCTGTCTCTGTCTCTGTCTCTGTCTCTGTCTCTGTCTCTGTCTCTGTCTCTGTCTCTGTCTCTGTCTCTGTCTCTGTCTCTGTCCCTGTCTCTGTCTCTGCCTCTGCCTCTGTCTCTGTCTCTGTCTCTGTCTCTGTCTCTGTCTCTGTCTCTGTCTCTGTCTCTGTCTCTGTCTCTGTCTCTGTCTCTGTCTCTGTCTCTGTCTCTGTCTCTGTCTCTGTCTCTGTCTCTGTCTCTGTCTCTGTCTCTGTCTCTGTCTCTGTCTCTGTCTCTGTCTCTGTCTCTGTCTCTATCTCTATCTCTATCTCTATCTCTATCTCTATCTCTATCTCTATCTCCATCTCCATCTCCATCTCCATCTCCATCTCCATCTCTATCTCTATCTCTATCTCTATCTCTTTCTCTATCTCTATCTCTATCTCTATCTCTATCTCTATCTCTATCTCTATCTCTATCTCTATCTCAATCTCTATCTCTATCTCTATCTCTATCTCTATCTCTATCTCTATCTCTATCTCTATCTCTATCTCTATCTCTATCTCTATCTCTATCTCTATCTCTATCTCTATCTCTATCTCTGTCTCTGTCTCTGTCTCTATCTCTATCTCTATCTCTATCTCTGTCTCTGTCTCTGTCTCTGTCTCTATCTCTGTCTCTGTCTCTATCTCTGTCTCTGTCTCTGTCTCTGTCTCTGTCTCTATCTCTATCTCTATCTCTATCTCTATCTCTATCTCTATCTCTATCTCTATCTCTATCTCTATCTCTATCTCTATCTCTATCTCTATCTCTATCTCTATCTCTATCTCTATCTCTATCTCTATCTCTATCTCTATCTCTATCTCTATCTCTATCTCTGTCTCTGTCTCTATCTCTGTCTCTGTCTCCATCTCTGTCTCTGTCTCCATCTCTGTCTCTGTCTCTGTCTCTGTCTCTATCTCTGTCTCTGTCTGTCTCTGTCTCTATCTCTATCTCTATCTCTATCTCTATCTCTATCTCTATCTCTATCTCTATCTCTATCTCTATCTCTATCTCTATCTCTATCTCTATCTCTATCTCTATCTCTATCTCTATCTCTATCTCTATCTCTATCTCTATCTCTATCTCTATCTCTATCTCTATCTCTATCTCTATCTCTATCTCTATCTCTATCTCTATCTCTATCTCTATCTCTATCTCTATCTCTATCTCTATCTCTATCTCTATCTCAATCTCAATCTCTGTCCCTGTCCCTGTCCCTGTCCCTGTCCCTGTCCCTGTCCCTGTCCCTGTCCCTGTCCCTGTCCCTGTCCCTGTCCCTGTCCCTGTCCCTGTCCCTGTCCCTGTCTCTGTCTCTATCTCTGTCTCTGTCTCTGTTACCTGAATCGATCATGATGGTCTGCACATCTCCGAGGCCGGCCACATGCTCGCCCTGCAGCGGCGCCGCACCGTCTCTCACGGCGAGGTAGGAGACGGAGCGCGGCTGGAGACATCGCAGTAACTGTTTATTGAGATCGTCAGTAGAAGGATACTCGTAGGTAGAATGGTAATAGGTACACACGTTAAAATCGGTCAACAGGACCTTATCAAATACACAATAGAAGTGGCTTGAATACCACGGATGAATAACATAGTTTTACATAATAGGCTTAATACGCAGTAATGCTGGTGTAGGTAGAGAGTTGAAAGAAAACTTATGAATCACTAGAGAAGTTGGCATATCAGAAGAGTCTACAGTCCCCGCCACGCAAAGCTATACATTTTTAGGGTTCCGAACAAAAAACGGAACCCTTATAAAATAAATGATAAATGATATTTATTTTGCAAATAGGTAGATTACAAGTAACTCTTTTAAACGTCATTTTTTTTTGTCATATTAATCTAGATGAGGCCGGATGTTTCCTAGCTGACTACCCTGAGAAGAAACACCGAAACAAACTCAGAGGTCATAGTCTCTTTTGAAGTCCATACAATCGCTAATAACATATGAAAAACATGTAGGTTAACGTCTGAGGTGGCCTTTTGAGGAAAGCACCACGCAGGTTTGAGTGGACTTGTCCAGACAGTGCAAGCATTTGTCAGTTATCGTGCAGCTCAACTCAGAACTTTGAGGAGTTCAACGAACCGACGAACAATACAAAAGTAAGGACATTTGGGTAAGACGCATAGTATACTCAAACTGCCATACAGTCATGAAATCAATCCTTAAAATAACGACCTACATAGTCCTTACAATACATCATTTTTTAAGAACCATGCAGATTAGTGTCTGAGATGGTCTTTAGAAGAAAGAACCACACAGATTTGAGTGAACCTGTCCAGTCAGTGCAAGCATTTGTCAGTAGTCGTGTAGCTCAACTCAGATCTACTTAAGAGCTCAGCAACTCGACGAACAATACCAAAGAAAGGACATATTTTGTGTAGGCCTTACAAAGCACTCAAACTGCCAGACAAACATTAAAATTACTCGAAGAAATAAAAAATAATCCACATAGTCCTCATCCATAATAAAAATAATGATTATATTTCTTCGCTTCATTCTTCAGATATAGTATAACCAGGTAGTCCTTTTAAGCCTACAAGATAGCATGCACACTTTTAAGAGATTTATGAAAATCGATATAAATATCGACTTTTGAATCGATTCTATAACGACTAGATACCACACCACTAGTCAGGCTGTCATTTCTTTTTTCGTGCACGGTAGCAAGCACACGCGCGCTTTGTTTCATCAAAATGCCGAAAAAACGTACTCGAGAATCTTCTCAAGATAATATCGAATATTATCAGCGAAAAATCAGGAAGCTGGAGGAGGAACGGAAACGAAAATGTCGAAGGATTTTAATTGCATCTTCATCTGATTCCGGTATGTATATACCTACCCTCAATAATAAATAATTGCAATATGGTGTTATTCATTTTAATATGGTTCTTGCCTGGCGGTTTACCGTGAGTTAACACGAAGGCATTATTATAATAGTTTTTTGCCCGGCGATTAACCGTGAGTTAATACGAAGGCTGTTTCAAACTATGACTTAGGCCACATAGTGTGATTGAAGAAATCGAATCGCCCGGCGGTTAGCCGAGCGCTAACACGACGGCCGTAGTAATGAGCTATTACCTACTGTATACAAAATTAGTTTAATCTAATAGTCATAATGAATTGATCCACAAAAACGGATTTTATTCATAATTCTAGCGGTTAACCGTGAGTTGACACAAAGAATAAAAACGTGTTAATAAAAGTTTCGTCTTGTACATTCCAGACGATATCGAATCCTTACGTTCTGGCCCCTGCGCGAACGTAGATGATGAGGTAACGGTGATTGGACACACACCCAATGACTTGCCTCACGAGACTCTCATGCCAACTGTGGAGGCATCAACTCCTAGTCAGGAAGATAATACCTGCCCGGAGCTCGATCCAGAGTTACTCATAGCACTCGGAGAAGAAACAGACAATAATCCGAAGTTTGGTGATAAAATACATCACAGCTTAGCTCAGCGATGGGAACCCATCCTGAAGAAGGGATTATCAAAGGAGTTAAAAGATAAAATATTCAAAGAATATCTTGTGCCTGAAAATTGTAGTCTTCTTCAAGCGCCCAAGCTTAATCACGAAGTTGCGGCCGCAATATCAGAAGCGTCTCGCCATCGAGATAAACGTAAAGAAACTGAGCAGCAACAATTGGGTGTTGGCGTCTCAGCTATAAATAAAGCTTTGACAATAATGCTTACTAGCGACAATAAAATTGAAGCAATTAGGATTATAAGCGATGGATGTCGTATCCTAACAGATCTTCATTACCAGGAAACGCAGTCGCGAATTAGCGTAATCAATTACGCGTTAGCTAAACCCTTTCTAAATGTCGTTCAAGACTGTGAAAGAGACGAAACTTTATATGGAAACAAATTAGGGGAAAAAATAAAAGCTTCCAAAACAATCGAAAAGCAAGGTATGGCGATCAAAAAGTTTCCCAAAGGTCAAAAGGGTACCACCACGACAGAAACAGTGACAACTAATTCACGTCCTCAGTATCAATTTCGACAACCAGGCGCCTACCAGGGAAACTGGTCGGGCCCCCCGCGCTTCCAACAGAACAGGGGGGGGCGGAGAGGTTTGAGCAGGGCGAACCCGGCCACGAGTCGCCGGCCTCCACCTCAGCACCAGCAAACATCGAGCGCGGCCGGTGCGAACAAGTCGAGGGGATTTGCGACGCGCCAATAAACCAGGTACAACACGCTGGTAGATTATTTCATTTCTATGATTGTTGGCTCAAAATAACATCTAATCCTGTAATTTTAGATTGGATACGTAGAGGTTTTCCAATACCCTTTGAGTCTAATGTAACACAAACTCATGTACCTTGCGTTTCTAGGTCAGCGACTGAAAAAGTCGACATGTCTTTAGCTATCCAAAAATTATTACAATTAGGTGCAGTTAGCCCTTGCCAACCCACTAAAGACCAGTTTATTTCAAAAACATTTTTAGCTTTGAAGCCCAATGGTGATAAACGGTTCATTTTAAATTTAAAAAACTTAAATCAATTTGTTTCTAAATGTCACTTTAAAATGGAAGACTACCGAACGGCGTCTAAGTTATTACCTATTAATGGCTTTATGGCGACAATAGATTTAAAAGAAGCATATTTCCTTATACCAATTCGTAAATCAGATCGCAAATTTTTAAGATTCCAATTTGAAAATGAGAACTTCAACGTAATTACCTATGAGTTCAATTGTATGCCATATGGCCTTTCGATAGCTCCCAGAGCCTTTACCAAGGTTATGAAGGAAGTGGTTTCCTATTTACGCTACCGAGGTTTCAAATATGTTGTCTATCTTGATGATATTCTTTGTATGGGAGAGGATTATGAAGAATGCCTCAAAAATGTTGAAGCCACTATAAATCTTTTAGAAAGTCTTGGGTTCGTAGTGAACTACGAAAAAAGCTCTCTTACACCTAAACAAACGTGTAAGTTTCTTGGATTTATGTTCGATTCAGTAAATGAATCAATATCTTTACCATCGGATAAAAAACTAAAAATTATTAACCTCGTTGATAAATTCTCAAAATTGCCTAAGGGCTCAGTTAGACAATTTTCCCAGTTAATTGGAGTTTTGGTAGCCGCATGCCCTGCGGTCAAATATGGTTGGTTGTATACCAAAATTTTAGAAAGGCAGAAATATCTAGCCTTACAAAAAAGTCCCAGCTTTGATAGACAGTTCAACCTTCACCCTATCATTTTAGACGATTTAAATTGGTGGAAAATGAATGTGCTGAATTCAAAAAATACCATTAAAACAGCTACCTTCGAATTAGAGATTCATACGGACGCTTCACGAACCGGTTGGGGAGCTGTGTGTAATAACGAGTGAGCTCATGGAGCTTGGAAAAATAGTGAACTCGATTTACACATCAACTATTTAGAGTTGTTAGCTGTTTTCTTGGCCTTAAAGTATTTCGCAAACAAACAATCTAATTGTTATATTTTACTACGTGTTGATAACACAACAGCCATCAGCTACGTAAATCGCATGGGTGGCATCCAATACCCCCATTTAAATAACCTTTCCAGACAAATTTGGCAATGGTCTGAAGAAAGAAATATCTGGTTATTTGCCTCATACATCAATACTAAGGCAAATTACGAGGCAGATGAAGAATCTCGAAGGATAAATCCCGACACAGAATGCGAACTATCAGATGTTGCCTTCGAACGAATATCAAAACATCTCGGGCAACCCGAAATCGACCTATTTGCTTCTCGGGCTAATGCTAAATGCCAGGATTATATATCATGGAAAAAAGATCCTGACGCTCTTTCTATAGATGCCTTCACAATAAACTGGAACAATATTTTTTTTTATGCCTTTCCTCCTTTTCCGCTTATTACAAAGTGTCTTCAAAAAATTATACAAGAAAATGCCACTGGTATTTTAGTCTTCCCCTTTTGGCCATCCCAAGCCTGGTATCCCCAATTAATGAAAACTATAATTTCCGATATAATTTGGATATACCCTAACGAGCATCATATCAAATCATGTTACAGATATCCCCTTACCCTGGGTGCCGCAGTACTCTCAGGCAGGCGTTCTCGCTACGCGGCGTTCCCGAAGCAGCCCACGACCTGATGCTGGCATCGTTATCAAAGAGCACGATGCAGCAATATAACGTGTCGTTCAGGTTGTGGTGGCAATATTGCGCAAGTAATGATTATCAATTTTTTGATGGCTCTGTTCCGATAGTACTACATTTTTTGAGCGAACAATATAATAATGGGAGTTCGTACGGAACTCTAAATAGTCATCGATCCGCATTATCCCTCTTATTAGGCAATAATATCGGATCTGATGACCGAATTAAACGGCTACTAAAAGGAGCATTTAAATTAAAACCTAGCTTCCCCAAGTACTGCACTACATGGGATCCACAGATCGTTCTTAATTATGTTTCTAATTTGTACCCCAATAGAACCCTCAGTAGGGAAAAAATTACAAAAAAGTTAGTAATTTTGTTAGCATTATGTACTGCCCAACGCGTTCAAACTTTATCGTTAATAAAGCTTGAAAATATAACTATCGGGTCTAGTGGTATAAACATAGCTATCAAAGACATTATAAAAACATCCGCAGTAGGTCGTGAGCAACCGACCTTAATTTTGCCTTACTTTAGAGAAAACCTTCGCATCTGCCCCGCGACTGCTCTCGAGGATTATCTCAACGTCACAGACAGAGATCGACCCGCTAATGTGTCCAATCTCTTAATAACTGTGAAGCGCCCTTTTAAGGGTGCGACAGCACAGTCAATAAGCAGATGGATAAAGCAGATTCTGGCTGAGAGCGGCGTGGAAGTGGCGAAGTTTAGTGCTCACAGCACTCGTCACGCCGCAACGTCCGCGGCCGCCGCGGCCGGGGTCTCTGTAGACACTATAAGGAAAGCCGCGGGATGGACTAATGCGTCTAAGGTTTTTGCTCAATATTATCATCGTCCAATTGTAGCCGACAATAACTTCGCACAAGCGATCTTACATAATGATGATTAGGTTAATGACACAATAATGATTTTGAGACTGATTTAAGTTACAAGATTTAATTAAGTAATTAATTTAAGAACAAATTATCATTAAGAAAGAGAAAGATAAATACATTTTAAGTTTGTTGTATGTTATAATTACGTATGTTGATTGAAAATTAAAACCATATCTTTTTTAACAAAAACTATTGGTTTTAATTAAATAAAATGCAAAACTTATCTCTAAACATCTACCTGGTTATACTATATCTGAAGAATGAAGCGAAGAAATATAATATATGATCAAACGAACTTCTCAAGCGAAGTTCGATCAATATTATATGAGTCGCTTCATTCGAAGATATAGTTACCCTCCCAACCCAATCCCGCAGATAAAGTTTTGCATTTGCCTAACCAATCTCTAAAAGAATGACAGCCTGACTAGTGGTGTGGTATCTAGTCGTTATAGAATCGATTCAAAAGTCGATATTTATATCGATTTTCATAAATCTCTTAAAAGTGTGCATGCTATCTTGTAGGCTTAAAAGGACTACCTGGTTATACTATATCTTCGAATGAAGCGACTCATATAATATTGATCGAACTTCGCTTGAGAAGTTCGTTTGATCATATATAATACTTTACAAAGTGAAAAGAATTATGTCAAATTGTATATAATAAAAAGAAAAATGGCATATTGCATATTAAAAAATAACAAATTGTATAAAAATGTCAAATTGTGTATAATAAAAAAATGTAAAACTAATGGATCACTCGGGTGTCTGTCTGTCTGTCCATCTATCTGTCTGTCTGTCTGTCCGTCTGTCTGTCCGTCTGTCTGTCTGTCTGTCACAGCCAGTTTTCTCCGGATCCACTGGACCGATTCTGTTGAAATTTGGTTCTCATATGGATTTCTATGACCCAAATACGGACGCGTTACGAAAATGATTAAATTTTTAGTATGGGGGTCACTTTTGGGAGTCAAAGTAGAAAATTTAAAAAAAAGTTTTTTGAACAGTATCGTGTGATATTATATCAAATGAAAGGACTTACTGTGAGGGTGCTAATTATATTTTTTTTACAATTTTTTTTTATATATTGGACCAAAAATGGCCATTCCCCCCCCTTGTCTCCGAAACTACTGAGCCTAAATAAAAAAAAAATACCTAAAGATTACAGGAAACCGATAAGAAGACTGTAGTGATAAAATAACATAACTATTAAAAAAATGAAATTGTTTCGGAACCCTTTAGGTAAGGAATAAGCTACCTGACCATTCTCCCCACATAGTGCCTCAGAATAGGGGAGTACCTACAGACTGTTGTCACTGTCCCGCGTTCTACGCATCAGTGATGTAACTTTTTTGCGAATCACACGCATGGAACCAGTTCTGTTCTGAGCAAACATCTCCGAAGCGCTACAGAAACGGGGCAGTTTCAACAGCATCCTAAAAACATTATTGGTCTGGGCTCCAGTGAGGTCTATCCTTCCTCCACAAGCAAGTGATGATGGGCGAGCACCGACTTTTGTCATTTTAAGGGTTCCGAATAAAAAACAGAACCCATATAGGATAGTAGAGTCAAACACTAATATGTATAATTACCGTCTCCAAGCGGAAAACAATTAAACCCTGGATAACCCCAAATCTCTTGAGATGTATAAAAAACAGAGACAATCTAAATAAAACAACATCCTGAAAATTTGGCACACATGTTTGAGCAAATAAATTTATCTCTATCTCTATCTCTGTCTCTGTCTCTGTCTCTGTCTCTGTCTCTGTCTCTGTCTCTGTCTCTGTCTCTGTCTCTGTCTCTGTCTCTGTCTCTGTCTCTGTCTCTGTCTCTGTCTCTGTCTCTGTCTCTGTCTCTGTCTCTGTCTCTGTCTCTGTCTCTGTCTCTGTCTCTGTCTCTGTCTCTGTCTCTGTCTCTGTCTCTGTCTCTGTCTCTGTCTCTGTCTCTGTCTCTGTCTCTGTCTCTGTCTCTGTCTCTGTCTCTGTCTCTGTCTCTGTCTCTGTCTCTGTCTCTGTCTCTGTCTCTGTCTCTGTCTCTGTCTCTGTCTCTGTCTCTGTCTCTGTCTCTGTCTCTGTCTCTGTCTCTGTCTCTGTCTCTGTCTCTGTCTCTGTCTCTGTCTCTGTCTCTGTCTCTGTCTCTGTCTCTGTCTCTGTCTCTGTCTCTGTCTCTGTCTCTGTCTCTGTCTCTGTCTCTGTCTCTGTCTCTGTCTCTGTCTCTGTCTCTGTCTCTGTCTCTGTCTCTGTCTCTGTCTCTGTCTCTGTCTCTGTCTCTGTCTCTGTCTCTGTCTCTGTCTCTGTCTCTGTCTCTGTCTCTGTCTCTGCCTCTGTCTCTGTCTCTGTCTCTGTCTCTGTCTCTGTCTCTGTCTCTGTCTCTGTCTCTGTCTCTGTCTCTGTCTCTGTCTCTGTCTCTGTCTCTGTCTCTGTCTCTGTCTCTGTCTCTGTCTCTGTCTCTGTCTCTGTCTCTGTCTCTGTCTCTGTCTCTGTCTCTGTCTCTGTCTCTGTCTCTGTCTCTGTCTCTGTCTCTGTCTCTGTCTCTGTCTCTGTCTCTGTCTCTGTCTCTGTCTCTGTCTCTGCCTCTGCCTCTGTCTCTGTCTCTGTCTCTGTCTCTGTCTCTGTCTCTGTCTCTGTCTCTGTCTCTGTCTCTGTCTCTGTCTCTGTCTCTGTCTCTGTCTCTGTCTCTGTCTCTGTCTCTGTCTCTGTCTCTGTCTCTGTCTCTGTCTCTGTCTCTGTCTCTGTCTCTGTCTCTGTCTCTGTCTCTGTCTCTGTCTCTGTCTCTGTCTCTGTCTCTGTCTCTGTCTCTGTCTCTGTCTCTGTCTCTGTCTCTGTCTCTGTCTCTGTCTCTGTCTCTGTCTCTGTCTCTGTCTCTGTCTCTGTCTCTGTCTCTGTCTCTGTCTCTGTCTCTGTCTCTGTCTCTGTCTCTGTCTCTGTCTCTGTCTCTGTCTCTGTCTCTGTCTCTGTCTCTGTCTCTGTCTCTGTCTCTGTCTCTGTCTCTGTCTCTGTCTCTGTCTCTGTCTCTGTCTCTGTCTCTGTCTCTGTCTCTGTCTCTGTCTCTGTCTCTGTCTCTGTCTCTGTCTCTGTCTCTGTCTCTGTCTCTGTCTCTGTCTCTGTCTCTGTCTCTGTCTCTGTCTCTGTCTCTGTCTCTGTCTCTGTCTCTGTCTCTGTCTCTGTCTCTGTCTCTGTCTCTGTCTCTGTCTCTGTCTCTGTCTCTGTCTCTGTCTCTGTCTCTGTCTCTGTCTCTGTCTCTGTCTCTGTCTCTGTCTCTGTCTCTGTCTCTGTCTCTGTCTCTGTCTCTGTCTCTGTCTCTGTCTCTGTCTCTGTCTCTGTCTCTGTCTCTGTCTCTGTCTCTGTCTCTGTCTCTGTCTCTGTCTCTGTCTCTGTCTCTGTCTCTGTCTCTGTCTCTGTCTCTGTCTCTGTCTCTGTCTCTGTCTCTGTCTCTGTCTCTGTCTCTGTCTCTCTCTGTCTCTGTCTCTGTCTCTGTCTCTGTCTCTGTCTCTGTCTCTGTCTCTGTCTCTGTCTCTGCCTCTGCCTCTGTCTCTGTCTCTGTCTCTGTCTCTGTCTCTGTCTCTGTCTCTGTCTCTGTCTCTGTCTCTGTCTCTGTCTCTGTCTCTGTCTCTGTCTCTGTCTCTGTCTCTGTCTCTGTCTCTGTCTCTGTCTCTGTCTCTGTCTCTGTCTCTGTCTCTGTCTCTGTCTCTGTCTCTGTCTCTGTCTCTGTCTCTGTCTCTGTCTCTGTCTCTGTCTCTGTCTCTGTCTCTGTCTCTGTCTCTGTCTCTGTCTCTGTCTCTGTCTCTGTCTCTGTCTCTGTCTCTGTCTCTGTCTCTGTCTCTGTCTCTGTCTCTGTCTCTGTCTCTGTCTCTGTCTCTGTCTCTGTCTCTGTCTCTGTCTCTGTCTCTGTCTCTGTCTCTGTCTCTGTCTCTGTCTCTGTCTCTGTCTCTGTCTCTGTCTCTGTCTCTGTCTCTGTCTCTGTCTCTGTCTCTGTCTCTGTCTCTGTCTCTGTCTCTGTCTCTGTCTCTGTCTCTGTCTCTGTCTCTGTCTCTGTCTCTGTCTCTGTCTCTGTCTCTGTCTCTGTCTCTGTCTCTGTCTCTGTCTCTGTCTCTGTCTCTGTCTCTGTCTCTGTCTCTGTCTCTGTCTCTGTCTCTGTCTCTGTCTCTGTCTCTGTCTCTGTCTCTGTCTCTGTCTCTGCCTCTGCCTCTGTCTCTGTCTCTGTCTCTGTCTCTGTCTCTGTCTCTGTCTCTGTCTCTGTCTCTGTCTCTGTCTCTGTCTCTGTCTCTGTCTCTGTCTCTGTCTCTGTCTCTGTCTCTGTCTCTGTCTCTGTCTCTGTCTCTGTCTCTGTCTCTGTCTCTGTCTCTGTCTCTGTCTCTGTCTCTGTCTCTGTCTCTGTCTCTGTCTCTGTCTCTGTCTCTGTCTCTGTCTCTATCTCTATCTCTATCTCCATCTCCATCTCCATCTCCATCTCCATCTCCATCTCCATCTCCATCTCCATCTCCATCTCCATCTCCATCTCCATCTCTATCTCTATCTCTATCTCTATCTCTATCTCTATCTCTATCTCTATCTCTATCTCTATCTCTATCTCTATCTCTATCTCTATCTCTATCTCTATCTCTATCTCTATCTCTATCTCTATCTCTATCTCTATCTCTATCTCTATCTCTATCTCTATCTCTATCTCTATCTCAATCTCAATCTCTGTCCCTGTCCCTGTCCCTGTCCCTGTCCCTGTCCCTGTCCCTGTCCCTGTCCCTGTCCCTGTCCCTGTCCCTGTCCCTGTCCCTGTCCCTGTCCCTGTCCCTGTCTCTGTCTCTATCTCTGTCTCTGTCTCTGTTACCTGAATCGATTATGATGGTCTGCACATCTCCGAGGCCGGCCACATGCTCGCCCTGCAGCGGCGCCGCACCGTCTCTCACGGCGAGGTAGGAGACGGAGCGCGGCTGGAGACATCGCAGTAACTGTTTATTGAGATCGTCAGTAGAAGGATACTCGTAGGTAGAATGGTAATAGGTACACACGTTAAAATCGGTCAACAGGACCTTATCAAATACACAATAGAAGTGGCTTGAATACCACGGATGAATAACATAGTTTTACATAATAGGCTTAATACGCAGTAATGCTGGTGTAGGTAGAGAGTTGAAAGAAAACTTATGAATCACTAGAGAAGTTGGCATATCAGAAGAGTCTACAGTCCCCGCCACGCAAAGCTATACATTTTTAGGGTTCCGAACAAAAAACGGAACCCTTATAAAATAAATGATAAATGATATTTATTTTGCAAATAGGTAGATTACAAGTAACTCTTTTAAACGTCATTTTTTTTTGTCATATTAATCTAGATGAGGCCGGATGTTTCCTAGCTGACTACCCTGAGAAGAAACACCGAAACAAACTCAGAGGTCATAGTCTCTTTTGAAGTCCATACAATCGCTAATAACATATGAAAAACATGTAGGTTAACGTCTGAGGTGGCCTTTTGAGGAAAGCACCACGCAGGTTTGAGTGGACTTGTCCAGACAGTGCAAGCATTTGTCAGTTATCGTGCAGCTCAACTCAGAACTTTGAGGAGTTCAACGAACCGACGAACAATACAAAAGTAAGGACATTTGGGTAAGACGCATAGTATACTCAAACTGCCATACAGTCATGAAATCAATCCTTAAAATAACGACCTACATAGTCCTTACAATACATCATTTTTTAAGAACCATGCAGATTAGTGTCTGAGATGGTCTTTAGAAGAAAGAACCACACAGATTTGAGTGAACCTGTCCAGTCAGTGCAAGCATTTGTCAGTAGTCGTGTAGCTCAACTCAGATCTACTTAAGAGCTCAGCAACTCGACGAACAATACCAAAGAAAGGACATATTTTGTGTAGGCCTTACAAAGCACTCAAACTGCCAGACAAACATTAAAATTACTCGAAGAAATAAAAAATAATCCACATAGTCCTCATCCATAATAAAAATAATGATAATACTTTACAAAGTGAAAAGAATTATGTCAAATTGTATATAATAAAAAGAAAAATGGCATATTGCATATTAAAAAATAACAAATTGTATAAAAATGTCAAATTGTGTATAATAAAAAAATGTAAAACTAATGGATCACTCGGGTGTCTGTCTGTCTGTCCATCTATCTGTCTGTCTGTCTGTCCGTCTGTCTGTCCGTCTGTCTGTCCGTCTGTCTGTCTGTCTGTCACAGCCAGTTTTCTCCGGATCCACTGGACCGATTCTGTTGAAATTTGGTTCTCATATGGATTTCTATGACCCAAATACGGACGCGTTACGAAAATGATTAAATTTTTAGTATGGGGGTCACTTTTGGGAGTCAAAGTAGAAAATTTAAAAAAAAGTTTTTTGAACAGTATCGTGTGATATTATATCAAATGAAAGGACTTACTGTGAGGGTGCTAATTATATTTTTTTTACAATTTTTTTTTATATATTGGACCAAAAATGGCCATTCCCCCCCCTTGTCTCCGAAACTACTGAGCCTAAATAAAAAAAAAATACCTAAAGATTACAGGAAACCGATAAGAAGACTGTAGTGATAAAATAACATAACTATTAAAAAAATGAAATTGTTTCGGAACCCTTTAGGTAAGGAATAAGCTACCTGACCATTCTCCCCACATAGTGCCTCAGAATAGGGGAGTACCTACAGACTGTTGTCACTGTCCCGCGTTATACGCATCAGTGATGTAACTTTTTTGCGAATCACACGCATGGAACCAGTTCTGTTCTGAGCAAACATCTCCGAAGCGCTACAGAAACGGGGCAGTTTCAACAGCATCCTAAAAACATTATTGGTCTGGGCTCCAGTGAGGTCTATCCTTCCTCCACAAGCAAGTGATGATGGGCGAGCACCGACTTTTGTCATTTTAAGGGTTCCGAATAAAAAACAGAACCCATATAGGATAGTAGAGTCAAAAACTAATATTTATAATTACCGTCTCCAAGCGGAAAACAATTAAACCCTGGATAACCCCAAATCTCTTGAGATGTATAAAAAACAGAGACAATCTAAATAAAACAACATCCTGAAAATTTGGCACACATGTTTGAGCAAATAAATTTATCTCTATCTCTATCTCTATCTCTATCTCTATCTCTATCTCTATCTCTATCTCTATCTCTATCTCTATCTCTATCTCTATCTCTATCTCTATCTCTATCTCTATCTCTATCTCTATCTCTATCTCTATCTCTATCTCTATCTCTATCTCTATCTCTATCTCTATCTCTATCTCTATCTCTATCTCTATCTCTATCTCTATCTCTATCTCTATCTCTATCTCTATCTCTATCTCTATCTCTATCTCTATCTCTATCTCTATCTCTATCTCTATCTCTATCTCTATCTCTATCTCTATCTCTATCTCTATCTCTATCTCTATCTCTATCTCTATCTCTATCTCTATCTCTATCTCTATCTCTATCTCTATCTCTATCTCTATCTCTATCTCTATCTCTATCTCTATCTCTATCTCTATCTCTATCTCTATCTCTATCTCTATCTCTATCTCTATCTCTATCTCTATCTCTATCTCTATCTCTATCTCTATCTCTATCTCTATCTCTATCTCTATCTCTATCTCTATCTCTATCTCTATCTCTATCTCTATCTCTATCTCTATCTCTATCTCTATCTCTATCTCTATCTCTATCTCTATCTCTATCTCTATCTCTATCTCTATCTCTATCTCTATCTCTATCTCTATCTCTATCTCTATCTCTATCTCTATCTCTATCTCTATCTCTATCTCTATCTCTATCTCTGTCTCTGTCTCTGTCTCTGTCTCTGTCTCTGTCTCTGTCTCTGTCTCTGTCTCTGTCTCTGTCTCTGTCTCTGTCTCCATCTCTGTCTCTGTCTCTGTCTCTGTCTCTGTCTCTATCTCTGTCTCTGTCTCCGTCTCCGTCTCTGTCTCTGTCTCTGTCTCTATCTCTATCTCTATCTCTATCTCTATCTCTATCTCTATCTCTATCTCTATCTCTATCTCTATCTCTATCTCTATCTCTATCTCTATCTCTATCTCTATCTCTATCTCTATCTCTATCTCTATCTCTATCTCTATCTCTATCTCTATCTCTATCTCTATCTCTATCTCTATCTCTATCTCTATCTCTATCTCTATCTCTATCTCTATCTCTATCTCTATCTCTATCTCTATCTCTATCTCTATCTCTATCTCTATCTCTATCTCTATCTCTATCTCTATCTCTATCTCTATCTCTATCTCTATCTCTATCTCAATCTCAATCTCTGTCCCTGTCCCTGTCCTTGTCCCTGTCCCTGTCCCTGTCCCTGTCCCTGTCCCTGTCCCTGTCCCTGTCCCTGTCCCTGTCCCTGTCCCTGTCCCTGTCCCTGTCCCTGTCCCTGTCCCTGTCCCTGTCCCTGTCCCTGTCTCTGTCTCTATCTCTGTCTCTGTCTCTGTTACCTGAATCGATCATGATGGTCTGCACATCTCCGAGGCCGGCCACATGCTCGCCCTGCAGCGGCGCCGCACCGTCTCTCACGGCGAGGTAGGAGACGGAGCGCGGCTGGAGACATCGCAGTAACTGTTTAGTGAGATCGTCAGTAGAAGGATACTCGTAGGTAGAGAGTTGAAAGAAAACTTATGAATCACTAGAGAAGTTGGCATATCAGAAGAGTCTACAGTCCCCGCCACGCAAAGCTATACATTTTTAGGGTTCCGAACAAAAAACGGAACCCTTATAAAATAAATGATAAATGATATTTATTTTGCAAATAGGTAGATTACAAGTAACTCTTTTAAACGTCATTTTTTTTTGTCATATTAATCTAGATGAGGCCGGATGTTTCCTAGCTGACTACCCTGAGAAGAAACACCGAAACAAACTCAGAGGTCATAGTCTCTTTTGAAGTCCATACAATCGCTAATAACATATGAAAAACATGTAGGTTAACGTCTGAGGTGGCCTTTTGAGGAAAGCACCACGCAGGTTTGAGTGGACTTGTCCAGACAGTGCAAGCATTTGTCAGTTATCGTGCAGCTCAACTCAGAACTTTGAGGAGTTCAACGAACCGACGAACAATACAAAAGTAAGGAAATTTGGGTAAGACGCATAGTATACTCAAACTGCCATACAGTCATGAAATCAATCCTTAAAATAACGACCTACATAGTCCTTACAATACATCATTTTTTAAGAACCATGCAGATTAGTGTCTGAGATGGTCTTTAGAAGAAAGAACCACACAGATTTGAGTGAACCTGTCCAGTCAGTGCAAGCATTTGTCAGTAGTCGTGTAGCTCAACTCAGATCTACTTAAGAGCTCAGCAACTCGACGAACAATACCAAAGAAAGGACATATTTTGTGTAGGCCTTACAAAGCACTCAAACTGCCAGACAAACATTAAAATTACTCGAAGAAATAAAAAATAATCCACATAGTCCTCATCCATAATAAAAATAATGATAATACTTTACAAAGTGAAAAGAATTATGTCAAATTGTATATAATAAAAAGAAAAATGGCATATTGCATATTAAAAAATAACAAATTGTATAAAAAATGTCAAATTGTGTATAATAAAAAAATGTAAAACTAATGGATCACTCGGGTGTCTGTCTGTCTGTCCATCTATCTGTCTGTCTGTCTGTCCGTCTGTCTGTCCGTCTGTCTGTCTGTCTGTCACAGCCAGTTTTCTCCGGATCCACTGGACCGATTCTGTTGAAATTTGGTTCTCATATGGATTTCTATGACCCAAATACGGACGCGTTACGAAAATGATTAAATTTTTAGTATGGGGGTCACTTTTGGGAGTCAAAGTAGAAAATTTAAAAAAAAGTTTTTTGAACAGTATCGTGTGATATTATATCAAATGAAAGGACTTACTGTGAGGGTGCTAATTATATTTTTTTTACAATTTTTTTTTATATATTGGACCAAAAATGGCCATTCCCCCCCCTTGTCTCCGAAACTACTGAGCCTAAATAAAAAAAAAATACCTAAAGATTACAGGAAACCGATAAGAAGACTGTAGTGATAAAATAACATAACTATTAAAAAAATGAAATTGTTTCGGAACCCTTTAGGTAAGGAATAAGCTACCTGACCATTCTCCCCACATAGTGCCTCAGAATAGGGGAGTACCTACAGACTGTTGTCACTGTCCCGCGTTCTACGCATCAGTGATGTAACTTTTTTGCGAATCACACGCATGGAACCAGTTCTGTTCTGAGCAAACATCTCCGAAGCGCTACAGAAACGGGGCAGTTTCAACAGCATCCTAAAAACATTATTGGTCTGGGCTCCAGTGAGGTCTATCCTTCCTCCACAAGCAAGTGATGATGGGCGAGCACCGACTTTTGTCATTTTAAGGGTTCCGAATAAAAAACAGAACCCATATAGGATAGTAGAGTCAAACACTAATATGTATAATTACCGTCTCCAAGCGGAAAACAATTAAACCCTGGATAACCCCAAATCTCTTGAGATGTATAAAAAACAGAGACAATCTAAATAAAACAACATCCTGAAAATTTGGCACACATGTTTGAGCAAATAAATTTATCTCTATCTCTATCTCTGTCTCTGTCTCTGTCTCTGTCTCTGTCTCTGTCTCTGTCTCTGTCTCTGTCTCTGTCTCTGTCTCTGTCTCTGTCTCTGTCTCTGTCTCTGTCTCTGTCTCTGTCTCTGTCTCTGTCTCTGTCTCTGTCTCTGTCTCTGTCTCTGTCTCTGTCTCTGTCTCTGTCTCTGTCTCTGTCTCTGTCTCTGTCTCTGTCTCTGTCTCTGTCTCTGTCTCTGTCTCTGTCTCTGTCTCTGTCTCTGTCTCTGTCTCTGTCTCTGTCTCTGTCTCTGTCTCTGTCTCTGTCTCTGTCTCTGTCTCTGTCTCTGTCTCTGTCTCTGTCTCTGTCTCTGTCTCTGTCTCTGTCTCTGTCTCTGTCTCTGTCTCTGTCTCTGTCTCTGTCTCTGTCTCTGTCTCTGTCTCTGTCTCTGTCTCTGTCTCTGTCTCTGTCTCTGTCTCTGTCTCTGTCTCTGTCTCTGTCTCTGTCTCTGTCTCTGTCTCTGTCTCTGTCTCTGTCTCTGTCTCTGTCTCTGTCTCTGTCTCTGTCTCTGTCTCTGTCTCTGTCTCTGTCTCTGTCTCTGTCTCTGTCTCTGTCTCTGTCTCTGTCTCTGTCTCTGTCTCTGTCTCTGTCTCTGTCTCTGTCTCTGTCTCTGTCTCTGTCTCTGTCTCTGTCTCTGTCTCTGTCTCTGTCTCTGTCTCTGTCTCTGTCTCTGTCTCTGTCTCTGTCTCTGTCTCTGTCTCTGTCTCTGTCTCTGTCTCTGTCTCTGTCTCTGTCTCTGTCTCTGTCTCTGTCTCTGTCTCTGTCTCTGTCTCTGTCTCTGTCTCTGCCTCTGCCTCTGCCTCTGCCTCTGCCTCTGCCTCTGTCTCTGTCTCTGTCTCTGTCTCTGTCTCTGTCTCTGTCTCTGTCTCTGTCTCTGTCTCTGTCTCTGTCTCTGTCTCTGTCTCTGTCTCTGTCTCTGTCTCTGTCTCTGTCTCTGTCTCTGTCTCTGTCTCTGTCTCTGTCTCTGTCTCTGTCTCTGTCTCTGTCTCTGTCTCTGTCTCTGTCTCTGTCTCTGTCCCTGTCCCTGTCCCTGTCCCTGTCCCTGTCCCTGTCCCTGTCCCTGTCCCTGTCCCTGTCCCTGTCCCTGTCCCTGTCCCTGTCCCTGTCCCTGTCCCTGTCCCTGTCTCTGTCTCTATCTCTGTCTCTGTCTCTGTTACCTGAATCGATTATGATGGTCTGCACATCTCCGAGGCCGGCCACATGCTCGCCCTGCAGCGGCGCCGCACCGTCTCTCACGGCGAGGTAGGAGACGGAGCGCGGCTGGAGACATCGCAGTAACTGTTTATTGAGATCGTCAGTAGAAGGATACTCGTAGGTAGAATGGTAATAGGTACACACGTTAAAATCGGTCAACAGGACCTTATCAAATACACAATAGAAGTGGCTTGAATACCACGGATGAATAACATAGTTTTACATAATAGGCTTAATACGCAGTAATGCTGGTGTAGGTAGAGAGTTGAAAGAAAACTTATGAATCACTAGAGAAGTTGGCATATCAGAAGAGTCTACAGTCCCCGCCACGCAAAGCTATACATTTTTAGGGTTCCGAACAAAAAACGGAACCCTTATAAAATAAATGATAAATGATATTTATTTTGCAAATAGGTAGATTACAAGTAACTCTTTTAAACGTCATTTTTTTTTGTCATATTAATCTAGATGAGGCCGGATGTTTCCTAGCTGACTACCCTGAGAAGAAACACCGAAACAAACTCAGAGGTCATAGTCTCTTTTGAAGTCCATACAATCGCTAATAACATATGAAAAACATGTAGGTTAACGTCTGAGGTGGCCTTTTGAGGAAAGCACCACGCAGGTTTGAGTGGACTTGTCCAGACAGTGCAAGCATTTGTCAGTTATCGTGCAGCTCAACTCAGAACTTTGAGGAGTTCAACGAACCGACGAACAATACAAAAGTAAGGACATTTGGGTAAGACGCATAGTATACTCAAACTGCCATACAGTCATGAAATCAATCCTTAAAATAACGACCTACATAGTCCTTACAATACATCATTTTTTAAGAACCATGCAGATTAGTGTCTGAGATGGTCTTTAGAAGAAAGAACCACACAGATTTGAGTGAACCTGTCCAGTCAGTGCAAGCATTTGTCAGTAGTCGTGTAGCTCAACTCAGATCTACTTAAGAGCTCAGCAACTCGACGAACAATACCAAAGAAAGGACATATTTTGTGTAGGCCTTACAAAGCACTCAAACTGCCAGACAAACATTAAAATTACTCGAAGAAATAAAAAATAATCCACATAGTCCTCATCCATAATAAAAATAATGATAATACTTTACAAAGTGAAAAGAATTATGTCAAATTGTATATAATAAAAAGAAAAATGGCATATTGCATATTAAAAAATAACAAATTGTATAAAAATGTCAAATTGTGTATAATAAAAAAATGTAAAACTAATGGATCACTCGGGTGTCTGTCTGTCTGTCCATCTATCTGTCTGTCTGTCTGTCCGTCTGTCTGTCCGTCTGTCTGTCCGTCTGTCTGTCTGTCTGTCACAGCCAGTTTTCTCCGGATCCACTGGACCGATTCTGTTGAAATTTGGTTCTCATATGGATTTCTATGACCCAAATACGGACGCGTTACGAAAATGATTAAATTTTTAGTATGGGGGTCACTTTTGGGAGTCAAAGTAGAAAATTTAAAAAAAAGTTTTTTGAACAGTATCGTGTGATATTATATCAAATGAAAGGACTTACTGTGAGGGTGCTAATTATATTTTTTTTACAATTTTTTTTTATATATTGGACCAAAAATGGCCATTCCCCCCCCTTGTCTCCGAAACTACTGAGCCTAAATAAAAAAAAAATACCTAAAGATTACAGGAAACCGATAAGAAGACTGTAGTGATAAAATAACATAACTATTAAAAAAATGAAATTGTTTCGGAACCCTTTAGGTAAGGAATAAGCTACCTGACCATTCTCCCCACATAGTGCCTCAGAATAGGGGAGTACCTACAGACTGTTGTCACTGTCCCGCGTTATACGCATCAGTGATGTAACTTTTTTGCGAATCACACGCATGGAACCAGTTCTGTTCTGAGCAAACATCTCCGAAGCGCTACAGAAACGGGGCAGTTTCAACAGCATCCTAAAAACATTATTGGTCTGGGCTCCAGTGAGGTCTATCCTTCCTCCACAAGCAAGTGATGATGGGCGAGCACCGACTTTTGTCATTTTAAGGGTTCCGAATAAAAAACAGAACCCATATAGGATAGTAGAGTCAAAAACTAATATTTATAATTACCGTCTCCAAGCGGAAAACAATTAAACCCTGGATAACCCCAAATCTCTTGAGATGTATAAAAAACAGAGACAATCTAAATAAAACAACATCCTGAAAATTTGGCACACATGTTTGAGCAAATAAATTTATCTCTATCTCTATCTCTATCTCTATCTCTATCTCTATCTCTATCTCTATCTCTATCTCTATCTCTATCTCTATCTCTATCTCTATCTCTATCTCTATCTCTATCTCTATCTCTATCTCTATCTCTATCTCTATCTCTATCTCTATCTCTATCTCTATCTCTATCTCTATCTCTATCTCTATCTCTATCTCTATCTCTATCTCTATCTCTATCTCTATCTCTATCTCTATCTCTATCTCTATCTCTATCTCTATCTCTATCTCTATCTCTATCTCTATCTCTATCTCTATCTCTATCTCTATCTCTATCTCTATCTCTATCTCTATCTCTATCTCTATCTCTATCTCTATCTCTATCTCTATCTCTATCTCTATCTCTATCTCTATCTCTATCTCTATCTCTATCTCTATCTCTATCTCTATCTCTATCTCTATCTCTATCTCTATCTCTATCTCTATCTCTATCTCTATCTCTATCTCTATCTCTATCTCTATCTCTATCTCTATCTCTATCTCTATCTCTATCTCTATCTCTATCTCTATCTCTATCTCTATCTCTATCTCTATCTCTATCTCTATCTCTATCTCTATCTCTATCTCTATCTCTATCTCTATCTCTATCTCTATCTCTATCTCTATCTCTATCTCTATCTCTATCTCTATCTCTATCTCTATCTCTGTCTCTGTCTCTGTCTCTGTCTCTGTCTCTGTCTCTGTCTCTGTCTCTGTCTCTGTCTCTGTCTCTGTCTCTGTCTCCATCTCTGTCTCTGTCTCTGTCTCTGTCTCTGTCTCTGTCTCTATCTCTGTCTCTGTCTCCGTCTCTGTCTCTGTCTCTGTCTCTATCTCTATCTCTATCTCTATCTCTATCTCTATCTCTATCTCTATCTCTATCTCTATCTCTATCTCTATCTCTATCTCTATCTCTATCTCTATCTCTATCTCAATCTCAATCTCTGTCCCTGTCCCTGTCCTTGTCCCTGTCCCTGTCCCTGTCCCTGTCCCTGTCCCTGTCCCTGTCCCTGTCCCTGTCCCTGTCCCTGTCCCTGTCCCTGTCCCTGTCCCTGTCCCTGTCCCTGTCCCTGTCCCTGTCTCTGTCTCTATCTCTGTCTCTGTCTCTGTTACCTGAATCGATCATGATGGTCTGCACATCTCCGAGGCCGGCCACATGCTCGCCCTGCAGCGGCGCCGCACCGTCTCTCACGGCGAGGTAGGAGACGGAGCGCGGCTGGAGACATCGCAGTAACTGTTTAGTGAGATCGTCAGTAGAAGGATACTCGTAGGTAGAGAGTTGAAAGAAAACTTATGAATCACTAGAGAAGTTGGCATATCAGAAGAGTCTACAGTCCCCGCCACGCAAAGCTATACATTTTTAGGGTTCCGAACAAAAAACGGAACCCTTATAAAATAAATGATAAATGATATTTATTTTGCAAATAGGTAGATTACAAGTAACTCTTTTAAACGTCATTTTTTTTTGTCATATTAATCTAGATGAGGCCGGATGTTTCCTAGCTGACTACCCTGAGAAGAAACACCGAAACAAACTCAGAGGTCATAGTCTCTTTTGAAGTCCATACAATCGCTAATAACATATGAAAAACATGTAGGTTAACGTCTGAGGTGGCCTTTTGAGGAAAGCACCACGCAGGTTTGAGTGGACTTGTCCAGACAGTGCAAGCATTTGTCAGTTATCGTGCAGCTCAACTCAGAACTTTGAGGAGTTCAACGAACCGACGAACAATACAAAAGTAAGGAAATTTGGGTAAGACGCATAGTATACTCAAACTGCCATACAGTCATGAAATCAATCCTTAAAATAACGACCTACATAGTCCTTACAATACATCATTTTTTAAGAACCATGCAGATTAGTGTCTGAGATGGTCTTTAGAAGAAAGAACCACACAGATTTGAGTGAACCTGTCCAGTCAGTGCAAGCATTTGTCAGTAGTCGTGTAGCTCAACTCAGATCTACTTAAGAGCTCAGCAACTCGACGAACAATACCAAAGAAAGGACATATTTTGTGTAGGCCTTACAAAGCACTCAAACTGCCAGACAAACATTAAAATTACTCGAAGAAATAAAAAATAATCCACATAGTCCTCATCCATAATAAAAATAATGATAATACTTTACAAAGTGAAAAGAATTATGTCAAATTGTATATAATAAAAAGAAAAATGGCATATTGCATATTAAAAAATAACAAATTGTATAAAAAATGTCAAATTGTGTATAATAAAAAAATGTAAAACTAATGGATCACTCGGGTGTCTGTCTGTCTGTCCATCTATCTGTCTGTCTGTCTGTCCGTCTGTCTGTCCGTCTGTCTGTCTGTCTGTCACAGCCAGTTTTCTCCGGATCCACTGGACCGATTCTGTTGAAATTTGGTTCTCATATGGATTTCTATGACCCAAATACGGACGCGTTACGAAAATGATTAAATTTTTAGTATGGGGGTCACTTTTGGGAGTCAAAGTAGAAAATTTAAAAAAAAGTTTTTTGAACAGTATCGTGTGATATTATATCAAATGAAAGGACTTACTGTGAGGGTGCTAATTATATTTTTTTTACAATTTTTTTTTATATATTGGACCAAAAATGGCCATTCCCCCCCCTTGTCTCCGAAACTACTGAGCCTAAATAAAAAAAAAATACCTAAAGATTACAGGAAACCGATAAGAAGACTGTAGTGATAAAATAACATAACTATTAAAAAAATGAAATTGTTTCGGAACCCTTTAGGTAAGGAATAAGCTACCTGACCATTCTCCCCACATAGTGCCTCAGAATAGGGGAGTACCTACAGACTGTTGTCACTGTCCCGCGTTCTACGCATCAGTGATGTAACTTTTTTGCGAATCACACGCATGGAACCAGTTCTGTTCTGAGCAAACATCTCCGAAGCGCTACAGAAACGGGGCAGTTTCAACAGCATCCTAAAAACATTATTGGTCTGGGCTCCAGTGAGGTCTATCCTTCCTCCACAAGCAAGTGATGATGGGCGAGCACCGACTTTTGTCATTTTAAGGGTTCCGAATAAAAAACAGAACCCATATAGGATAGTAGAGTCAAACACTAATATGTATAATTACCGTCTCCAAGCGGAAAACAATTAAACCCTGGATAACCCCAAATCTCTTGAGATGTATAAAAAACAGAGACAATCTAAATAAAACAACATCCTGAAAATTTGGCACACATGTTTGAGCAAATAAATTTATCTCTATCTCTGTCTCTGTCTCTGTCTCTGTCTCTGTCTCTGTCTCTGTCTCTGTCTCTGTCTCTGTCTCTGTCTCTGTCTCTGTCTCTGTCTCTGTCTCTGTCTCTGTCTCTGTCTCTGTCTCTGTCTCTGTCTCTGTCTCTGTCTCTGTCTCTGTCTCTGTCTCTGTTTCTGCCTCTGCCTCTGCCTCTGTCTCTGTCTCTGTCTCTGTCTCTGTCTCTGTCTCTGTCTCTGTCTCTGTCTCTGTCTCTGTCTCTGTCTCTGTCTCTGTCTCTGTCTCTGTCTCTGTCTCTGTCTCTGTCTCTGTCTCTGTCTCTGTCTCTGTCTCTGTCTCTGTCTCTGTCTCTGTCTCTGTCTCTGTCTCTGTCTCTGTCTCTGTCTCTGTCTCTGTCTCTGTCTCTGTCTCTGTCTCTGTCTCTGTCTCTGTCTCTGTCTCTGTCTCTGTCTCTGTCTCTGTCTCTGTCTCTGTCTCTGTCTCTGTCTCTGTCTCTGTCTCTGTCTCTGTCTCTGTCTCTGTCTCTGTCTCTGTCTCTGTCTCTGTCTCTGTCTCTGTCTCTGTCTCTGTCTCTGTCTCTGTCTCTGTCTCTGTCTCTGTCTCTGTCTCTGTCTCTGTCTCTGCCTCTGCCTCTGCCTCTGTCTCTGTCTCTGTCTCTGTCTCTGTCTCTGTCTCTGTCTCTGTCTCTGTCTCTGTCTCTGTCTCTGTCTCTGTCTCTGTCTCTGTCTCTGTCTCTGTCTCTGTCTCTGTCTCTGTCTCTGTCTCTGTCTCTGTCTCTATCTCTATCTCTATCTCTATCTCTATCTCTATCTCTATCTCTATCTCTATCTCTATCTCTATCTCTATCTCTATCTCTATCTCTATCTCTGTCTCTATCTCTGTCTCTGTCTGTCTCTGTCTCTATCTCTATCTCTATCTCTATCTCTATCTCTATCTCTATCTCTATCTCTATCTCTATCTCTATCTCTATCTCTATCTCTATCTCTATCTCTATCTCTATCTCTATCTCTATCTCTATCTCTATCTCTATCTCTATCTCTATCTCTATCTCTATCTCTATCTCTATCTCTATCTCTATCTCTATCTCTATCTCTATCTCTATCTCTATCTCTATCTCTATCTCTATCTCTATCTCTATCTCTATCTCTATCTCTATCTCTATCTCTATCTCTATCTCTATCTCTATCTCTATCTCTATCTCTATCTCTATCTCTATCTCTATCTCTATCTCTATCTCTATCTCTATCTCTATCTCTATCTCTATCTCTATCTCTATCTCTATCTCTATCTCTATCTCTATCTCTATCTCTATCTCTATCTCTATCTCTATCTCTATCTCAATCTCAATCTCTGTCCCTGTCCCTGTCCCTGTCCCTGTCCCTGTCCCTGTCCCTGTCCCTGTCCCTGTCCCTGTCCCTGTCCCTGTCCCTGTCCCTGTCCCTGTCCCTGTCCCTGTCCCTGTCTCTGTCTCTATCTCTGTCTCTGTCTCTGTTACCTGAATCGATCATGATGGTCTGCACATCTCCGAGGCCGGCCACATGCTCGCCCTGCAGCGGCGCCGCACCGTCTCTCACGGCGAGGTAGGAGACGGAGCGCGGCTGGAGACATCGCAGTAACTGTACCCCTAGCACAAGTTTCTTGCGAAATAGTAACGTTATCGTGACGTTTTTACCAGACCTTAACGTACTCGATACAGCGAGATTTTTTTTTGGTAGCACGAGTTCTAATAAACGTCTTGCGACTACTCGAAAGTAATAATTGAACGATAGTTAATTAAGGCAGAGAATGCAATAGCGATTTGAACGATTTGAACTGAATGGTGCGTTTTGAAAATGAGCACAAAAAATCCGGTAATTCTATTTTGAATAATTTAGAGCCTGGAAACACTAACACTAAAAATATATTTTATTTCATACACATGTTAAAACTTGTTTGTCATTTTAAAAAATCTTTTTTTCATAAACTATTGATAATTTCAGTTTATTGGTGTCGTAATTTATGACAAATTATTTGGTTTTGAACGGTTCCGCATACGACATTTGACACCTTTCATTTTACGTTTGATGGTTCCCTTCAAATTACAAAAAATATAAAACTCTCAGCACACTGATGCAAACGCGTGTAGCTGTAAAATGTTTGCGACATGCGAATGGCAAACTTAATAATAAATACATAGAAAAAAAACGGAATACTTCTTAAAGGGTCATTGTACTCATTATTCAAACGAAAAAAATCGACCGCCTGCTGATATATGTGCGCATTACTCGACAAAATGTAGGTACATACTGAACCGCTGATTTCTTTTTTTGGTATACATTTATGTGTGTAGGTATATTTACGTATATTATTAGCACACTAGATCCTACCCTGTATCTCTCTTTGTCACTCAAAGGTTTGCTGGGAGAAAACTCAACATTGAGTTGAGCTCGCCTTTGTACATGAACTTTATTCTGTCTGTATCCAATATAATTATGGTTTTTTGGTGTACAATAAAGAATTATGAATTAAGAGTTTAGCTCGTTTTAAAAGTTGTTCATAGTGATGAGTAAAATGACCTCATAAGGGCATTTGCTTTTATTTTATAACACCTTGTATATCTCGGTACATTATTGTTCGCTAACATTTCTCACATAATCATTCGGTTAATCGTAATAACAATTATAGTAGACATAGTATTACATACTTTGCAATAATTTCTTCATATTATAGAGGATTTTTATTTTTTTTAATACCGCGTGTTGTAAGTGCCGCACTGAGTTGTGTGGTGGTGTGTGTTGACCCTAAGGAGTAAACGTCTATTGTTGTTTATTGTCATTTAAAATAAAAATTGTGATTTACCAGCTTTTATAAGAAAATGTGCGCTGTACAGTTCTGAGATGTTTTATTTAACGAAGTCAACAAAAACAGTTTCATTCAATTCGACCTCAAGGAGAACTTCAAAGAAAAGTAAGTATATTTTTAAATATTTATAATCTACACTTCATCATCATCATCATCATATCAGCCGAAAGACGTCCACTGCTGGACATAGGCCTCCCCCAAGCGTATACAATCTACACTTGTATTACACAAATCCATACAACAATGTAAAATGCGTCTATTATGCCGAGTCCCATGTAGTAAGACTTAAGAGTATAGCATAGCCCTGCATAGCACACAGAATGAGGCTTCAGGCTGAGAAAGACAAATATATTGGGGTCGGCTTCTAGTCAGGCCGGATTCAACTGAATACCAGTACCTATTTTACGCGGAGCGGCTGCCTATCTGGCCTTCACAACCCAGTCCATAAACACTAACAATCACCAACATTTTTGCATTTAGTGTCACAATTTTAGAATTATCCTTACTAATATATAAAGTTGAAGAGTTTGTTTGTTTGTTTGCTTGAACGCGCTAATCTCAGGAACTACTGGTCCGATTTGAAAAATTCTTTCAGTGTTAGATAGCCCATTTATCGAGGAAGGTTATAGGCTATATATCATTTATATCATTACGCTAAGACCAATAGGAGCGGAGCAGTAATGAAAATTGTGACGCAGTCGAAGTTGCGGGGGTCAGCTAGTAATATTATAAATGCGAAAGGAACTCTATCTGTCTGTCTGTCGCGCTTTCACGCCAAAACTACTGAGCCGATTTAAATGAAATTTGGTACACAGATAGTCTAGAGCCTGAGAAAGGACATAGGCTTTTTAAAGACTTTTTATCCCGGAAGTATATTCCCATGGGACCACGCGGATGAAGCCGCTAGCAGAAGCTAGTTTTTCATAATTATTTTAACTTCTTTTATCAACAGGTGACGAAAAATATTTCAGATTGTAGCCAAGAGCCTTTGTCGACACCGCAACAATATAAGCCTGCATTGCCACCAAGAGCAGACAAACCATTCCAATGTGTGCGTCCTCACTGAACGCGCGGTGACTACAGCTTGTAGCGGGCGCGAAGGCGCGGCGGCGGAGGCGTGCGGTGGCCACAGTGACGTGCAAGCCGTTGCAGCGTTGCGGCGTATTTCAAGTGCTGCAAACCATGCACGAGGATTTGGTGTTTTTATTAGATAGTACGATCCTGAGATGGGAGTGTTGAACACAAGAGATGGTGTGCACGAAATAAATAAAAGCCGACAAGTTAATAGTGAATTTTTTAATTTGTATGAAGAACTGTGATTGTAGCCCACAAAATTCTTTGAGTACACTCGAATGTCCGGTTCAACCTTTGACTACCTACATCCTCAATAAAATATCAGCTAAAATCACAAGAGAAGATACAAATTTTAAAAATAAAATCAGACGCGCATACGCCGAGCGACAAGATCTAACTGGTTTGATACCCCCGCCACCCGCGCATTAGGTGCTTGCGGACTAGGCCCTTGCGGACTAGGCCCGTACTGCGGCCGCAACGCGCGGGTAGGAACGTTTGAAAACTACGCGCGCTATCTCGCGCGAGTCCGCCGCGTAAGCGCCCGCCGTAGTCACTACACTGTGGACAAAACCGGCGTCTTCATAAATATGTTTTGTCATTCATTGTTATCCGTGTAACTATGTATGTTAGACATTATAAAATATAAATGTTGTTTAAAACTAAACATTTTTTTCATCCATCTATTATACATTTACAGGAAGATTGGTAATTTTAACTGAGCAATTACCAATGACTCGATCTGTGTGCAACGATTTATGCCCAGATACCTTGGTGACCATAGTGGGTTTTCATTTTCGAGTACCTAATCGAAATCTAGTTTACACAGGAGAAGTTTCAATAACTTTTATAGCTTTTGCTTTACGACCCTTAATTTCCATACTCATGAGTATGAGGTATTTTTTAAATAAATTATTATTCGAGAGGTTTACTCGGTCATTAACTTTCAGAAAAGTGTCAGATTATCCAGAGACGAGGAGATTTCTTACAATTAGCAACTTTTGATCGTAAGGTAGACAACTTCAAAAAATCTTAAATGTCTGATTGCTCGAAAACGCCGGAGGCCAAGTTGCCTATTCAAAATCGTTGCATTACCACTCACTATAACATCTCATTTGAAGGAACGCACTGCTACAAATTGCATCTGATCATCTCAGCCGAAAGACGTCCACTGCTAGACATAGGCCTCCCCAAATTTTGGGGGGAGGGTTTGCCGTAATCGTCACCCTTGGCAGGCGGGTTGGTGATCGCAGTGTATGGTGTTAAGTTTTACAAAGAATGCTGCTACCCATTCTCTGGTGAGTCCCTTAGTCGCCTCTTACTACACCCACGGGAAGTGATGGGATGGTATTATTCTTTTACGGCACCATACGGCACCGGCCGACACCATAAGGCGTTGTATCTGGCGTAAGCTTAATAAGCACACAAAGTTCCTACTATTGGTAGAATACAGGCTTCCTCTGTGATAGGGAGTTGGTAACAATCCATCGCGCAGGCCCAGTGAGGGCTAGCTGGATTTCACATTTCTTCGAGTTTTTTCTTGTAGGATATAATTATTTATATCCTACAAATACATTTAGTTGTGCTAACGAGTTATTTACAAAAAATGTGTAAAAAAACGATTTTTTTTTGTCTATGCCCTTGAAATATCTGTAATCGCGGACACCCTACGATAAGTAGGCTTTAAGACAAGATTAAGAGATTAAGACAAACCTTTATTTTGACCCCCTAAAGGGGGTCAAAATAAAGGTTTGTATAAGTTTATAGCAGATTTTCTCTTATTCCGAGATCCTTACCTAATTGACTAATTTGGCTGGACTATCATGAGGTTGTCCCACAAAAACTGTGCGTTTTCAGTCAAATAGAAGCAACATTAGTTGGTAGTTAGCACCCTTCGATCTCGTAGAATAGTGATCGAAGATCGTGCCTGACTTCAAGAGATTACCTTTACAAACTTATAAACAAACAATTTTACCTTTGCGACGTTACGACCAATATTAGTTAAGAGTAAACAAATTAAAAAAAAAACTGGTGAAGAGCGAGTCGGACTCGCGCACTGAGGGTTTCGTAGCATCGTTTAAAACGTGAAATGTTTTTAAATTTTCATCGGTGAAGCCTATATTCGTCAGAGAATTCGTCACTGCGGTGTATATTGCAGTTTTAGATCAGCGCCATCTCTTGACTGACTGCCAGTTGAACTAGTGTAATTTTAGTTGATGATTTCTGAAAAATTGTGCTATTTAGAGACATAGTTTTGTTTTTCCTGTAATTTTTACACAAGTGTCTATGACAGGGAATAATTTCAGATTTTTCTCTATGCAAACTTCGGAGATAAGGGGGGAATGGTCAATTTTTCATCATTTTTCGTCATAAGTCGAAAACCATGGTCCATGTGGCCTAAAAAAAATAATGTTTGAGAATGCATAAACAGCGCTTTTTGACACGGCACCCCACATGTCCTAGTAGCCCCACTTTGAATTTTTAATAATCTCTTTCAGGCGCTGTTACAAGAAAAATATACATTTTTATTTCTATTTTATGTGAAAAATAGTTGAACAAATGTCATCTTAAACTATTCGATTATTTCAAGTTCATAGCAGCATATAGTAGTTCTTCAGATATCCAGCTGTGACAGACAAACAGACTTAGTCACACCATAAGGGTTCTTTTTTACCATTTTGGTACGGAACCAGGTTTCCTAAATTGTATTACATTAATAGCTAGTCAGATTCAAAATAAAAATGGGTTGAACATTCATTTTCATTTACTCCGAAAGTTAGCGGTACGCAAACAAGGGACGATTTGATCTAGGATTTGATTAATTAATTTCGAAGAAGTGTCCCTCCTCACGGTGTGCTAGCAGTACGGTATAGGGGCAGCAGGTAAGATCTTCACAATACACCAGTCGTCTCGCTGCGAAGGTGTTCTATTTCATATTCGTCGTGCTTCTCTCCTTTATTAAGTGTTTAGCCATCATCGATAGGCTTGTAAAACGTGGTTTATGATTATAGTTCTTGCCATTATTTTCACAAACCTGCTGAAAAATATGTTATATATTAAGAAATTTGAAGTCTTATATTGTTGTGAATAGGGTATCAGGTATAATATTTGGTTACTGAGGGATGGAAAGAGCTCTGGGTGCCTAGTACATAATTTGCTCAGTGGGGTTTGTTCCTAGTTACATTACAACTTTGCGTTGGTATGTACCCGTTGCAAAACTTGATGAGCGCACAAATGAACATGCTGCACACACGTGAATTATATTAGGTAGGTACCTAAAGCACTTATTTGTAACGCCTATCGCGATGCTGCGTAATTGGAACTTCAGTTGATATGGAGCACCAGAAAACAACGTGGATTTGCGGCGAAAAACGCACGGAAACGAACTTCACCATGGCGCGCAGGCGGCGCCGGGCCGCTCTGTGTGATTCGCATGAATAACACTAATAAAACGATTCTTTTATGAGAAACTATTACGTGTGTTTACAAAGAAAATGAAAAATTTTCCTACCTCATTTCACAACTTCTCCTGGCGTCTTTATGTATATAGGAGATCGGATGATAAATATACAACATGCTTTCCTCTTGTTTTCATGATAAAATTGCATATTCTTGCATTAATTCCAAAATAAATACGGAAAATTGTTTGACGTAAACTGTCTCACCAAGAAAATGTCAGTGAGACAATTTTTTACGTGCGTAAGTCCCAGCTAGCGAAAAAGTCGAAACTACACAACTCGTGCTACCATGGTGCTACCGATTTCCATACATTTGGTTCATTTACGCAACGTTAAAACGTAAACTCGATACGAAGGTAAGTGTCAAAAACTTGTGCTACCGATTAGTTAGTTCCAAATACGGACACATGGCGCTGATCAATTTTGCATACAAAAATTGTCGCAGGCGATACGTTTACGCTGTCGACAGAAACTCGTGCTTAGCCCTCTGTTTATTGAGATCGTCAGTAGAAGGATACTCGTAGGTAGAATGGTAATAGGTACACACGTTAAAATCGGTCAACAGGACCTTATCAAATACACAATAGAAGTGGCTTGAATACCACGGATGAATAACATAGTTTTACATAATAGGCTTAATACGCAGTAATGCTGGTGTAGGTAGAGAGTTGAAAGAAAACTTATGAATCACTAGAGAAGTTGGCATATCAGAAGAGTCTACAGTCCCCGCCACGCAAAGCTATACATTTTTAGGGTTCCGAACAAAAAACGGAACCCTTATAAAATAAATGATAAATGATATTTATTTTGCAAATAGGTAGATTACAAGTAACTCTTTTAAACGTCATTTTTTTTTGTCATATTAATCTAGATGAGGCCGGATGTTTCCTAGCTGACTACCCTGAGAAGAAACACCGAAACAAACTCAGAGGTCATAGTCTCTTTTGAAGTCCATACAATCGCTAATAACATATGAAAAACATGTAGGTTAACGTCTGAGGTGGCCTTTTGAGGAAAGCACCACGCAGGTTTGAGTGGACTTGTCCAGACAGTGCAAGCATTTGTCAGTTATCGTGCAGCTCAACTCAGAACTTTGAGGAGTTCAACGAACCGACGAACAATACAAAAGTAAGGAAATTTGGGTAAGACGCATAGTATACTCAAACTGCCATACAGTCATGAAATCAATCCTTAAAATAACGACCTACATAGTCCTTACAATACATCATTTTTTAAGAACCATGCAGATTAGTGTCTGAGATGGTCTTTAGAAGAAAGAACCACACAGATTTGAGTGAACCTGTCCAGTCAGTGCAAGCATTTGTCAGTAGTCGTGTAGCTCAACTCAGATCTACTTAAGAGCTCAGCAACTCGACGAACAATACCAAAGAAAGGACATATTTTGTGTAGGCCTTACAAAGCACTCAAACTGCCAGACAAACATTAAAATTACTCGAAGAAATAAAAAATAATCCACATAGTCCTCATCCATAATAAAAATAATGATAATACTTTACAAAGTGAAAAGAATTATGTCAAATTGTATATAATAAAAAGAAAAATGGCATATTGCATATTAAAAAATAACAAATTGTATAAAAAATGTCAAATTGTGTATAATAAAAAAATGTAAAACTAATGGATCACTCGGGTGTCTGTCTGTCTGTCCATCTATCTGTCTGTCTGTCTGTCCGTCTGTCTGTCCGTCTGTCTGTCCGTCTGTCTGTCTGTCTGTCACAGCCAGTTTTCTCCGGATCCACTGGACCGATTCTGTTGAAATTTGGTTCTCATATGGATTTCTATGACCCAAATACGGACGCGTTACGAAAATGATTAAATTTTTAGTATGGGGGTCACTTTTGGGAGTCAAAGTAGAAAATTTAAAAAAAAGTTTTTTGAACAGTATCGTGTGATATTATATCAAATGAAAGGACTTACTGTGAGGGTGCTAATTATATTTTTTTTACAATTTTTTTTTATATATTGGACCAAAAATGGCCATTCCCCCCCCTTGTCTCCGAAACTACTGAGCCTAAATAAAAAAAAAATACCTAAAGATTACAGGAAACCGATAAGAAGACTGTAGTGATAAAATAACATAACTATTAAAAAAATGAAATTGTTTCGGAACCCTTTAGGTAAGGAATAAGCTACCTGACCATTCTCCCCACATAGTGCCTCAGAATAGGGGAGTACCTACAGACTGTTGTCACTGTCCCGCGTTCTACGCATCAGTGATGTAACTTTTTTGCGAATCACACGCATGGAACCAGTTCTGTTCTGAGCAAACATCTCCGAAGCGCTACAGAAACGGGGCAGTTTCAACAGCATCCTAAAAACATTATTGGTCTGGGCTCCAGTGAGGTCTATCCTTCCTCCACAAGCAAGTGATGATGGGCGAGCACCGACTTTTGTCATTTTAAGGGTTCCGAATAAAAAACAGAACCCATATAGGATAGTAGAGTCAAAAACTAATATTTATAATTACCGTCTCCAAGCGGAAAACAATTAAACCCTGGATAACCCCAAATCTCTTGAGATGTATAAAAAACAGAGACAATCTAAATAAAACAACATCCTGAAAATTTGGCACACATGTTTGAGCAAATAAATTTATCTCTATCTCTATCTCTATCTCTATCTCTATCTCTATCTCTATCTCTATCTCTATCTCTATCTCTATCTCTATCTCTATCTCTATCTCTATCTCTATCTCTATCTCTATCTCTATCTCTATCTCTATCTCTATCTCTATCTCTATCTCTATCTCTATCTCTATCTCTATCTCTATCTCTATCTCTATCTCTATCTCTATCTCTATCTCTATCTCTATCTCTATCTCTATCTCTATCTCTATCTCTATCTCTATCTCTATCTCTATCTCTATCTCTATCTCTATCTCTATCTCTATCTCTATCTCTATCTCTATCTCTATCTCTATCTCTATCTCTATCTCTATCTCTATCTCTATCTCTATCTCTATCTCTATCTCTATCTCTATCTCTATCTCTATCTCTATCTCTATCTCTATCTCTATCTCTATCTCTATCTCTATCTCTATCTCTATCTCTATCTCTATCTCTATCTCTATCTCTATCTCTATCTCTATCTCTATCTCTATCTCTATCTCTATCTCTATCTCTATCTCTATCTCTATCTCTGTCTCTGTCTCTGTCTCTGTCTCTGTCTCTGTCTCTGTCTCTGTCTCTGTCTCTGTCTCTGTCTCTGTCTCTGTCTCTGTCTCTGTCTCCATCTCTGTCTCTGTCTCTGTCTCTGTCTCTGTCTCTGTCTCTGTCTCTATCTCTGTCTCTGTCTCTGTCTCTGTCTCTGTCTCTGTCTCTGTCTCTGTCTCTGTCTCTATCTCTATCTCTATCTCTATCTCTATCTCTATCTCTATCTCTATCTCTATCTCTATCTCTATCTCTATCTCTATCTCTATCTCTATCTCTATCTCTATCTCTATCTCTATCTCTATCTCTATCTCTATCTCTATCTCTATCTCTATCTCTATCTCTATCTCTATCTCTATCTCTATCTCTATCTCTATCTCTATCTCTATCTCTATCTCTATCTCTATCTCTATCTCTATCTCTATCTCTATCTCTATCTCTATCTCTATCTCTATCTCTATCTCTATCTCTATCTCTATCTCTATCTCTATCTCTATCTCTATCTCTATCTCTATCTCTATCTCTATCTCTATCTCTATCTCTATCTCTATCTCTATCTCTATCTCTATCTCTATCTCAATCTCAATCTCTGTCCCTGTCCCTGTCCCTGTCCCTGTCCCTGTCCCTGTCCCTGTCCCTGTCCCTGTCCCTGTCCCTGTCCCTGTCCCTGTCCCTGTCCCTGTCCCTGTCCCTGTCCCTGTCCCTGTCCCTGTCCCTGTCCCTGTCCCTGTCCCTGTCCCTGTCTCTGTCTCTATCTCTGTCTCTGTCTCTGTTACCTGAATCGATCATGATGGTCTGCACATCTCCGAGGCCGGCCACATGCTCGCCCTGCAGCGGCGCCGCACCGTCTCTCACGGCGAGGTAGGAGACGGAGCGCGGCTGGAGACATCGCAGTAACTGTTTAGTGAGATCGTCAGTAGAAGGATACTCGTAGGTAGAGAGTTGAAAGAAAACTTATGAATCACTAGAGAAGTTGGCATATCAGAAGAGTCTACAGTCCCCGCCACGCAAAGCTATACATTTTTAGGGTTCCGAACAAAAAACGGAACCCTTATAAAATAAATGATAAATGATATTTATTTTGCAAATAGGTAGATTACAAGTAACTCTTTTAAACGTCATTTTTTTTTGTCATATTAATCTAGATGAGGCCGGATGTTTCCTAGCTGACTACCCTGAGAAGAAACACCGAAACAAACTCAGAGGTCATAGTCTCTTTTGAAGTCCATACAATCGCTAATAACATATGAAAAACATGTAGGTTAACGTCTGAGGTGGCCTTTTGAGGAAAGCACCACGCAGGTTTGAGTGGACTTGTCCAGACAGTGCAAGCATTTGTCAGTTATCGTGCAGCTCAACTCAGAACTTTGAGGAGTTCAACGAACCGACGAACAATACAAAAGTAAGGAAATTTGGGTAAGACGCATAGTATACTCAAACTGCCATACAGTCATGAAATCAATCCTTAAAATAACGACCTACATAGTCCTTACAATACATCATTTTTTAAGAACCATGCAGATTAGTGTCTGAGATGGTCTTTAGAAGAAAGAACCACACAGATTTGAGTGAACCTGTCCAGTCAGTGCAAGCATTTGTCAGTAGTCGTGTAGCTCAACTCAGATCTACTTAAGAGCTCAGCAACTCGACGAACAATACCAAAGAAAGGACATATTTTGTGTAGGCCTTACAAAGCACTCAAACTGCCAGACAAACATTAAAATTACTCGAAGAAATAAAAAATAATCCACATAGTCCTCATCCATAATAAAAATAATGATAATACTTTACAAAGTGAAAAGAATTATGTCAAATTGTATATAATAAAAAGAAAAATGGCATATTGCATATTAAAAAATAACAAATTGTATAAAAAATGTCAAATTGTGTATAATAAAAAAATGTAAAACTAATGGATCACTCGGGTGTCTGTCTGTCTGTCCATCTATCTGTCTGTCTGTCTGTCCGTCTGTCTGTCCGTCTGTCTGTCTGTCTGTCACAGCCAGTTTTCTCCGGATCCACTGGACCGATTCTGTTGAAATTTGGTTCTCATATGGATTTCTATGACCCAAATACGGACGCGTTACGAAAATGATTAAATTTTTAGTATGGGGGTCACTTTTGGGAGTCAAAGTAGAAAATTTTAAAAAAAGTTTTTTGAACAGTATCGTGTGATATTATATCAAATGAAAGGACTTACTGTGAGGGTGCTAATTATATTTTTTTTACAATTTTTTTTTATATATTGGACCAAAAATGGCCATTCCCCCCCCTTGTCTCCGAAACTACTGAGCCTAAATAAAAAAAAAATACCTAAAGATTACAGGAAACCGATAAGAAGACTGTAGTGATAAAATAACATAACTATTAAAAAAATGAAATTGTTTCGGAACCCTTTAGGTAAGGAATAAGCTACCTGACCATTCTCCCCACATAGTGCCTCAGAATAGGGGAGTACCTACAGACTGTTGTCACTGTCCCGCGTTCTACGCATCAGTGATGTAACTTTTTTGCGAATCACACGCATGGAACCAGTTCTGTTCTGAGCAAACATCTCCGAAGCGCTACAGAAACGGGGCAGTTTCAACAGCATCCTAAAAACATTATTGGTCTGGGCTCCAGTGAGGTCTATCCTTCCTCCACAAGCAAGTGATGATGGGCGAGCACCGACTTTTGTCATTTTAAGGGTTCCGAATAAAAAACAGAACCCATATAGGATAGTAGAGTCAAAAACTAATATTTATAATTACCGTCTCCAAGCGGAAAACAATTAAACCCTGGATAACCCCAAATCTCTTGAGATGTATAAAAAACAGAGACAATCTAAATAAAACAACATCCTGAAAATTTGGCACACATGTTTGAGCAAATAAATTTATCTCTATCTCTATCTCTATCTCTATCTCTATCTCTATCTCTATCTCTATCTCTATCTCTATCTCTATCTCTATCTCTATCTCTATCTCTATCTCTATCTCTATCTCTATCTCTATCTCTATCTCTATCTCTATCTCTATCTCTATCTCTATCTCTATCTCTATCTCTATCTCTATCTCTATCTCTATCTCTATCTCTATCTCTATCTCTATCTCTATCTCTATCTCTATCTCTATCTCTATCTCTATCTCTATCTCTATCTCTATCTCTATCTCTATCTCTATCTCTATCTCTATCTCTATCTCTATCTCTATCTCTATCTCTATCTCTATCTCTATCTCTATCTCTATCTCTATCTCTATCTCTATCTCTATCTCTATCTCTATCTCTATCTCTATCTCTATCTCTATCTCTATCTCTATCTCTATCTCTATCTCTATCTCTATCTCTATCTCTATCTCTATCTCTATCTCTATCTCTATCTCTGTCTCTGTCTCTGTCTCTGTCTCTGTCTCTGTCTCTGTCTCTGTCTCTGTCTCTGTCTCTGTCTCTGTCTCTGTCTCTGTCTCTGTCTCTGTCTCTGTCTCTGTCTCTGTCTCTGTCTCTGTCTCTGTCTCTGTCTCTGTCTCCATCTCTGTCTCTGTCTCTGTCTCTGTCTCTGTCTCTGTCTCTGTCTCTGTCTCTGTCTCTGTCTCTGTCTCTGTCTCTGTCTCTGTCTCTGTCTCTGTCTCTGTCTCTGTCTCTATCTCTATCTCTATCTCTATCTCTATCTCTATCTCTATCTCTATCTCTATCTCTATCTCTATCTCTATCTCTATCTCTATCTCTATCTCTATCTCTATCTCTATCTCTATCTCTATCTCTATCTCTATCTCTATCTCTATCTCTATCTCTATCTCTATCTCTATCTCTATCTCTATCTCTATCTCTATCTCTATCTCTATCTCTATCTCTATCTCTATCTCTATCTCTATCTCTATCTCTATCTCTATCTCTATCTCTATCTCTATCTCTATCTCTATCTCTATCTCTATCTCTATCTCTATCTCTATCTCTATCTCTATCTCTATCTCTATCTCTATCTCTATCTCTATCTCTATCTCTATCTCTATCTCTATCTCTATCTCTATCTCTATCTCTATCTCTATCTCTATCTCTATCTCTATCTCTATCTCTATCTCTATCTCTATCTCTATCTCTATCTCTATCTCTATCTCTATCTCTATCTCTATCTCTATCTCTGTCTCTATCTCAATCTCAATCTCTGTCCCTGTCCCTGTCCCTGTCCCTGTCCCTGTCCCTGTCCCTGTCCCTGTCCCTGTCCCTGTCCCTGTCCCTGTCCCTGTCCCTGTCCCTGTCCCTGTCCCTGTCCCTGTCCCTGTCCCTGTCCCTGTCCCTGTCCCTGTCCCTGTCTCTGTCTCTATCTCTGTCTCTGTCTCTGTTACCTGAATCGATCATGATGGTCTGCACATCTCCGAGGCCGGCCACATGCTCGCCCTGCAGCGGCGCCGCACCGTCTCTCACGGCGAGGTAGGAGACGGAGCGCGGCTGGAGACATCGCAGTAACTGTTTAGTGAGATCGTCAGTAGAAGGATACTCGTAGGTAGAGAGTTGAAAGAAAACTTATGAATCACTAGAGAAGTTGGCATATCAGAAGAGTCTACAGTCCCCGCCACGCAAAGCTATACATTTTTAGGGTTCCGAACAAAAAACGGAACCCTTATAAAATAAATGATAAATGATATTTATTTTGCAAATAGGTAGATTACAAGTAACTCTTTTAAACGTCATTTTTTTTTGTCATATTAATCTAGATGAGGCCGGATGTTTCCTAGCTGACTACCCTGAGAAGAAACACCGAAACAAACTCAGAGGTCATAGTCTCTTTTGAAGTCCATACAATCGCTAATAACATATGAAAAACATGTAGGTTAACGTCTGAGGTGGCCTTTTGAGGAAAGCACCACGCAGGTTTGAGTGGACTTGTCCAGACAGTGCAAGCATTTGTCAGTTATCGTGCAGCTCAACTCAGAACTTTGAGGAGTTCAACGAACCGACGAACAATACAAAAGTAAGGAAATTTGGGTAAGACGCATAGTATACTCAAACTGCCATACAGTCATGAAATCAATCCTTAAAATAACGACCTACATAGTCCTTACAATACATCATTTTTTAAGAACCATGCAGATTAGTGTCTGAGATGGTCTTTAGAAGAAAGAACCACACAGATTTGAGTGAACCTGTCCAGTCAGTGCAAGCATTTGTCAGTAGTCGTGTAGCTCAACTCAGATCTACTTAAGAGCTCAGCAACTCGACGAACAATACCAAAGAAAGGACATATTTTGTGTAGGCCTTACAAAGCACTCAAACTGCCAGACAAACATTAAAATTACTCGAAGAAATAAAAAATAATATATGATCAAACGAACTTCTCAAGCGAAGTTCGATCAATATTATATGAGTCGCTTCATTCGAAGATATAGTATAACCAGGTAGTCCTTTTAAGCCTACAAGATAGCATGCACACTTTTAAGAGATTTATGAAAATCGATATAAATATCGACTTTTAAATCGATTCTATAACGACTAGATACCACACCACTAGTCAGGCTGTCATTCTTTTAGAGATTGGTTAGGCAAATGCAAAACTTTATCTGCGGGATTGGGTTGGGAGGGTAACTATATCTTCGAATGAAGCGACTCATATAATATTGATCGAACTTCGCTTGAGAAGTTCGTTTGATCATATATTATATTTCTTCGCTTCATTCTTCAGATATAGTATAACCAGGTAGATGTTTAGAGATAAGTTTTGCATTTTATTTAATTAAAACCAATAGTTTTTGTTAAAAAAGATATGGTTTTAATTTTCAATCAACATACATAATTATAACATACAACAAACTTAAAATGTATTTATCTTTCTCTTTCTTAATGATAATTTGTTCTTAAATTAATTACTTAATTAAATCTTGTAACTTAAATCAGTCTCAAAATCATTATTGTGTCATATTAACCTAATCATCATTATGTAAGATCGCTTGTGCGAAGTTATTGTCGGCTACAATTGGACGATGATAATATTGAGCAAAAACCTTAGACGCATTAGTCCATCCCGCGGCTTTCCTTATAGTGTCTACAGAGACCCCGGCCGCGGCGGCCGCGGACGTTGCGGCGTGACGAGTGCTGTGAGCACTAAACTTCGCCACTTCCACGCCGCTCTCAGCCAAAATCTGCTTTATCCATCTGCTTATTGACTGTGCTGTCGCACCCTTAAAAGGGCGCTTCACAGTTATTAAGAGATTGGACACATTAGCGGGTCGATCTCTGTCTGTGACGTTGAGATAATCCTCGAGAGCAGTCGCGGGGCAGATGCGAAGGTTTTCTCTAAAGTAAGGCAAAATTAAGGTCGGTTGCTCACGACCTACTGCGGATGTTTTTATAATGTCTTTGATAGCTATGTTTATACCACTAGACCCGATAGTTATATTTTCAAGCTTTATTAACGATAAAGTTTGAACGCGTTGGGCAGTACATAATGCTAACAAAATTACTAACTTTTTTGTAATTTTTTCCCTACTGAGGGTTCTATTGGGGTACAAATTAGAAACATAATTAAGAACGATCTGTGGATCCCATGTAGTGCAGTACTTGGGGAAGCTAGGTTTTAATTTAAATGCTCCTTTTAGTAGCCGTTTAATTCGGTCATCAGATCCGATATTATTGCCTAATAAGAGGGATAATGCGGATCGATGACTATTTAGAGTTCCGTACGAACTCCCATTATTATATTGTTCGCTCAAAAAATGTAGTACTATCGGAACAGAGCCATCAAAAAATTGATAATCATTACTTGCGCAATATTGCCACCACAACCTGAACGACACGTTATATTGCTGCATCGTGCTCTTTGATAACGATGCCAGCATCAGGTCCAGGGCTGCTTCGGGAACGCCGCGTAGCGAGAACGCCTGCCTGAGAGTACTGCGGCACCCAGGGTAAGGGGATATCTGTAACATGATTTGATATGATGCTCGTTAGGGTATATCCAAATTATATCGGAAATTATAGTTTTCATTAATTGGGGATACCAGGCTTGGGATGGCCAAAAGGGGAAGACTAAAATACCAGTGGCATTTTCTTGTATAATTTTTTGAAGACACTTTGTAATAAGTGGAAAAGGAGGAAAGGCATAAAAAAAAATATTGTTCCAGTTTATTGTGAAGGCATCTATAGAAAGAGCGTCAGGATCTTTTTTCCATGATATATAATCCTGGCATTTAGCATTAGCCCGAGAAGCAAATAGGTCGATTTCGGGTTGCCCGAGATGTTTTGATATTCGTTCGAAGGCAACATCTGATAGTTCGCATTCTGTGTCGGGATTTATCCTTCGAGATTCTTCATCTGCCTCGTAATTTGCCTTAGTATTGATGTATGAGGCAAATAACCAGATATTTCTTTCTTCAGACCATTGCCAAATTTGTCTGGAAAGGTTATTTAAATGGGGGTATTGGATGCCACCCATGCGATTTACGTAGCTGATGGCTGTTGTGTTATCAACACGTAGTAAAATAGAACAATTAGATTGTTTGTTTGCGAAATACTTTAAGGCCAAGAAAACAGCTAACAACTCTAAATAGTTGATGTGTAAATCGAGTTCACTATTTTTCCAAGCTCCATGAGCTCGCTCGTTATTACACACAGCTCCCCAACCGGTTCGTGAAGCGTCCGTATGAATCTCTAATTCGAAGGTAGCTGTTTTAATGGTATTTTTTGAATTCAGCACCTTCATTTTCCACCAATTTAAATCGTCTAAAATGATAGGGTGAAGGTTGAACTGTCTATCAAAGCTGGGACTTTTTTGTAAGGCTAGATATTTCTGCCTTTCTAAAATTTTGGTATACAACCAACCATATTTGACCGCAGGGCATGCGGCTACCAAAACTCCAATTAACTGGGAAAATTGTCTAACTGAGCCCTTAGGCAATTTTGAGAATTTATCAACGAGGTTAATAATTTTTTGTTTTTTATCCGATGGTAAAGATATTGATTCATTTACTGAATCGAACATAAATCCAAGAAATTTACACGTTTGTTTAGGTGTAAGAGAGCTTTTTTCGTAGTTCACTACGAACCCAAGACTTTCTAAAAGATTTATAGTGGCTTCAACATTTTTGAGGCATTCTTCATAATCCTCTCCCATACAAAGAATATCATCAAGATAGACAACATTTTTGAAACCTCGGTAGCGTAAATAGGAAACCACTTCCTTCATAACCTTGGTAAAGGCTCTGGGAGCTATCGAAAGGCCATATGGCATACAATTGAACTCATAGGTAATTACGTTGAAGTTCTCATTTTCAAATTGGAATCTTAAAAATTTGCGATCTGATTTACGAATTGGTATAAGGAAATATGCTTCTTTTAAATCTATTGTCGCCATAAAGCCATTAATAGGTAATAACTTAGACGCCGTTCGGTAGTCTTCCATTTTAAAGTGACATTTAGAAACAAATTGATTTAAGTTTTTTAAATTTAAAATGAACCGTTTATCACCATTGGGCTTCAAAGCTAAAAATGTTTTTGAAATAAACTGGTCTTTAGTGGGTTGGCAAGGGCTAACTGCACCTAATTGTAATAATTTTTGGATAGCTAAAGACATGTCGACTTTTTCAGACGCTGACCTAGAAACGCAAGGTACATGAGTTTGTGTTACATTAGACTCAAAGGGTATTGGAAAACCTCTACGTATCCAATCTAAAATTACAGGATTAGATGTTATTTTGAGCCAACAATCATAGAAATGAAATAATCTACCAGCGTGTTGTACCTGGTTTATTGGCGCGTCGCAAATCCCCTCGACTTGTTCGCACCGGCCGCGCTCGATGTTTGCTGGTGCTGAGGTGGAGGCCGGCGACTCGTGGCCGGGTTCGCCCTGCTCAAACCTCTCCGCCCCCCCCTGTTCTGTTGGAAGCGCGGGGGGCCCGACCAGTTTCCCTGGTAGGCGCCTGGTTGTCGAAATTGATACTGAGGACGTGAATTAGTTGTCACTGTTTCTGTCGTGGTGGTACCCTTTTGACCTTTGGGAAACTTTTTGATCGCCATACCTTGCTTTTCGATTGTTTTGGAAGCTTTTATTTTTTCCCCTAATTTGTTTCCATATAAAGTTTCGTCTCTTTCACAGTCTTGAACGACATTTAGAAAGGGTTTAGCTAACGCGTAATTGATTACGCTAATTCGCGACTGCGTTTCCTGGTAATGAAGATCTGTTAGGATACGACATCCATCGCTTATAATCCTAATTGCTTCAATTTTATTGTCGCTAGTAAGCATTATTGTCAAAGCTTTATTTATAGCTGAGACGCCAACACCCAATTGTTGCTGCTCAGTTTCTTTACGTTTATCTCGATGGCGAGACGCTTCTGATATTGCGGCCGCAACTTCGTGATTAAGCTTGGGCGCTTGAAGAAGACTACAATTTTCAGGCACAAGATATTCTTTGAATATTTTATCTTTTAACTCCTTTGATAATCCCTTCTTCAGGATGGGTTCCCATCGCTGAGCTAAGCTGTGATGTATTTTATCACCAAACTTCGGATTATTGTCTGTTTCTTCTCCGAGTGCTATGAGTAACTCTGGATCGAGCTCCGGGCAGGTATTATCTTCCTGACTAGGAGTTGATGCCTCCACAGTTGGCATGAGAGTCTCGTCAGGCAAGTCATTGGGTGTGTGTCCAATCACCGTTACCTCATCTTCTACGTTCGCGCAGGGGGCAGAACGTAAGGATTCGATATCGTCTGGAATGTACAAGACGAAACTTTTATTAACACGTTTTTATTCTTTGTGTCAACTCACGGTTAACCGCTAGAATTATGAATAAAATCCGTTTTTGTGGATCAATTCATTATGACTATTAGATTAAACTAATTTTGTATACAGTAGGTAATAGCTCATTACTACGGCCGTCGTGTTAGCGCTCGGCTAACCGCCGGGCGATTCGATTTCTTAAATCACACTATGTGGCCTAAGTCATAGTTTGAAACAGCCTTCGTATTAACTCACGGTTAATCGCCGGGCAAAAAACTATTATAATAATGCCTTCGTGTTAACTCACGGTAAACCGCCAGGCAAGAACCATATTAAAATGAATAACACCATATTGCAATTATTTATTATTGAGGGTAGGTATATACATACCGGAATCAGATGAAGATGCAATTAAAATCCTTCGACGTTTTCGTTTCCGTTCCTCCTCCAGCTTCATGATTTTTCGCTGATAATATTCGATATTATCTTGAGAAGATTCTCGAGTACGTTTTTTCGGCATTTTGATGAAACAAAGCGCGCGTGTGCTTGCTACCGTGCACGAAAAAAGAATGACAGCCTGACTAGTGGTGTGGTATCTAGTCGTTATAGAATCGATTTAAAAGTCGATATTTATATCGATTTTCATAAATCTCTTAAAAGTGTGCATGCTGTCTTGTAGGCTTAAAAGGACTACCTGGTTATACTATATCTGAAGAATGAAGCGAAGAAATATAATCCACATAGTCCTCATCCATAATAAAAATAATGATAATACTTTACAAAGTGAAAAGAATTATGTCAAATTGTATATAATAAAAAGAAAAATGGCATATTGCATATTAAAAAATAACAAATTGTATAAAAAATGTCAAATTGTGTATAATAAAAAAATGTAAAACTAATGGATCACTCGGGTGTCTGTCTGTCTGTCCATCTATCTGTCTGTCTGTCTGTCCGTCTGTCTGTCCGTCTGTCTGTCTGTCTGTCACAGCCAGTTTTCTCCGGATCCACTGGACCGATTCTGTTGAAATTTGGTTCTCATATGGATTTCTATGACCCAAATACGGACGCGTTACGAAAATGATTAAATTTTTAGTATGGGGGTCACTTTTGGGAGTCAAAGTAGAAAATTTAAAAAAAAGTTTTTTGAACAGTATCGTGTGATATTATATCAAATGAAAGGACTTACTGTGAGGGTGCTAATTATATTTTTTTTACAATTTTTTTTTATATATTGGACCAAAAATGGCCATTCCCCCCCCTTGTCTCCGAAACTACTGAGCCTAAATAAAAAAAAAATACCTAAAGATTACAGGAAACCGATAAGAAGACTGTAGTGATAAAATAACATAACTATTAAAAAAATGAAATTGTTTCGGAACCCTTTAGGTAAGGAATAAGCTACCTGACCATTCTCCCCACATAGTGCCTCAGAATAGGGGAGTACCTACAGACTGTTGTCACTGTCCCGCGTTCTACGCATCAGTGATGTAACTTTTTTGCGAATCACACGCATGGAACCAGTTCTGTTCTGAGCAAACATCTCCGAAGCGCTACAGAAACGGGGCAGTTTCAACAGCATCCTAAAAACATTATTGGTCTGGGCTCCAGTGAGGTCTATCCTTCCTCCACAAGCAAGTGATGATGGGCGAGCACCGACTTTTGTCATTTTAAGGGTTCCGAATAAAAAACAGAACCCATATAGGATAGTAGAGTCAAACACTAATATGTATAATTACCGTCTCCAAGCGGAAAACAATTAAACCCTGGATAACCCCAAATCTCTTGAGATGTATAAAAAACAGAGACAATCTAAATAAAACAACATCCTGAAAATTTGGCACACATGTTTGAGCAAATAAATTTATCTCTATCTCTATCTCTGTCTCTGTCTCTGTCTCTGTCTCTGTCTCTGTCTCTGTCTCTGTCTCTGTCTCTGTCTCTGTCTCTGTCTCTGTCTCTGTCTCTGTCTCTGTCTCTGTCTCTGTCTCTGTCTCTGTCTCTGTCTCTGTCTCTGTCTCTGTCTCTGTCTCTGTCTCTGTCTCTGTCTCTGTCTCTGTCTCTGTCTCTGTCTCTGTCTCTGTCTCTGTCTCTGTCTCTGTCTCTGTCTCTGTCTCTGTCTCTGTCTCTGTCTCTGTCTCTGTCTCTGTCTCTGTCTCTGTCTCTGTCTCTGTCTCTGTCTCTGTCTCTGTCTCTGTCTCTGTCTCTGTCTCTGTCTCTGTCTCTGTCTCTGTCTCTGTCTCTGTCTCTGTCTCTGTCTCTGTCTCTGTCTCTGTCTCTGTCTCTGTCTCTGTCTCTGTCTCTGTCTCTGTCTCTGTCTCTGTCTCTGTCTCTGTCTCTGTCTCTGTCTCTGTCTCTGTCTCTGTCTCTGTCTCTGTCTCTGTCTCTGTCTCTGTCTCTGTCTCTGTCTCTGTCTCTGTCTCTGTCTCTGTCTCTGTCTCTGTCTCTGTCTCTGTCTCTGTCTCTGTCTCTGTCTCTGTCTCTGTCTCTGTCTCTGTCTCTGTCTCTGTCTCTGTCTCTGTCTCTGTCTCTGTCTCTGTCTCTGTCTCTGTCTCTGTCTCTGTCTCTGTCTCTGTCTCTGTCTCTGTCTCTGTCTCTGTCTCTGTCTCTGTCTCTGTCTCTGTCTCTGTCTCTGTCTCTGTCTCTGTCTCTGTCTCTGTCTCTGTCTCTGTCTCTGTCTCTGTCTCTGTCTCTGTCTCTGTCTCTGTCTCTGTCTCTGTCTCTGTCTCTGTCTCTGTCTCTGTCTCTGTCTCTGTCTCTGTCTCTGTCTCTGTCTCTGTCTCTGTCTCTGTCTCTGTCTCTGTCTCTGTCTCTGTCTCTGTCTCTGTCTCTGTCTCTGTCTCTGTCTCTGTCTCTGTCTCTGTCTCTGTCTCTGTCTCTGTCTCTGTCTCTGTCTCTGTCTCTGTCTCTGTCTCTGTCTCTGTCTCTGTCTCTGTCTCTGTCTCTGTCTCTGTCTCTGTCTCTGTCTCTGTCTCTGTCTCTGTCTCTGTCTCTGTCTCTGTCTCTGTCTCTGTCTCTGTCTCTGTCTCTGTCTCTGTCTCTGTCTCTGTCTCTGTCTCTGTCTCTGTCTCTGTCTCTGTCTCTGTCTCTGTCTCTGTCTCTGTCTCTGTCTCTGTCTCTGTCTCTGTCTCTGTCTCTGTCTCTGTCTCTGTCTCTGTCTCTGTCTCTGTCTCTGTCTCTGTCTCTGTCTCTGTCTCTGTCTCTGTCTCTGTCTCTGTCTCTGTCTCTGTCTCTGTCTCTGTCTCTGTCTCTGTCTCTGTCTCTGTCTCTGTCTCTGTCTCTGTCTCTGTCTCTGTCTCTGTCTCTGTCTCTGTCTCTGTCTCTGTCTCTGTCTCTGTCTCTGTCTCTGTCTCTGTCTCTGTCTCTGTCTCTGTCTCTGTCTCTGTCTCTGTCTCTGTCTCTGTCTCTGTCTCTGTCTCTGTCTCTGTCTCTGTCTCTGTCTCTGTCTCTGTCTCTGTCTCTGTCTCTGTCTCTGTCTCTGTCTCTGTCTCTGTCTCTGTCTCTGTCTCTGTCTCTGTCTCTGTCTCTGTCTCTGTCTCTGTCTCTGTCTCTGTCTCTGTCTCTGTCTCTGTCTCTGTCTCTGTCTCTGTCTCTGTCTCTGTCTCTGTCTCTGTCTCTGTCTCTGTCTCTGTCTCTGTCTCTGTCTCTGTCTCTGTCTCTGTCTCTGTCTCTGTCTCTGTCTCTGTCTCTGTCTCTGTCTCTGTCTCTGTCTCTGTCTCTGTCTCTGTCTCTGTCTCTGTCTCTGTCTCTGTCTCTGTCTCTGTCTCTGTCTCTGTCTCTGTCTCTGTCTCTGTCTCTGTCTCTGTCTCTGTCTCTGTCTCTGTCTCTGTCTCTGTCTCTGTCTCTGTCTCTGTCTCTGTCTCTGTCTCTATCTCTGTCTCTGTCTCTGTCTCTGTCTCTGTCTCTGTCTCTGTCTCTGTCTCTGTCTCTGTCTCTGTCTCTGTCTCTATCTCTATCTCTATCTCTATCTCTATCTCTATCTCAATCTCAATCTCTGTCCCTGTCCCTGTCCCTGTCCCTGTCCCTGTCCCTGTCCCTGTCCCTGTCCCTGTCCCTGTCCCTGTCCCTGTCCCTGTCCCTGTCCCTGTCCCTGTCCCTGTCCCTGTCCCTGTCTCTGTCTCTATCTCTGTCTCTGTCTCTGTTACCTGAATCGATCATGATGGTCTGCACATCTCCGAGGCCGGCCACATGCTCGCCCTGCAGCGGCGCCGCACCGTCTCTCACGGCGAGGTAGGAGACGGAGCGCGGCTGGAGACATCGCAGTAACTGTTTAGTGAGATCGTCAGTAGAAGGATACTCGTAGGTAGAGAGTTGAAAGAAAACTTATGAATCACTAGAGAAGTTGGCATATCAGAAGAGTCTACAGTCCCCGCCACGCAAAGCTATACATTTTTAGGGTTCCGAACAAAAAACGGAACCCATATAAAATAAATGATATTTATTTTGCAAATAGGTAGATTACAAGTAACTCTTTTAAACGTCATTTTTTTTTGTCATATTAATCTAGATGAGGCCGGATGTTTCCTAGCTGACTACCCTGAGAAGAAACACCGAAACAAACTCAGAGGTCATAGTCTCTTTTGAAGTCCATACAATCGCTAATAACATATGAAAAACATGTAGGTTAACGTCTGAGGTGGCCTTTTGAGGAAAGCACCACGCAGGTTTGAGTGGACTTGTCCAGACAGTGCAAGCATTTGTCAGTTATCGTGCAGCTCAACTCAGAACTTTGAGGAGTTCAACGAACCGACGAACAATACAAAAGTAAGGAAATTTGGGTAAGACGCATAGTATACTCAAACTGCCATACAGTCATGAAATCAATCCTTAAAATAACGACCTACATAGTCCTTACAATACATCATTTTTTAAGAACCATGCAGATTAGTGTCTGAGATGGTCTTTAGAAGAAAGAACCACACAGATTTGAGTGAACCTGTCCAGTCAGTGCAAGCATTTGTCAGTAGTCGTGTAGCTCAACTCAGATCTACTTAAGAGCTCAGCAACTCGACGAACAATACCAAAGAAAGGACATATTTTGTGTAGGCCTTACAAAGCACTCAAACTGCCAGACAAACATTAAAATTACTCGAAGAAATAAAAAATAATCCACATAGTCCTCATCTATATACATATAATAAATCTGTTGAAGAGTCGTTTTTGTACATTCAAAATAAAAAATTAAAAAATAGCTAGGGAGATAAAGGGTAACTTACAGAACCCATTTTCATCATTTTTGGAATTTTTGTCTGTTTGTCTGTTTATCTGTTTGGATGTGCAGGCATCACGTAAAAAGCACAGATATAACGTAGATAAATTTCACGCATTAAAATTTTACGTAACTGGAGGTATAACTTAGTTTTTGTTTCATCGCAATCGGTTCACTCTATCAAAAGATATTTGTATTTAAAGGTTTCGTTTAAAGTTTTATTACGTGAAGCACATACACGCACCGCCATCTATTGAGATAATTAAATAGTAACAGTTTAGAACTGTTTCATGAATGAATGCGTATATTATTTGTGAAACTCTTAATACCAGAGGAAAAAAAAATAACATATGTCATTTGAAGATCTTTGGCAGTCGTTACGGATTGTCAGAAGCCAGTAAATCTGGCTCCAGTCTTGCCAAGAACTACCGTGTTACCCAATTAATGGATTGTGGAAGTCTGGTAGGCAGCCGCTTCACGTAAAAACGACAGTCTGTGGATGGGTGACCATTTTAACATACCGAGATTCCTACGTACCTCGGAATATAATAGCCGCCCGGGTCGATCTTCAAGGTTAAGCAACGCTTGCCAAGGTCAGTCTGTGGATGGGTGACCATTTTAACATACCGAGATTCCTACGTACCACGGAATATAATAGCCGCCCGGGTCGATCTTCAAGGTTAAGCAACGCTTGCCAAGGTCAGTCTGTGGATGGGTGACCATTTTAACATACCGAGATTCCTATGTACCACGGAATATAATAGACGCCCGGGTCGATCTTCAAGGTTAAGCAACGCTTGCCAAGGTCAGTCTGTGGATGGGTGACCAGTTTAACATACCTACCGAGAAGAGATCTCAGGCAGTCTTTACGGATTGTCAGAAGCCGACAAATCTGACACCTACAGTCTTGCCAAGAAGTATCGTAGGGTTGTACAGGACTGGTAGGCAGCCGCTCCAATCCCGTTTGACTGGAAGCCGACTCCAATATAGCTGGGAAAAGGCTAGGCAGATGATGCTTCATGGTAAAAAACTGAAATGATTTGCGAAAAACACTTAATCTACAGTTGGCAAAACTGGGCACAGATTACAAACGTTTATCCACTAGGGAGACGGTCTAAGTGACATTCCGGCATTTAATAGAATTTAGGATTCCCAAAAAATTTATAATTTCATAATTATATTTTCGTCACACATTTACCTACCCTATCATAGACGGCCTAAGCATCTGCCAGCCTGTTAATTAAATATTGTCACATGACAGACCCATTCGCCGCTTTGACACATTTGCGCATTGGGGATCATTTAGGCCGCCATTCAATGAAAAGGACATAAAACGGCAGAGTTACTCTCTCAAGGACCGTCAGCCCCAATTGGGGCCAAATGGTATTGTCTGTCTTTTCTAATATATGCTTAACCTTTTCCCAACTATATTCGGATCAGCTTCCGATCAACACGGCGAAGTCGCGGTATGTTAAATAATATGGTCACCTATTCGCAGAGACACCTAGGCAAGAGTTGGTAAACCATGAAGATCGACCCGTGCGACTGTTATTATTTAGCTACGAGCTCCTCATTTAATAAGTCTCCTCTTTCAGTACCTACCTACTAAATATCGATTTAAAAAATTCGATTATTCTTACACAGTAAATCGATTCTACAAACCCGGTAGAACTAATTAACATAAAATGTAAAAAATTATCGGTGTTCTGTAATCTGCAATTGTCAGGGAAAATCAAAGAAACTGTTTCTTTTTGCTTTTTTTTTAAGGATGGGAAATCATCAAATGACTCCTCCCGCTCTGGGTGAAGCAGAAGGGAGTGTCAGACTCTTACTGACTAAAACCCATCCGTGTTCCTCCTAATGCCCTTTGCTTTCCAGGGCCGCGGTGACTCTTTCGAATAAATCCCGCAACCCCGGGAGGAATTGGCCCTAGCGGGCCCCGTCTTTAATGCTGACAGCTCTTTAAGGCGCGCGTGGAACACAGCGCGCCGTTGACCTGGGCCTGGTTCTGATCAGACGGCGAGCCACCCAATGCTCGCCGTCCGCAGGCCCCCGCCTACGGTGGCCAAGAATCGCCCTGCGACTCCCGACGCCCGGGGCGTCTTCTTCTGTTGCGGCAGCTGGGGCGTGAGGTTTCCCTCTCTCTCACGCGTTCGGCTTCCTCCTTCGCTAGCATTACTGCTTCGCAGAAGGAGGTGACCGCTTCCCAAGTCTCCTCGCTCCGGACCATGGCTTGAAACAGGGCCGACCACGACAGGTCGCCGTCGCCGATCGCCTCGACGAGGACACGGCGGTGCTCCGCCCAAGCAGGGCAGACCTCCACCGTATGCTCCACCGTGTCCTCCGGGCGATCCTCGCAGTGTTGACATCTGGTCGTATCCTCCCGCCGTATTCGAAACAGGTACCTCCCGAAACAACCGTGTCCGGTGAGTATCTGCGTCAAACGGAAGGTAAGGACGCCGTGGCGCCGCTCTAGCCACTCCTCAAAGAGGGGACTTATCGCCGCAATTGTGGCGTGCCCAGCGCTGGGTTGCGACAGTCGTTGTCTCCATACTGCCATGAGATCCCGCCGGAGCTCCGTCCGCCGTGCTGCGATTTGCCGCGGCAGAGGAGTCCCGCCCCGGCGTAGCGCCTCCACGCGCCATTCGTAAATGAGCGCGAGGGCTCTCGCCTCTAGATCCCATGGCGGCAGTCCGGCAAGGAGGCTCGCCGCCTCGCCAGAGACAAAATTAAGGCTGGACAAAATTAAGAATCAACTTTATTCATCAGTTTCTTTGTTTCGTAGTTTGAAGACTACCTACCACCGTTCATTCGATAGTCGGTTTTGTTGATTTTGATACCTAGCTCGAGGTAGGTATGTACCAGGAGATTACCCGGGCTAATCGGCATTTCAACCGGAAGAGATGGTAGAGTGCCCTGCATTACCCTCTTCCTATTTTCTTAATTTTGAGATCAGGATACGCAAGATATTAACTTAAAGTAGATTTTATCTATGCAACAGATATTTTTCGACATCCACGCGAACGAAGTCGCGGGCACAGCTAGTCCATAATAAAAATAATGATAATACTTTACAAAGTGAAAAGAATTATGTCAAATTGTATATAATAAAAAGAAAAATGGCATATTGCATATTAAAAAATAACAAATTGTATAAAAAATGTCAAATTGTGTATAATAAAAAAATGTAAAACTAATGGATCACTCGGGTGTCTGTCTGTCTGTCCATCTATCTGTCTGTCTGTCTGTCCGTCTGTCTGTCCGTCTGTCTGTCTGTCTGTCACAGCCAGTTTTCTCCGGATCCACTGGACCGATTCTGTTGAAATTTGGTTCTCATATGGATTTCTATGACCCAAATACGGACGCGTTACGAAAATGATTAAATTTTTAGTATGGGGGTCACTTTTGGGAGTCAAAGTAGAAAATTTAAAAAAAAGTTTTTTGAACAGTATCGTGTGATATTATATCAAATGAAAGGACTTACTGTGAGGGTGCTAATTATATTTTTTTTACAATTTTTTTTTATATATTGGACCAAAAATGGCCATTCCCCCCCCTTGTCTCCGAAACTACTGAGCCTAAATAAAAAAAAAATACCTAAAGATTACAGGAAACCGATAAGAAGACTGTAGTGATAAAATAACATAACTATTAAAAAAATGAAATTGTTTCGGAACCCTTTAGGTAAGGAATAAGCTACCTGACCATTCTCCCCACATAGTGCCTCAGAATAGGGGAGTACCTACAGACTGTTGTCACTGTCCCGCGTTCTACGCATCAGTGATGTAACTTTTTTGCGAATCACACGCATGGAACCAGTTCTGTTCTGAGCAAACATCTCCGAAGCGCTACAGAAACGGGGCAGTTTCAACAGCATCCTAAAAACATTATTGGTCTGGGCTCCAGTGAGGTCTATCCTTCCTCCACAAGCAAGTGATGATGGGCGAGCACCGACTTTTGTCATTTTAAGGGTTCCGAATAAAAAACAGAACCCATATAGGATAGTAGAGTCAAACACTAATATGTATAATTACCGTCTCCAAGCGGAAAACAATTAAACCCTGGATAACCCCAAATCTCTTGAGATGTATAAAAAACAGAGACAATCTAAATAAAACAACATCCTGAAAATTTGGCACACATGTTTGAGCAAATAAATTTATCTCTATCTCTATCTCTATCTCTATCTCTATCTCTATCTCTATCTCTATCTCTATCTCTATCTCTATCTCTATCTCTATCTCTATCTCTATCTCTATCTCTATCTCTATCTCTATCTCTATCTCTATCTCTATCTCTATCTCTATCTCTATCTCTATCTCTATCTCTATCTCTATCTCTATCTCTATCTCTATCTCTATCTCTATCTCTATCTCTATCTCTATCTCTATCTCTATCTCTATCTCTATCTCTATCTCTATCTCTATCTCTATCTCTATCTCTATCTCTATCTCTATCTCTATCTCTATCTCTATCTCTATCT